>JAPPVO010000029.1:63216728-63790127 GCA_030407325.1 Camellia japonica
TCCAAGTACCAGCCCTGAGGGCACAGGGTCTTTCATGCTCTCTACATGCCGCTGTCTAGGGCGCTTCTCATTTTGGCCAAGAAGGGGCATCTTACGCCTCTGGAGCCGCGACCTCTGCCGAAGAATCTCCCGGCAGGCCATGACGCTACACAGTACTGTGCGTACCACCAGCAAACTGGCCACTCCACCGATAACTGCTTTCGCCTCCGCCATGAGGTGCAGGATCTGATTGACAACGAGGTTATCCTCCCACCCACCTCAGCTAAATCTGTCACCACTCAGTTGTTGGATTTTGAGGACACCGATACTGCGAGTATGTAGTTGGGATTCAACCGACTATGGGCAGCGCCTCGAGTTTTTGATGTGGCGTCTGGCACGCATTTTTGAGCATCTGCGAATGCTAATCTTGTAAATCCTGGCTTAGGTGCCGAGTCAGTCTTTTGTTTTGTTTTGAGTCTGTCGCTGTCTTGAGTCAGTCCTTTTTGCTTAAGGGTCTATCTTGTTGTAACGAGTCAGTCCCTCTTTTGTATAGAATACTAGGTGACTTCGCGGTTGTTGCCTCAAGCACCGTTTTGTTTTGTAATCACTTCTTTTTGCTTTCTTTTTGGGTCTGCCTCTGCTGTGGAGCCAGTTTACATCCGGGGAACCTAAATGAAACAGCCGCGGCTATCGTGTTCCCGTACTATTTGTGTTGGGCTAGTTGTGCCAGAGAATTCGAATGGGGTGACAGCGCATTCCACCTGCTCTTTTGTGCCTTAAAAATTATTGTTTTGACCTAAGTTTCTCAAAACCTTTTTGAACACTGCGGTAAAAACAAAGAGGAAGGAATTCCTCGGGTTTTGCAAAACTTTGATCAAGTTGAAAGAAAGAGAGGCGTGCTAAGCCCTTAATGATTGAAATCATGCTTGTCAGCGTGAGTACTGAGAAGGACCCTGGCTTGATCCAGACTAGTTCCACACTGTCTTCGGCGCGAGCGATTCGTCGCCTTCTTAAAAACTTTCGAAAACAAAATGTTTTGCGCAGTCCTACGAGGACCTGTGTGGAATCGCTCTTGAGATTGCGCAGCTTAGGATTGCTCTCAGCCTCGAGACTCGACCCCTTATTTTCAAACCTTGGACCAGCATCCAGAATGTTCAATAGTTAGCTATCAATGCGAGGCCCGTGTGGCCAGACTCGAAGCAGCCCTCGATCAAGAGGCACCGTAATCGGAGCAAAAGACTAGGTTTCACCAGAAGAAGTTTGCAAAGCAACCGTGATGGATTCTCCTGCAAAGTCCTGCAACAGTCATTCTCCTGGAAAAGGGGAGGCTTCGATTCCAAAAACCATTTGGCATGGACTTGCTACACTTTTACCCTTTGAGAGGCTCGCTGGGCCGAAAACCCGGAAGGGCGACCCAGGCAAAAGTAAGAGCAAAAGAAAAATACAAAAGAAAAGAAAAAAAAATCAAGAATCAAAAAAAAGAAAAAAGAAAAATGCAAAAGAAAAAAAGAAAGAAGAAAAAAAAAGAAAGAGAAAAAAATTGAAAAGAAAGAAAAGAAGCTCGCAAGGTCGAAAACCCGCATTGGGCGCCTTGGCAAAAGTTAGAGCCTAAAAATAGTAAAGGTTAAAATACCCGAGTGTACCTTAACCGGAACTACGTAAGGCTTGAATCCCCTGTTTGGGATACGTAGGCAACTTCATCCTGAAGTCCAGCCCCCAACGCTTTCATAGCGTCTCAGTCCATGTAATGGTTTTTGATTACCTGTGCCTTCTTCCGAATCCGATGTCTCGGTTGCAACGACTGGAGCTACGTGATCAACTTCCTCCTGAAACCCAGCCACCAACGCCTTCAAGGTGACTGTGTCCATATATTGTTTGTGGCCGTCTTCGTCCTCCCCGTGCCAGAGAGCCCGGTCGCGATCAATCATCGATGAGCATGCCGCGACATTACCCAAACAAGGGGCAACTTTCCGTTGCCACGCGTCGCCGTAAGTTGCCGTCCAAACCAGGGGCAACTTTCCGTTGCCATGCGTCCCTTCAAGCAAGGGGCAATTTTCCCAAATTGCCTCCAATCCGAGGTTGCGTATCTCGAGGGTAGGTTCTGTGCTTGTTGAGCATTGACCGTTTGCGAAAATAGTTTTTGAAAATTTTTACTGAGGTTGACTATTTTCTCGAAAATTATTTCATTTTCCAAAATTGGACCATGTTTGGACCCAAAAGGAAAACTTTCAGTGCTCACGGCCTGACTTGCATGATTTTCAAATCAAAAATTGAATAAGCACGCTAATCTGACGATCATTTTGATCAAAACTGTTTTAGAAAGAAAACAACAAAAATGGTCAAGGTAATGAACTAGGGGCACAGTTGAGCCAGGTGTTCTGTCTCCCCCCCCCCCCCATCATCAACGCACTCGCCAGAAGGGCATCCTATCTACCAGAAGCAATAGCCTCGAGCTGGCTGTATTCGGCATGAATCCGCAATTTCCTATTCATCTATCAATCACCTTGGGGAGGGATGAAAAATGAGAGAATAAAGAATAGAGAGGCGTAAGTCGAGAGAAAAGTGAGCAAGAAGGTTTTGTGAGAAAAGCCGAGCTTGAGGGCCGAGTGGCGTGAGAATCACACAAATCAGAAAGGGTGGGAAACCTATCCGGAGGAATTGGCTCCTCGAGATCTGAGGTCTTTTGTTTTTAAACACGTCCGTGTGTCGTGTCTTTTGATTTGTCAGTCTCAACTTAGCTTTGAGTCTTTTCCGAGTGCATCTCGTTGTTTTTAGGTCGTGTGCCTTTTATTTTCTTTACTTGAGTCCCTCCGCTGCGTTCAGTTGTAGGCTCGATACCCCGGTTGTAAAACCTTTTTCTAAAATCAATCGTTTGTGCTCAGAATGCTGTGCCATTCTCTACATCGATGTGAGGCAGGAGAAGAAAAGGGAATTTTGGAACGTCCGAGTGTGTTTCAACTTCAACCGTTTCAGTTTTGTGGTCCGTCTTGTCAGATTGGGCTGTTTGTTCGAAGTTTGTCATGCGCAGAACGGACCAAGTATTGTATTATGGACTGTATGCAGATTAATCCCCAGCAGAATGTGGGCTGTGTTCAGTTTGAGCAGTGATTTGTCTGGGTTGTTTGCTGTTAGTTGGTTGCTTATCCGATTATTACAGTGCAAATGCTCCATTTCCAGACAGTAAATCAATTTCATTTACATTGAGGTGTAATATGATGCAATGCAGTGCAAAGTATGAGGTATGTGAATAAAACACTTTTCAGATAAAAAGTTTGTTTCATATCATTGTCTTTTCAAATACAAAATTTTGGAGAAAGCAAAAACCTGCCTGTGGCAGTACAAAGTACTCTATCTACCAACAAAGAGAAAAGTACAAGAAAAGCAATAGAAGAAAAAGTAGCAAAAATCATCATCAGCAACGGTCTCAAGACTAAGCATCTGTCCTCGCCCTCTTCCTGGGCAGGAGCCCAGGATCATCATCAGAAGCATCGCTGTCTGAGCCCAAGCCCGAGCTGTCCCCGGCCTTCTCCTCAGATGACTCTGCCTCCATCTCCGACTCGCCATCACCTGGAACTAGTGCTCGCGAACTGCTCCCGACATGAGCACGCCCCCCTCTGGTACGGGGGAATATCCGGCCATCCCGAGTAGAAAGGGGAGGTCCAGCCGGAGAGCCACCGCCCACTGGAGGAATCGGGAAGGGAGGCTGAAAAGTACAAAGAGCAAATACATCAGAAAACTGTGAGCAGTTTATCAGTATGGAATGCAGTGTATGAGTACAGTGTATGAATGCCGTGAGCAGGTTATCAGTGCAGAGTGCAGTGTATGAGTACAGTGTGTGAATGCCGTGAACAGTGAATCAGTGCAGAATGCAGTGTATGAGCATAGTGTATAGATGGCGTGAGCAGTTTATCAGATGTTGTACAGTGTATCAGATTGTATGGAACGGAGTATGGTTTGAGACTGCGGTCAGAAGAACATACCGGAAGACTGTAGGCAGCCATGACATCGAGGGTCTGCTGCA
Source organism: Camellia japonica (assembly GCA_030407325.1). Classification (NCBI taxonomy): domain Eukaryota; kingdom Viridiplantae; phylum Streptophyta; class Magnoliopsida; order Ericales; family Theaceae; genus Camellia; species Camellia japonica. Next base: position 63,220,729 of record JAPPVO010000029.1, read on the forward strand.
GCATCCCCATCAGGGAGGCATTCAACTCCACAGACTACCGCGTGTACTCGGAGGAAGCCTGCAAAAGTACCAGATGCATTAGTATTCTGCGGAATATCGAATAAACTGAAATGAAATGACAATGCGAGATGCAGAATGCAAGTAATACATACCGGAGGCAAGTCGGGGATACCGGCTAACTCGTGACCAGCCGGGGGAGGAACGAAGGGGATCTGGTAGGTCTCCCCGCCCTGCCCCCTGTACGTCAACATAGTGGGCAGAGCAGGCCAACCGGTACCTCGTCCCCTCTGCACCTCGCCCCTGCCGCGGACTCGGGCACTCCTCGATGATCCTGCTCTTGCTCCTGCCTCTGCCCGAGCCACCAGCGCCGCGGGTCTCCCCTCTCGCTCAGCCTGGCGACCCCCGCTCAGAGGCCGCATGATGAAGGTCCGGAGGTACTCGGAGTAGTCGCCCTCGCCCCTGTAGCCGCTCTCGTCCCAGCCGAGGGTGTAATCCTCCACCTGCTGAAGGGCGAACCTCTCGGTATCCCTCATGTGCTCAGGAGGGTGAACCGGGACTATCTGCTCTGGCAACCCGAGGGTCTGGCGCAGAAAACGCTCCCCCAGGTACCAAGCCCGACAGACCGGGCCCTCCAGCAAAATCCGGTAACGAGAGGTCTCCTCGGCACCGGCGTATCGATCCCTCGTCACCGCTGGAAGAGCAGCCTACGGCCGCCAGGTGATCTTAAATTGGAAGTACAGTTTGTTATCTACTGCTATTTGAAACGTGCAGTGGAAAAAGTGAAACTTGAATAAACTACAAGTGAAACATACCTCGGCAGAGGCGACGGTGTCGAAGAATCGGCGGAAAAAGATGAATGTATCACGGGGCCTTCAGGTGCATCGCCCGTCGTAACGGCAGGAGAACGGGATGACCAGAGGAGTCTCCGTCTCCGGCACTGGCTCTAGCCTGGGGAAGTAGGCATACACCCACAGCTACAAAACAGATGTCAGTATGACCATCAGATAAAGCAGAATGCAGAATAAAGCAGAAATAACAGAGTCGTGTGTTGTGTGTATTTTGCAGAGTGTACAGTGTGAACAGTGTACAGTCAGTATAAAGCAGGGTATGTGTGTGCCGCGTGTACAGTATACAGTCAGTGTGAGCAGTGTACAGTACAGAATACAGAAAGTATGTAGAGCAGAAATGTAAAGCAGAGAAGAAGACATACCTCCCAAGCCCGCCAGTAGCCCCCGAGCAACTGCCCGCTGCCACGGGAGACTGAGCTCATGTAGCCGTAGAGGGTGGCCAGAGCCGCACCACCCCAGTCAAAGCGCAAGATATCTCTGACGTCCACCAGTGCGCTGAGAAGGCAGAGGGGCACTGTGTTCGCCCGATCGGCGAAGAGGGTCGTCCCGAACAGGAACATGAGGAAGCCGCGTGCGTACCTCTCCACGGCCTCCTCGGTCATCGGAGCCTCGTCACCAAGGGTGGGCTGGACCTTGAACTATACCTCGAACCAGGAATACCTGACAAAGCTTGGACGCGCCAGAGGCGGTGCCTCGCCAAGCAAGTAGACCTGAGCTGCGGTCCACTCATCTATGTCGATGTCAAAGGGGATCGGATCACCCCCTACCCCGATGCCGGTAAGCATCGCAAAGTCATAAGGGGTCATCGTCATGTCCCCTGCCACCGACAAGTGGAATGAATCAGTGGTGTCCCACCACCTCTCTGCCAAGGCGGCAAGGAGAGGTCTGCAGGCGGAGAGTCTGGAGAGCCCCCTGCAGAAGGCGCCAAAGCCGGCCTGATCAACGATCTGACGGACTGCGTCAGGTAGCTCGGCATACCACTCTCGAGCGACGGTATTCCCATACACGGGGACGGTATGGGAACCTCCCTGTTTACAAACAAACAGTTGCGAAGCAATATGAAAATGTACAGTTTCGAAGAAACATGTTAAAGTTGGTACAAATCTAGCATGCGTGCGAGTTTTCAGATTCAAACAGAAACCGGATGCCGGTGTGCTTACAGTAAACTACAATATGTGATGCGTCAGTGTGCTTTGAGTGGTGCAGTGTAAACACGGTGCACGTGTGTATGTTTTTCTGATGTAAGCAAATGTCAGGTTTCAGTGTACCAGTAGGTGGACTACGGCCTGTGATGTGTCAGTGCTCCTGTGAGGATCAGTATAGATCTAGCATGTGTGTAAGTTTTCAAAGTTTAAACAGATGCCGAGTACCGGTATGTTCAGTGAATTGCCAATGAGTGATGTTAGAGCATGTCTGTGTGATTCAGTGCAAGTTTAGCATGCGTGCAGGTTTTTCAGGTTCAAATAAGCACCGGGTGTCGGTGAGTTCATGTTAAAGTGCAATGTGTGCCGTGTGTTTGGGTGATTCAAGCTAGTGCAGTGTGTGTGCATGTGTCGGCCCTAAGCAGATATCAGTTGTGAAGTTGTCTACAATCAACTACAATATACGACATGTTAGAATTAAGCAGTTAACGGGTGCAGTTAGCTACGGCAGTCGACAGAAAATTCTACATTGCAGAAAATAAAGCAGAGCGAAACCGTTACCTCGGAAGCGCCGAAGGCCAGGTGAGAGGACGGCTCACGCAGGAGGAGCTCCGGGTCCAGCGCCCTGTCGAAGCTGCGGAAGTGGCGAAGTCCATCTGGTGGTAGCACATGAATCGCCGGCCGGTAGGTCGCCGGATCAAACGGGCGCTCGCTCAACGGGAGGAGCTCGACCCCGGGATCCATCTCGTGATCCGGGGGAGTCCCGACATGTGGAACATCCTCGGCCATAGCAATGGTGGTGAGGAAATAGCCGGAAAAGGAAAACCGGGGCGGAATGTGAAAAGTCAACCGGAAAAGTCAACCCCGAGCGGGCCGAAAATGGCCGGAACGGGCGGAAGATGAAAATACACGGAAATGTAGAGGAAATCGAGGGGAACAAGTCCCGAAAAGACGAAAACCGAGAAGAGACACCGAAATGAGATTTCAATCAGTTGGAAATGTCCGAAACGCGATGAACTTCGCGAATCGAACGACAGAAAACACGCGGGAATGCAAAGAAACGGCGAAAAAGTGAGAGAAAATCACTCTAGAGAGAGAGAGAAGAGATTTGGGCGGTAGGGAAGTGAGAAAAATAGGGTTTCAAGCCCTATTTTAAAAGACCCGGAGTGAATTGCCGAATCTGCCCCCGATCAGGCATTTTCTGCCGGTCGGCACATTATTGTGCCGGTGGAGTTTTCCAGCAGCCGGTGGCCGGCCGGTGACCTCCCCACCCAGCCGGTGGTGTTCCTAAGGTCTTGTTTAGGCAAGGTGAGGGGTTTTGGGTCTTCATAGCTCAAGAAAGTGCAAGAAAGTGCATCCCCGACGCTCAACCGGCCTCCGTTTTGACCTCAGACAGTGTATTCTGTGTGTGGCACTCAAATTCATGCAGTGACTGTATCCTTTTGTATCCTTTTGCCTTTTATAAGATTCAAAAGTTGTCCCGTGTGCGTAGCATGCATTCATCATACTGTTCGGTGCGTCGCATCGCGTCATCTTGCACATTCTTCGTGACTAGCGTTGTCTCGCTCGTCACCTGCATCATTTTCCATCAAATGAGGTACGCGTGCCTCATTTCGCATTTCATTGCATCTCGAGGTACGTATGCCTCGTTTTGCACTTCATTTTCCATCAAATGAGGTACGCGTGCCTCATTTCGCATTTCATTGCATCTCGAGGTACGTATGCCTCGTTTTGCACTTCATTTTCCATCAAATGAGGTACGCGTGCCTCATTTCGTATTTCATTGCATCTTGAGGTATGCGTGCCTCATGAGCATTTCATTTTACAACCCAAGGTCCGGCGGGACCAAAAACACGCGCTGGTCTAGGAGACCTTAAATCCTCGGGAGGTGCAAGACCTTCGGTGCATTTAGATGCGCACCTTATTGCATTTGGCATGTACCTCAAAAGCCGCGCGTAGGCGCGCATTTCAAAATAAAAACAATTTTTGCATCATCATCATTTAAAAACAACATGCATTGTCATGCATACATTTATTCCGGTCTAGGAGACCTTAAATCCTCGGGAGGTGCGAGACCTCCGGTGCATTTAAGATGCACAGTTCACCGCATTTGGCATGCATCTCACAAGCGTTTTAACGCACACATTTTGCATCCCGGTCTAGGAGACCTTAAATCCTCGGGAGGTGAGAGACCTCCAGTGCATTGAAGTGCACCTCATTGCATTTTAACATTTTCATGCATCGCATTGTAAATATCGCATTGTCATGTATCATCGTAGGTAGCGCATATGTCATGCATTTCAAAAAAAAAAAATTTCAAAAAAAAAACAACAAAATCAAAAAACAAAAATATCATGCATCATTTGCATTTCAAAAACCAAAAAATATACATGCATTGTTTTGCATTTTTCTTAACATCATGCATCATTTGCTTTCCAAAAAACCAAAAACAAACAAACCACATGCATTGTCATGCATACATTTTGCATCCCGGTCTAGGAGACCTTAAATCCTCTGAAGGCGCAATTCCTTCGGTGTTTGTCGTGCCCGACCGACTTCCGTGTTGGCGGTAAGTTCCTAAGAGACCAATGGGGACGGTTGAAACTACAGTTCGAATGGCTCATGCCTAGAACGCAAAGGTTCGGGATTTCCGAGGCTAAAGTCTGGTTTAAATACCCAGGGGGTGTACCCTCGGCTTGAAACCTGTATGGAAGGCCCATAGGTTGAGGTAGTGTGTTTACGCCTCAATTCTGGATACTGAACCAACCTAGTATACCATCCCGTTGGAAGAATAGGGAAAACTGCAATCATGGTCATTGCATCATCTGCATTGTCATGCATTTCACTGTAGATATTACATTTCAATTCCATTGCATGCATTTCACTGCATCCCTTCCATTTATGGCTTGCGCCTTTCCTTGTCAAGCTTGGTCTGGTATGTGCCTATACTTTTCACGTCGAAGCATAGTTCTGCTTGTGTATCGCGCCTATTCCACGCTGGTATGTTGGTTTGAGGTTGCGGCACTCTTTTCTGTGTTAGACATGGCTTGTATGCGTGCATGCCTTTCCTAGGCGAGATACGGTTTAGCCCGCGCACAATATCCATTGTAGTGTAATTTTTGCATCCAGCATTAGAATCATTGTCCACTCATCAGCGGGTCGTTGCCCCACTTATGTCAATCCACCCAATACTTGTTCCTATATCCGTGCGTATTACTCATAGATCAGACATCGTTCTATGGGACACGGACTTGTTACCTCCATCAATCTATCTGACATTCGTGTGGTTTTGAACCGCTCATGACTGGATCATGATTCAATTGCTTTTCAATTGCATTGCATATCATTTGCATTGTTTATATTAGTTTTGCATATCATTTGCATTACATTTAGATTCAATTGCATATCATCGCACTTTTTTTTTTTTGTGTGCACTTCATTGCATTGTCATGCATGTCGCTAACAATATTGTACCTGTTAAGTTTGTTTTCTTTTCAGGCACGATATTGTATGTACGGTTCATTTGAAGCTGGCGCAACCAGACGAACCGGACAGGTATTGTATCCTCCGAGTGAGACGTATTGAGAATTGCATAATTCTCATACGCCCTTTCTGCATTGTAGTGTAGATTGGAGTATTCTAGCTTAAAACTTTTGCATGCGTGCTTCGTTACAGCTTTCTTTGCATGATCATAAGTTATGCCCGGCTTCTTGCATTTTCAGTTGCATTTTGCCCCTGCCTTCGGGCGCATATCTTACTTATCTTGCATGTTTGTCTGAGTCTTCGGCCTTGTCAAAAATGGGTCGTCTCTGGGCTTTGACATTCACTCCCGTCATTCTTATGACTTTCGAGTTCTGTCAAAGAGGGGCAACTGTAGACACCCCATTTTTGACCGTCCTCAAGACTTGGACGTCATCGTTGGAACACTCGGTGATTATCCATGTTGTGTTCATTTGGAGTTCCCGGAGTTCTCGGTTGCGCGCGCCTTGCCTCAGGACCTCCGAACTCGACCATTTTGTGTTTGGTTTTGCACCAAACACTTGTGTTTTGCCTTGAAAGGGCAGGGAATGCTTTGTGAGGCATCCCCACACACCACCGCACTAGCCAGAGGCCACCGGCAGGCTGGTGTTGCCATCGGCACTTTATTGTGCCGACCGGCACTCTTTTGTGCCGACCGGCACTAAGTTTTGCCAAAATGGCACTCTTTGCCGGCCGGGCACTGTACAGCTGCTTTATCAGATATTTTTAGACAGTTGTATCACTTTTTACTCCCCTCAATACACGTGTATGGAGGGATGAGCCTTTAGGCTTGCTTAACTTGTAAGTTTGGTTGCCTATACAAGAGAAGCCTCTTCTCTTGACTCAAGGTTGAAGTTCTTGAGAGACTCAGCCATTTTTAGAGGGAGGGAAGCTCTGGTTTTAGGTTAGAAATCCTATATCTATTGTATCTCTCTTTTCCTTGCTTGTTTTGTACACTAGGTGCTTTAGTTCATACTTTTGCACACTAGCACCTAGTGTTTCACCTTCCCCTTTGGACAGAGGTTCTAAGGGCTTGTTTTCAAGCTTCTTGACTGATTTGGAGCTCAAGGAAGCAACAATATCAAGCTTTGTGAAGAAGGCTACAAGGGTAATCACTACACTCTCTTTTTACCCCATTTTTGCACCTTCTTTCTACTTGCTTTAGAACTGTTTTTGTGATTAGTGTTTAACACATAAAAGTTCTGTTTTTTAAGCCTCTTTATTGTTTATTAAGAGTGCTTGGTGGTTTGGGCAAGTTTGACCACCCTTAGGCCTTGAAAAGGCCCTTTTTGTGCTATTTTGTGAGAGATCTGAGACTTTGGTGCTTGGGCCTCTCCACCACTGAAATCTTGAGGGATTTCAGTGGTGGAGATGGTGCCTTAAAGTCTCCAAAAGGGGAGGGCCCCCCTCTCCTTGATGTCCTTGGAAAGGGCAAGTTTTGGCCTCCAAAGGAGCACCATGTTTGGTTGTTTGTTGAGCATGTCTTAGCTGCATTTTATGTTTATTATGCCCTAATATGACATTGTTATAAGTTGGTTTTAGCACTCCTTGCATGTTTTGCATAGTTGCTTTGTAATGCCTCTTTGGTCCCTTAACATGCTTAGGTTGTGTGCCTCCATTCTAGCATGTTTTAGGCTTGCTCTTGTGAAGTTTTTGAGCTTATATTGCCATGTTTTAGGTCTGTCCTAGGTTGTTTGGATTGATCTTAGCATGCTTAGTATAGCCTCTTTACATTTTGGCTTGTTGGCCTTAAGAGCATGAACGTATAGCATGCCTTGTTTGCATCATTTTGGTGGCTTGGAACCACCTAGGATGCTATTTCAGTCTCTTTGGTGTGCTTGTATGCTTGCCTTAGTTGCCTCTTTAGTACTTCAAAAGCATGTGTTGTATGCTCCATGTTTTGGCCTTAATGCATGCCTTTGGTTTCATGTCATTTAGATGCCATCTAGGTGGTCCTTTAGACTTAGTTTTATGTGTTAAAACTCTGATTTTAGTTGCTTAAGTATTGCCATGTGTGGTTGTACTAGGTGTGGTTCAAAGCCTCATTGGCTTGCCTTAATGCTTGGACCATTTGTATGCCTTGTTTGGCTTGCTTTGATAGTTGGTTTGATACCATGTTTTGCATGCTTTTCAGAGCTTACTATGCATACTAATTGTCCATATTTGTGCCTCTTAGATGTGTTTAAGAGTTGCTTAATTGTGCTTAAGTGTGCATGTGTGCATGTATGTTTGGCCCTCATGATTTAGCATTTTGGCCACTGATTTTAGGCCTATTTGAGTTGCCTAAGTCATGTTTAAAACCACCATTTCATTGGTTTGCATGCTTGTCTTGAATGCTTGCTGGAACCCTTTGCATAAGTATGTTGCATAGTCCATGTTGCATGCCTAGTTGACATGCTTAGGGTTGCATTTGCATTGTGCATGTGTTGGCCTCTTGAAGTGAAATATGATGGAGGTTTAGCACCCTTGTTTGCTTGTTTGCATTGCATGCATTTGAAATCAAATTTGCACTCTTGGTTCTTTGGGCCATCATGCATGGAAATGCGTGATTGGTGGTCTGGGAATCGAGGCACATGCCCCTTTGAGTCACTAACATGATAAGGGGTGTGTGTAGTGCATAAATACCTTGAATCACATTGCCATGCATGTTGTTGTCTTCTGCTGCTGTGAGTTGCAGGTTCTGCAGGCATTCAGTGCCGGCCGGCAGTATTTAGTGCCGACCGGCAGTGTACCAGTAGCCGATAGCTTCATTTTGTGCCGGTGGCTTCCTTCTTCAGCCGGTGGTGCTCCTCAGTGCCCTGAGAGGCACTCCTGGGACTTTGGCAATTTTCAGAGGAGGAGAGCAGAGGAAACAGAGGCAATCCGTGCATGGCAGTGTGGTTCCGAGCCAGTCCCGAGCGCGTGTTGCATCCGGCCCTCATCCCGAGGTGATTTACTGCTTTAATTAGATTAATTATTTATTTGATTAATTTAGTGAAATTTGTAATATTTTAATTAGCTTGCGTAGTTAATTAATTTGTATATTCTTTTAGTCCCTCCGAGTGAGGGCAAATTTGTAATAAGTGTGTGTGAGTGGGTGTATGTCTTCCAATCCCCATTTCTTTCTTCCCTTTTATTTACCCGCTTACATTGGTAGATTAGGGCATACTTATTTTAGCATACCATATGCAATGCATGCGTGCATTCATGCATTTGTTTACATGCACCAGGCTCGGTACATCATACAAACTGCATTGTATTTTCAATTCCAAATTGAATATATGCTACTTGAATGCATTTCACATGCCATTTTAGGGTTAGCCGAGCCTACTCTAGATTGCATCTATGCCTGCGTTGCATTAGCCACTTAACATGAACTAGGTCATGCATGTTTGCTAACTGTTTCTTGTTTTTGGCACGGAGTACGATGTAAGTTTTTATGCTTTAGCATAACGCATGCGTGTGAATGCTAACATGACAGTATGATTGCCATGCGGCTAATTACTTACGTGATAAACTGTTTGCATGCCTGTGGGTGGAGGTGGGATTGCTTGAGTTGGAACAACTCATTGAAATCCGTATTTTAGCCTACTTGCGAGTAGCAAAATCTAACACGTTTTTCGAGACAAAACGGATATGCAATGTTTATTTCCAAGTTAGGCAATCTAGTCTATACTTTTGTGTTGTGCGCATCACATAGTAATTCTAGGTTAATAACCGGAATAAGAACGCATAAAGTTTTCAAAAACGGATATCATGGTTAGTAGAGGCCGGTCTTCGGACCGGGCGAGAGGGGGTGCTCATAGTTGACCTTCCCCAATCGTACCCAAACTCCCGAGCCAAGTCACTTTGGTTATGACGGACACGTGGCCTTCGGCACCGAGTCAGGGTTTCCTAAATTCCCCATTTTAAAAATATTTAGGTGGCGACTCTGTATCTGGCAAAGCAGTCCATGTTTGGCGCTTCTTTTCTAAAAATTGTTTTCTCAAAACGATTTGCCAGAGTTGGACTCTTTGGTTCAGATTACGAACCGCAACAAAACAAAAAACGGAGGAGTCCGAACTGTAGGGTGAGGACCTCACGGGGGCGCGTCTACACACCCCCTCTCGCCCGGTCCGAAGACCGGCCTCTACTAACCATGATATCCGTTTTTGAAAACATTACGTGTTGTTATTCCGGTTATTAGCCTAGAATTACTACGTTATGCGCACAGCAAACAAGTATAGACTAGATCACCTAGATTGGAAGCAAACATTGCATATCCGTTTTGTCTCGAAAAACGTGCTAGGTTTTGCTACTCGCAAGTAGGCTAAAATACGGATTTCAATGAATTGTTCCAACTCAGGCAATCCAACCTTCACCCACAGGCATTCAAACAGTTTAGCACGTAAGCATTTAGCCGCATGGCAAGCATACTGTCATGTTAACATTCACACGCATGCGATATGCTAAAGCATAAAAACTTACATCGTACTCCGTGCCAAAACAAGAAACTAGTTAGCAAACATGCATGACTTAGTTCATGTTAAGTGGCTAATGCAACGCAGGCAAGAATGCAATTTAGACAGGCTCGGCTATCCTAAACATGGCATATGAAATGCTGCAACTATCACGTATTCAATTTGGAATTGAAAGTACGATGCAGTTTGTATGATGTACCGAACCCGGTGCATGTAAACAAATGCATGAATGCACGCATGCATTGCATAAAGTATGCTAAAATAAACGTGCCCTAGTCTATTACCATAAGCAGGTAAATAAAAAGGTAGAAAGAAATGGGGGTTGGAAGACATACACCCACTCACACACACTTATTACAAATTTGCCCTCACTCAGAGGGACCAAAAGAATATACAAATTAACTACGCAAGCTAATTAAAATATTACAAATTAATTGCATTAATCAAATAAATTAATTAATCTAATTAAAGCAGTAAACCGCCTCGGGATGAGGGCCAAATGCAGCGCGTGTTCGGGACTGCCTCGGAATCGCACTGCCATGCATGATTTGCCTCTGTTTTCCCTGCTTTCCTCCTCTGAAGACTGCCAAAGTCTCAGGAACGCTTCCTTGGGCACTGAAGAACACTACCGGCTGCACAGAACTTCCACCGGCAGTGAATTGAGCTCATCGGCACTGAATTGATCCATCGGCTGCAAATTGACTGCCGGTCGGCACTAAACACTGCTGGCCGGCACTAAATGTCTGCAGAACCTGCAACTCACAGCAGCAGAGGGCAACAACTTGCATGGCAATGCAATTCAAAGCATGTATGCACTAAACACATTCCTTATCATGTTTGTGACTCAAAGGAGGATGTGCCTCGGTTCTCAGACCACCAATCACGCATTGCCATGCATGATGGCCCAAAGAACCAAGAATGCAACTTTAATTTCAAATGCATGTAAACCAAATAAACAAACAAGGGTGCCAAACCTCCATCATACTTCACTTCAATAGGCCAAGCATGCACAATGCAATGCAATGAGGTCCTAAGCATGTCATCTATATGCAATATGAGCAATGTAATATACTTATGCAAACATACAAGTGAACATGCAAGATAAGCATGCAAACCAATTGGAGGATGGACTTAAACATGAATTGGGCAACTCCAAAAAGGCTCAAAACAGTGGCCAAAATGCTAAAATAGGAAGGCCAAACACATATGCACATATGCACATGTTAAGGCACCAACACTTAAGCATAATAAACAACCTTTAAGCACACTTAAAGGGGCACAACAATGGACAACTAGCATGCATAGAAAGCTCTGAAATTCATGCAAAACATGATGCTAAACCAAGCAACAAAGTAGGCTAAGCATGCAACAAATGACCCGAGTACTTGAGGCAAGTCAATGAGGCATTGAACTATACCTATGCAAGACAATTACGGCATGCAGTGAACAACCCAAAACAGATTTTTAGCATGTAAAACTAAGCCCAAAGCACCACTTAGATGGCATCTAAATGGCTCAACTAGGAAGGCATGCACAAATGCTAAGACATGAGGCATAAGGCACAAGCTTCCAAAGCATCAAAGAGGCATGCAAGGCAATCAAACAAGCATGCTAAATGGACTGAAATGACATGCTAAATGGTTCCAAACCATTGAAAATGAAGCAAGCAAGGCATGCTACACACTCAAACACATAAGGCCACAAGCCAAAATGTAAAGAGGACACAAGATACAAGCCATGGTCGACCAAAACAAGCATGGACAGACCTAAAGCCTGGCAAAATAAGCATACAAGTTTCATGGATCTAAGCCTAAAACATGCTAGAATAAAGGCATACAAACCTAGAGCAAGTTAAGGCAATACGAGGCATTACAAAGCATCTATGCAAAACATGCAAGGAGTACCAAAACCAACATGATACAAAGTTATAATATGGCAATATGAACATAAAATACAGCCATGGCATAACCAACAAACAACCAAACACAAGGCTCCCTCAAGAGGCCAAATCTTGCCCTTTTCAAGGACAACAAGGAGAGGGGGTGACCCTCTCCTTCTTGGGACTTCAAGGCACCATCTTCACCACTGAAATCCCTCAAGATTTTAGTGGTGAAGAGGCCCTAACACCAAAGTCTCGGATCTCTCACAAAATGGCACAAAATGAGACCCTTTTCAAGGCCTAAGGGTGGTCAAACCTACCCAAACCACCAAGCACTCTTAATAAACAATAAAGAGGGCTAAAAAACAGAACTTTTATGTGTTATATACTAAGCACAAAAACAGTTCTAAACTAGGTAAAAACAAGGTGCAAAAATGGGGTAAAAAGAGCTAGTTTCTTACCCTTGATGCCCACCTTCACAAAGGTTGAAGTTGTTGCTTCCTTGAGCTTCAAACCAACTCCAAAACACCAAAACAAACCCTCTGGACCCTCAAGAACCTAGAGAAGGTGAAGCACTAGGTGCTTGTGTGCAATAATATGAACTAAAACACACACAAGACAACCAAAAGGGGAAGGTATAGATATAGGATAGATATATGTTCTAAAACCAAAACCAGAGCTCTTCTCCCTCTCCTCTCCAATTTCTCTAACCTTAGAATGAGGGAGAGAAGGCCTCCTCTTATAGAGGAGGCAATCTTGTAAGCTTGTTCACTAAGCAAAACAAGATGCACATCCCTCCATACACGTGTATGGAGGGGAAGCCAAATGCATACAACTGTCTAAAAATATCTCCAAAAGCAGCTGAACAATGATCGGCAGGGTAAAAATGTCATTTTGACAAATTTGACTGCCGACCGGCACAATAAAGTGTCGATAGCAACTACAGCCAGCCGGTGGCCTCTAGCCACGGCCGGTGATGTGTGATGCCTCACAAGGCATTTCATGCCCCTCCAAGGCAAAACACAAGTGTTTGGTGCAAAACCAGACACAAAACGATCGAGTTCGGAGGTCCTGAGGCAAGGCGCGTAGCCGAGAACTCCGGGAACTCCAAACGAACACAAACATGGATAATCACCGAGTGTTCCAATGGTGACGTCCAAGTCTTGAGGACGGTCAAAAATGGGGTGTCTACAGGGGGGGGGGAAACAAATTCTGGGGAAAAACAGTTGGCACAGCTGGAATACACTTGGAGAGAGGATCATGGCCGGCCAGGTTCAAAAGGTTCAGGTGGCCGGCCGGCCACCACCCCTGGCCGGCCGGCCAGGGGTCAAAAGGGTCAATCAAAATTGCTGGCGGGCCACCCCAAAAAGGTGGCCTCCCATGTGTGCATAACACAAATATGTGGTCAAAACCCAGAAAATATGAACCAGGAGAGAGAAAAGCCAACTTTTTAGAGGGGTTCAAAAGGATCAGAGACAATTACTAGCCGGCCTATTCATATTGGTGGCCTCCCAGGTGTGTACAACACAAATATGGGGTTTAGGGCTAAAGAAAGTGGCCTGGGGGTGGTCAACACTAGCTTTCTAGTGAGGAAAACGGGCGACGGAGAGCGATGAAGAAATAAACTAGCTTTTTAGAAAAATTGCTGGCCTTCCACCCTCCTACAACCTTCTTAACAGTGAAAATAAGGTCTCCACCAGAAATGAACCAAGACGGATGCAAAACGAAGGTTCGGGGACCGAAACGCGCGGCCAGGGGCCCCCGAAAACAGGCTGTTAAGCACCGGAGGTGGCGTTCGACCATGAAGTTGGTCTCTCGGGCCACAGTGTTCCTCAAAAGGGAGGAAATAAGGTATACCAAAAATCGGAGCAAACGGAGGTGGTTAGGCGGTCCCGAACCGAGGCACACGGCCGTCGGCTCTGAAAAATCGAAAATCGGGCTCCAACCGGGAAAAATGGCCTACAACCACGAAACGTAGCCTATGGCCACTGGGAGATGGTCTATGAGACGTCTCCCTCCCTTCGGGAAACGAAAACGGAGAAAATGGGACCTGGTTCGCAAAACGCGGCAAAGTACAAAAAAGTCTGAAAGTCCGGAGGCAAGGCTCGCAGCCGAGACTCTAAAACCTCAGAACGAGCACAATATGCAATATCACCAAGCGCTCAATCGGTGACGTCTGAGTCTTAAGGTCGGTCAAAAAATGGGGTGTCTACAGTTGCCCCTCTTTGACAGAACTTGAAAGTCACACGTGATGGGAGTGAATGTCAAAGCCCAGAGACGACCCATTTTCGACAAGGCCGAAGACTTAGACCAACAGGCGAGATGAACAGAAAGAAACGTGCCCGCAGGCATGCCCGCAGGCAGGGGGGGCAAAATGCAACTGACAATGCAAGAAGCCGAAGGTATCTCAATGACTATGCAAATGCAGCAAGCTGTAATGGAGCACCTATTCACAATAGATGCAACAGTTTTAAGCAAGAATGCAAAGCAACAACTACGTTCCATGCGGTTAAGAATGCGGAGAATTATTCAATTCTCGCCACGTCTCACACGGAGAAGATACAATACCTGCGCGGTTCGTTTGGTCGCACCAGCCTCAAATGAACCGTACATACAATATCGTGCCCTGTAAAAGAGAGAAACTCAACAAGCACAACATTGTTAACAACATATTTTTGACATGATATCGGATGCTGATAAACATAGTGCCGGTGGAAAAGTGCATCGCAATGCGAGGAGTAACACGCGTGACAACACGGGTTAAGCATGAGGGTATGACAACACCCATGAAACGTGCACAATAATGCAAGTGGTGTGCATGAGAATGCGAGTGATGTGCAAAACAATGCAGGATAAGCACAAACTCTAATGCACATTTGACACAAAACAACGAGCAAAGAAAAATGAGTTTTTGACGAGGACGACTCAATCGCAACCTCCGGTTTACCTCCCGGAGGGGTCGCAACATGTTCAAAAAGGATACATCTCACTTTTGACGAGTAACAATGCAAAATGCATCGAAAGTTGGAGTTGAAGTTCTGGCGGAGCAATTTCGTGACGGAAAGTGCACTTCTCTTGTACTTTTTCAAGTCCCGGGGACTCCAATCATCACCAAAATTTGCAGAGATGTTGGTGGCCACATGGGGAACACCACCGACCAGTTTTACTCCCAAGGGGAGGCCGTCGGCCAGGTTTGAGGGAGGGGGGTGGCCGGCCTGCCTGAAAAGGTGGCCGGCCAGCCACTTTTCCAAAACCGTGGGCAGTTTGGTCTTTTTGCCCTCATTTCTTTAAATCCATTCGGCCAAACACTTTTTTCTCACAACTCCAGCTCCGAAATTGCCTTCTCCACCTTGCCAAACCATTTTCTTCCTCAGATCTGAGCTCTATACGCGTTTTCCAATGCCCCACGCGAAGTTGTTTCGCGAAATCCTTCGGTTTTCTTCACTTTGAACTGATTAAATTTTGATTTCAGTGCCTCTTTCTTCATTTTCGCCACTTGAGGTGAGTTTGTCTCAACATTTGGAAGATTTTCTCGGGAGTTGACTTTTGTTGACTTTTTTCAATTTTGGCATATTTTACTCATTTTTGCTCCTTTTTGCAGATTTTCTGAAATGGCTGGTCATTTCCCTCACGGTGGGGGTCCTTCGGGTGCTCGGGATGATCCCGATATCATGGCTCTGCCTCCGAGGGTTCGACCCTTCATACCCAAGAGGTACAACCCTCCGACATATATTCTTCCGTGGGCTGTTTTCTATCACTTTACCGATTTCGATGATCGAGCGCTTGGGGATCTGCTTTTGCGAGAGCCGGAGTCCCACCTCTCCCATGAGGCACGAGAGGTATTTGCTTCGCTTTTACATTTCCTGCAACGTATCCTGCATTTTCCATGCATTTCGTGCTTTCGCTATGTTTATCTGCTCATTTGAGTGCACAACTTGTTTAGAATGCTTTAGTCTATCACACCGTATTCTGTTTGCATCTTGAACACATAGTTCAATCACTTGAATTTCTGAACACACAGTCCATGAGTTGAAGGTGAACACACAGCACACACACTTGTTAGAAAGTTGAACACGCAGCCCAAACTTTGAATTTCCGAATACACAGCCTGAATGGAAGGTGCACACACAGCACACACTTGACAGAAGGTTGAACACGCAGCCCAAACTTTGAATTTCTGAACACACAGCCCAAACTTTGAATTTCTGAACACAACCCAGATTGAGGGTGAACATGCAGTCCACTAATTAACAGGTTGAACACGCAGACCAAACCTTGAATTTCTGAACACACAACCTAGATTGAGGTGAACACGCAGCCCACTGATTTTAAAATTTGAACACGCTGCCCAAGCTTTCAATTTTTGAACACGCTGCCCAGATTGAGGTGAACACGCAGCCCACTGATTTTGAAATTTGAACATGCAGCCCAAACTTTGAATTTCTGAACACACAGCCCAGATTGAGGGTGAACACGCAGCCCAAACCTTGAATTTCTAAACACACAGCCCAGATTGAGGTGAACACGCAGCCCACGAATTTTAAAATTTGAGCATGCAATCCAAGCTTTGAATTTCTGAACACGCAGCCCAGATTGAGGGTGAACACGCAGCCCACTGATTAACAGGTTGAACACGCAGCCCAAACCTTGAATTTCTGAACACGCAGCCCAGATTGAGGTGAACACGCAGCCCACTGATTTTAAAATTTGAACACGCAGCCCAAGCTTTGAATTTCTGAACACGCAGCCCAGATTGAGGTGAACACGCAGCCCACTGATTAACAGGTTGAACACGCAGCCCAAACCTTGAATTTCTGAACACACAGCCCAGATTGAGGTGAACACGCAACCCACTGATTTTAAAATTTGAACACGCAGCCCAAACACTTGACGTCGAACACGCAACCCGAACTTTGAGGTGAACACGCAGCCCACTGATTTTGAAATTTAAACACACAGCCCAAATACTCGATTTGCACGCAGCTCGTTGCATTGTATCTGCTTTAGTTTGCACACAGCTCATACATTTCATTTGCACACAGCTCATTTATTTTATTTGCGCGCAGCTTATTTATTTCATTTGCATTCAGCTCATTTATTTCATTTTGAGACTGAATGTATGTATTCATTCTGAATACAGGTGACTTCCCGTATCGCAAGACGATACGGCTCCGTTGCGGCTAGGGAGTGGTATGCGAGCTCCCGGAGGCTGTCCGGGATTTGGTTGACTTAGCAGGGTTTGGGCCCTTCTGCTCTGGGATATCTCGTTGTCCGGCTAGTAGGACGCTGATGGGTGCTTCGGTGGAGAGATGGTGGGACACCACCAACTCCTTTCATTTCTCTGCCACTGGGGACATGACTATGACCCCATTTGACTTCGCCGTATTGACCGGCCTTGATGTGGGAGGCTGGGCGATCCCATATGACGAGGACATGGGCCAGTGGGAGGTCGCCTAGATCTACTTATTGGGAGCTCGCCCGCCAGTTGGCAGATCTTCGGGCAGGGTCCGATGTACTTGGTTTTCTTCCCATTTCCGGAGGGTGGAGATGGAGCCTGAGACTCCTAAGGAGGTAGCCCAGTATACCCGTGGATTTCTGATGTTCCTCTTCGGGACCACTCTGTTTGCCGATAGGGGGAACACTGTCGGACTTTATCTGCTGAGTGCCCTAGTGGACCTATCACAGGTCCGGCGGTATGATTGGGGTGGCGCCAGCCTGGCTACTCTTTATTGCTATATGAGCGCGACCTCCTGCGGATGAGGGAACATACTCGGCAGCTATTGGAGAGCCTGTGAGGTACTTTCTGCCCTCTTGACTTACATTTCTGCTTTACATTACTTGCACATTGCACACACGGCGCATTTTACACTCTGTACCTTGCACTTTGCTCTCAGCATTTTGTATTTATAATTTGCACTCAGCATTCTGTATTCTGATGGCTACTGCCCTGTTTTCCACAGCTATGGATCTATGCGTACTTCCCGACATTAGCTCCGGAGCTCGAGGTGGAGATGCCTCTCATGACCCCTTACTCGCTGGTATTTGAGGGCCCGTACCGACCGAGACCTCAGGAGTCTCTCCTCTATCTACGGCAGTACTTCGATACAGTACGGCCATCAGAGGTATTGCAGAACTCTCAGTTCTTCATGTTTGCAATCTTTGATTTATCTTGCGCATTTACAATTTCTGATCAGCTTATGCATTGGTTATCCGCAGATCACATGGCAGCCTTGGGCACCTTTGGGTAGAGACCTCCGATTCCAGTTTGCCGGAGCCTGGGGTGCCTCTCGGTACAGGATCCTGTTAGAGGGGTCAGTTGGCAGGGCTTGGTTTTTAGGGGAGTGCTTCCTGCGCTAGACATGGGGCTACCCCATTCAGGACATTTCCTCAGCACCCCCAGACGACATGCGGACCTCTGATAGGCTCCCTCCCCAGGGTGTTGTTGACGCCAGGTTGGGCACTGATGTATTTCTTCATCTGGAGTAGGGAGAGTACGCGACCTTCATTGGCGGGAGTCCATACTTCGACGAGGAGACCCGCTGGTATGCCCTCATCAAGCCGGGCTCGGGCTGCAGACGTCCCTTCCACTAGCAGGGCTGGTACATCCAGAGGTTGGAGTGGATTGGTTCCCCCGATTCCTCCGACTCATCATCATCCTGGGTGGCCAGACATGCCGACCGAGCTGATGAGATGGCGATTCGGGACTCCCTACTCGATTCCGATAGAGCCTCCCATGTCTGACCACAGATATGTCAGAGATCCTGATTCGCCGCCGGTATGCTTTACAGCTTTGATTTATCACTCAAATACTGGGACATTCATTCCTTTACTGATATTTTGCATTTGTATCTGCAGCCTCCGGTTGAGTATATGGATGAGATGCTCGGGATGATGGCCACACTCGAGGGCATGGTCTTACGGAGAGAGGCACAGTTGTCCATCATGGGTGTCCAGGTACTCTTTAATTTTCTCGCATTTATCATACTTTCGATGACATGCTGAACTTGATCATTTCACTGCATTGATAGGTTGCCTGTGTAGAGCACATCTGACACACACCACATTCATATACTGTATCTGCATGCACCCTCATTTCATGTAGTTTGCTTGCATTTATATCTATTACACACATTTGAGCTGATGTATTCAAACTGCACTTTTTATTTTCAGATGCCTCCGGTATATCAGCCACGGACCAGGCCATCCAGGCCTTCTCGGGAAGCCGGGCTATCTCGACCTTCTCGGGGAGCCGGGCCATCTCGGCCTTCTCGCGGGGCCGAGAGAGGGGAGTCGTCTCGCAAACACAGAGCACATATCGTAGAGGAGGAGCCCGATGAGGACGAAGAGGAGGAAGAGGCTGCAGATCGTCAGTCAGAGACATCTGCTGACAGAGAGGAGGGTTTCGACCCTGGTTCCGGGAGTAGAGAGGAGGCTGAGGAGGATCCCGAGGATGACAGTTCCGACTTAGATGGTGCCGGTGGTGCAGAGCCTGTTCCGCAGAAGAGAACAAAGAGGGCCTCTTATTCCTGCTCTTGAGAGCATTGGTACAGCTGTTTCCTGCTTTATTTATGTTTTTACTAGTAGTTGTAGCACATTGTACATTATTAGGCAGTTTTTATTTTCTGTAAAACTTGTACCTTTGTTGTAAAATGTTGTAACAAAGGAAGCATGATGGAATGAAACAGCTTTTTGAAAAAGTGTTGTACTTTATGTTCTCAGCATCGTATCGCATCATTTTGCAAATAATGAGATTGAACGGTAAATGTGCATTGTGTATTTGCCAAGTCAGGTAGCAAACCGACACGACAAACTAAACAACCTAACTTACTAAGAAACAACAAAACCTTAGCAAGTTTACAACTTGATAAGTAAAACACAACAAAATTGATAAACAAAGAGTAACAACTCAAATGCACAAAACTCGGCTACTCGATAAACAAGACTCGGTAATCGAAACAGCTCGACCAACAAATCAACAACTCGATACGCAAAACAACAACTCGATAAGCAAGACTAAACACCAATTCAATAAACAAAACACATTTCGGACGATCTGGGTGATGGAACGCATCCGAAGTAGAGGGAAATGGAGGCCTTCGACACTCCCGATGCATGGACATGCTAGGAACTTTCTTTTAGAGGGTAGAACAGGACCAAAGACACAAATTGTAGCATGGCCGGCCAACTTTGGGAGCTGGCTAACCAGCTTTTTGCATTTGAGGGGAGAGGGGTGGCCGGCCTACCAGAAAAGGTGGCCGGCCGGCCACTTAGCTCAGCAACCACCAGTTTTTCGACACGTGTCCCCCCGAACAGTGCCTTATCCCCTTTAAAAGTCCTAGCTCCGTGGCTCATTCATTTCATCTCAATTTTGCACCAAAATGGAGGCGTTTCTCGTCGAAAATCTCACAGCTTGGATTGCTACTTTAGACGGCTCAGAAAAGTTGAACTTCCGGGGCTTCGGCTTGAATGCACTATTCACGCTGAACCGTACTCCGCTACACCTTCCCTTCCTTCATGCCGCAGCAAGGTTTTGGAACCCGGTAACAAATGTCTTTAGCTTCGGCGGCCAAGAGGTATGTCCAACTTTCGAAGTTTTCCAAGTTTTGATGGAATCTGAACGTTATGAAGAGACCTTGCCTCAGTTTCGCTTTGGTCATACCCAAGCTTTAGGGCGGATGTGTGGACTCACCACGCATGACGCTCGGTCTCTGATTTGTAATGGGGAACTGGACATCCTCGAATTGATTTATCGCTTTTCTGAAGCCGGTGACCGTGGCGACCATCATTGGCAAGGTTTCCAACAACATGCCCTTTGCTTGTGTATGCTATCTCACTTTTTGCTTGCATCGGGTTTTGGCGGATCTAGCATTCGCCTGATTGAATTTGCCCAAGGCTTGAAGGAAGGAAAGAGTTGTATTACGATGACACAGGCTGAGACACTGATGGGCTTGGATGCTTTCCATCGCCGGGAGACGACCAGATTTGCTGGGAGTCCACTACTGCTGCAGGTAATGTTTCCCACCCAATCTCACATATGTATTGCTCACATCACTCGGCCCTCAGGCTCAGTCTTTCTCACAAAACCCTTGTCTTACTTTTCTCTCATCGTACATCTCTCTATTCTTTATTCTCTCATTTTTCATCCCTCCCCAGGTATGGTTGATGGATAAATTGCAGGTTGTGGACTCTTGCCTAGCCTACTCAGCTCGCGGCTACTTCTTTCGACAACGCCTAATCGATGACCTTGATGAGGGATGGTGGTTCGACTGGATGTGCAATTTGTCTGCAGATCGCATCGTTTGGCGCTGCCCTTGGCTCAATCTCCCAGCAATGAGCTATAGCATGTGCCGGCAGACTGGGATCCAGTTGATTGGTCTGACTCACTGTGTATTCTACTTTCCGTTCCGGTTCCATGCCAGTTCGGTCATGATCAGAGTTGTCCACCAGAGGGGATAGAGTGTCCGGCTTCATTCCCGATTCGAGGTGCACAGCTTGCCCGATATGACACAGCATGGAGGACGAGAGAACTCCCGGCCCCCGCTCCCTCTTTCAGTTATACTTTGTTTGACGAGTGCTTGGATTGGCTCAATGAAGAGGCATAGATTGGGCCCAGCTTGGCATCAGAGGCTTCGACCAGCTCTGGAAGGGGGCGTAGGGGCCCCAAATTTATTGCTTTATTAGTACTTTCAACTTTTCTTTATGAATCTAATAAAAAGCAACTTCGATTGCATGCAAGAGCGGGAGAACTCTGTTTTGAAATCAATGAAATTGAAGGTTGTGGTACTGAAAATTTTCCGCTTTAGTCCAAAAATGGTCTTAGTTGTAAAAAGATTAATTTGAACAAAGTCAACTTTTATTAAAACTTTTCAAAACCATTTTCGATATGGATCAGAACTGGACACGCCTGAGATCTGTCACTGAGATGCGCAACCCCAGATCTCTGTAACTGGAAAGTTGCCCCTAGTCTGAAGAGTACTACGGCACTGCATGGCAACGAAAAGTTGCCCCTAGTCTAAATAGCACTGCACTGGAGATTCCAATGGATGCTGATAGACAAAGATGACTGAGATGATCAAATGGACAACGTTGATCGGGGAAAAGTTTATGGCTGAACTTCAGGATGAAGTTGCCTACGTATCCCAAAGATGGGAATCAAGCCTTATGTAGTTCAGGCTTAGGTTCACTCGAGTATTTTCACTCTCCTTTTACGCTCTAACTTTTGCCAAGGCCGCCCTTTGCGGGTTTTCAACCTTGCGAGCTCAGTTTTTATATTTTCCAATTTTTTGCGCTCTGAGGTTTGCCCAGGTCGCCCTTTCCAGTTTTTGGCCTAGCGAGCCTTTCAGGGATAATATTTCTTCAACTTGTCCATGTTGATCGGTTGGGAGAACTCTAGGCCATCTAGGTCCATCAGAACCACAGCTCCGCCTGACCAGATAGCTTTGATGATGTAGGGACCAGTCCAATTGGGTCTGAACTTGCCCCTTGGGTCGTGGATGGGAGCTCGGTTGTCCTTGAGCACCAAATCTCCTTCCTTTAGATTTCTGGACTAAACTTTCTTGTTGAAAGCCCGAGCAATTCTACGCTGATAACCTTGAACATGGTACAGTGCTTTCAGTCTTCTCTCGTCAAAGAGCATGAGTTCCTCAAACCTGCTCTACTGCCAATCTGCTTCGGCTATTTGACACTCAGCCAATACTCGCAATGACGGAACCTCAATCTCAATAGGTAGAACGACCTCCATCCCATAAACCAATTAATACGGAGTCGCTCCGGTAGAAGTTCTAATTGAAGTCCTGTAGCCCCACAGAGCAAATGGCAGCTTATCTGGCCAATCTCTGTAGGTTTCCACCATCTTCTGCAGTATGTGTTTGATATTCTTGTTGGCGGCCTCGACCGCTCCGTTGGTTTGCAGCCGGTATGTGGATGACTTATGAAAAGCCACGTTGTATTTTTCCAACAAGTCAATCATTTCCTTCTGAAAGTGGGAACCATTATCTGAAATGACCTCGTTTGGGACCCCATAGCGACAGATGATGTTATTTCTAATAAATTTTGCAACGTGCGACGCCATCAACACAACATATGATTGGGCCTCGACCCATTTCGTGAAATAATCTATCGCGACCAGGATGAACTCATGCCCATTCGACCCCTTCGGAGTGACAGCCCCGATCACATCAATTCCCCAAACTGAAAATGGCCATGGCGAAGTCATGTTGTATAGCTTTGACGGCGGGATGTTCATGTGGTTTGCATGGATTTGAGACTTGTGGTATCGCCGAACAAAGCCGACACAGTCCTCCTCCATGGTGGACCAATAGTAACCATGTCTGAGGATCTTCCGTGCTAGCATTACTCCGTTCATATGCGCACCGCATTCTCCTCCATGGATGGCCTCCATCAGGCGCTTCGATTCCTCGGCTTCGACACACAGCTTATGCATTCCCAGATGACCTCTCTTATACAGCTTACCCCCACAGATGATGAACTGAACGGCCATTCTTCTGATTGCCCTTTTATCCTTGGCATTTACCCCTGGTGGATATGCTTCCTTCTCCAAGAAATTCCAAATGTCGTAATACCAGGGGTTTTCGTCCTGAACCTCATCTATAGCAGCAATCGACTCATAGGCTGGCGCAAATTTCTGGTCAATGATGACTGGACGCATCCGGACTCCGAACGGGATGTCTATCATGGAAGATAGAGTTGCTAAAGAATCTGCGAACCTGTTGTTCTCTCTTAGTAGATGAGCAAAGTTTAGCTTCTCAAACCGAGGAATTAACAAGTCCAAGGTCTGGTGATACATCATCATCTTTTCTTCTTTGACTTTCCAGTCTCCTTTTGCTTGAGACACAACAAGGTTCGAGTCCCCGATGACGTCCAACCGTCTTGCCCCTAGTTCCAGGGCTGCTTCTAGACCGGCAATGCATGCCTCATATTCTGCTTCGTTGTTCGAGACTTTGAACCGGAGTTTGAAGGCTAGAGGGATACGGGAATTGTCGGGTGCTATCAGCAACACTCCTATCCCATACCCGTACTGATTTGACGCTCCGTCAAAGTACATCGTCCAATCATCGTCGATGTGCAAAATGGCTTCATCTGGGAATAAGTACTCAACTGCTTCACCCCTTCCACTGGATGATCGGCTAAGAATTCTGCTACTGCTCTTCCCTTGACTGACTTGCGTGTCACATATTTCAGTCGAATTCGGAGAGCAACAGCAACCAACGAGCTAGCCTACCCGTAAGTGCTGGTTTCTCGAAAAGATATTTGATGGGATCGAGTCGTGAAACCAACATTACGGAGTGAGCTAACAGGTAGTGCCGCAGCTTCCTGGTAGCCCATACCAAAGCTAAGCAAGCCTTCTCCAACGGTGTGTAGCGAGTCTCATACTCTAGCATCTTCTTGCTCAGATAGTAGATGGCCTCTCCACCTTGTCCTCTGATTCTTGGCGAGCATACAGCCCATTGGTCTCAGTCACTGAAAGGTATATCAACGGTTTCCCCGGCTCTGGCGGTGACAACACGGGCGGGTTCTGTAAGTATTCCTTGATTTGTTCAAAAGCAGCTTGGCATCGGCCGTCCCATTGGAATTTCTTGCCTTTCTTCAGGAGACCAAAAAGTGGTTCACAAGTCAAGGTTAATTTTGAGATAAACCGTCTTATGAATTGCACTTTACCCAGAAAGCCTCGCACCTCCTTTTCAGTCCTTGGTGGTGGCATTTCTAAGATGGCCTTGATTTTGGAAGGGTCGACTTCGATGCCCCTTTGTGTAATCAGAAACCCCAGCATTTTTCCCGCTGTAACACCGAACGTACACTTCTGAGGATTCAGCCGCAACCGAAATTCTCTGATCCTTTGAAAGAACTTTTGCAAGGCGGTGTAGTGGCCCTCTCTTTCTTTGGACTTGACAATCATGTCGTCCACGTACACCTCAACCTCTTTGTGGATCATGTCATGCAATATTGTGGTCGCGGCCCGTTGATATGTAGCTCCAGCATTCTTCAACCCAAACGGCATCACTCTGTAGCAATGTCCCCACGGTGATGAAGCAGTCTTTTCCCGGTCTTCAGGTGCCATCACTATCTGATTGTAGCCTGAGAAGCCATCCATGAACGAAAGCAAAGCATGCCCCGCTGTGAAATCCACCAATCGTCAATATGCGGCAAGGGAAAGTCGTCCTTCGGACTAGCTCTGTTCAAATCCCTGAAATCCACGCACACTCGGATCCTGCCATCCTTCTTCGGCACTGGAATGTTGGCCAACCAAGTCGGGTATTCGGATACCAGCAGGAAGCCTGCGTCGATTTGCTTGGTGACCTCTTCCTTAATCTTGAGAGCCCAATCCGGGCGGATCCTCCTGAGTTTCTGCTTGACGGTCGGGCCTCGGGGTCAAGGGATCCGTGCTGTACAATCTCAGGATCGATTCCAGGCATGTCTTCGTAGGACCACGCGAAAACATCTTTGAAATCTTTTAATAAAGCGACTAAGCGCTCGCGTTCCTCCGAAGACAACGTGGACCCGATCTGGACCAGCCGCGGGTCCTCCTCAGTACCAATATTCACTGTAGTGATTTCATCACTAAGGGTTTAACAAATCTTTCCTGCTCTTGTTCAATTAAGCGTTGCAAAACCGGAGGAATTTTCCTCGTCGTTTTCATCAAAATTTTGAAAGTCTGAGTTAATGCAATAAATCAAGGGCACAGAAAAGTACTCAGAAACCACAGCTACTTGATTCTCATTAAGCACATCCAAATCGTCCGATTCTCGGTTACAACAGACTCAAAGAGAAAGAAAAAGACGACCTGGACAAGACTGTGGCATCCGGGTTATCATCCCCAGGATACCAGACTCAGACTCAGTCGAGCTGGAACCTGATTCCGACTCACAAGACTCGGTGGAATCAGATTCCGGCTCACTACCTGACCCGGTGCTGCTGGACAAAAATCCCTCTTCATATTGCCAATGAGAGAGGGTGCGATAGATGCATCCAAAATAGTTACTGGTGGGTCCGCAGCCGTTCCATTCCCGATCATGCATACTGAGAAGTTATCCCCCAAGCACTCCTGGTCGATCGGAGGATCTGAAAGTAGACATGCCAGCGCTACCCCCATTTTAAGTTCGATATCCTCAGACTGCACTTTCTTACATTGCTCAACCTCAGCTGATGGGTCTGTCTGCTCTTCGGCAACGTCATCCCCGGATAGTTGCAGGTCGAAGAAGATCTCGAAACCTGGCACGCGCTTCCTCTCCGCATTCAGCCACGGCTCTGGGAAGCCGCAAAATGGAAAGTCCTCCCCCTCCTAGACGAAGCGTCCGTTCAGGGTACCCTAAATGGGCCGATGCATTAACTCAAAAGGTTTCCCTGCCTTCTTTGCTCTGGCTCTCCCAGCCATCTCTTTACCCTTCCTTACCCAGTCCTTTGTGGTGGGCAGATAACCCAAGCCAAAGGTATGCGGATTGTGCGGCACTTTGGCCAATGCTGCGATGCCCTTCCGGCCGCTCTTTCCCAATCCCATCTCGGGGATGTGTTGAAGCTTGTTCATGAGGTATACAGATTGAGCACTGACATACACTCCCTCATTAACAGCTATGATGTTCTGCACAATTCGAGCCTCAGCCAAAGTAAACCCTGATAAGAACAAATCCTCCGTGCCATGTTCAATTTCCAAGACTGGTGTAGACACTTCCGGATGGATTGATGAATTCCCAAAAATAATAGCTACCCCTTTCTCGTAAGGGTACTTCAACATCTGATGCAAGGTGGAAGAGACTGCCTTGACCTGGTGCAACCACGGTCGCCCCAAAAGTAGGTTAAAGGATGTGGGAACGTCCAAGACATGGAATTCAATGTTGTGTTGTCCTGGACCAACCTGGGTCAGAATTTTAACAGTCCCCATCACCTCCCTGCTTGTGTTATCATAGGTTCTGATCACTTGAGTAGTTAGCACGAAGTCCGCGGGCTTCAACCCGATTGCATATGCTGTCCTTGACGGGCACACGTTAATAGCGGATCCCGTGTCGACAAGAACCACTGGTACCCGTTTGCCTCTACATTCCACCAAGATGTAGAGAGGTTTGTTGTGATTTGCGCCTTCAGGCGGTAGTTCTTTGTTAGAAAAGGTCAACGTCGGGGAAACTCCTCCCGGAAAAACCAATCCAACCAGCTGCTCCGGCGTGGTGTCTATAGAAAGCTTGGCCTTATCCATGGCTAAAAGGACAGCCTGCCTGTGTACTCATGATGCCATAAGCAGTCCCTAGATAGAGATGTCTGCTTGTATCTTCTTTAACTGCTTCAATACAGCCTCTTCTTTGATTTGCTTTTCTTTCTGTCTCTCAGCTTCCTTATCCTTTCCAGATGCTTCTGGCTGGTCTAGGTGCAGGGGCTTGAAATACCGCCCACTTCTTGTCATATGATCGACCTTGCCGATATGCCAGGTATCATCTGGCTGGTTACTCCCCCAATCTTCATTTGTGTGGACGAGACATAAATCATCGTCTTCCCACCACATTCCGTCGACGGCCGACAGACACCTGTCCGACCCCGGTATGATTGTACTCGTAGCATCCTCAGTCCACATGCCCGCAGCATCTTCTGTTCTTGTGCCCACAGCACTCTCAGCCCCTTCACGGGCTTTTGCCTTCCTGATTCTCTCAGAATCCCAAAATTTTTCTTGTTCTGACTGTGTCAGTGCAGTTTGTTGTTCAACTTTCTCTGCATCCACAATGCTCAAGTCCCTAGCGAAATTCTTTATACCGGCACTCTCCGGCAATGCAGTCTGACTCCTGGCCCTTCCGGCCACAATTGATTCTCTCGCCCTTGCCGGGCCCTACTCCGACTGAGATTCTTCGACGATGTCCGGTAGGTCATCAAGCCACCCAGTTACCTCTGTCGATTCCTCATAGTCAAACCAGTTGACTGCGGCGTCCCCTGGATCTTGGTCATTGAAAAACTGGAGGTTGGCTAAGTCCTCTTCCACTGCCGTCAAATCATCTACCCTTTGCTCAAATCCATCCCCTCGGATCGCACACAGCTCTGCCCTTTCCGACAATTCAATATTTGGCTCAAACTGGCCTGTTAGCAGAATGTAATCACTCAGATCGTAGGCTTCCCCAGCGACACTCCCAGACTGCTCAAACCCTGATTCATCAATTCCGTCCTCCTCTGAAATCTCCTCTGTTCTGTCTTCGACAGTCACCACCATTGGCACGGGTTGGGTTCTGGAGATGTCTAACATGCACAAAAAGTCAGTGCAGTCAAGAAGGAGCACCTCCGGCTTAGATACGTGGGAAGGAGTGATATAGATACTAGGATCGTAAGACACGACCCCAGTTTGGATAAAATTGACTCTTTTGAGAGGTGGAGCTTGGTTCTGTGTAAGGAGCGTTGTAGTTGTGACATTGGGTTTCTCTGGAGGTAGGATCACCTGTTTGTCAGTGAGATCTTGAATCTCATGACGCAGTCGGAAACATTGGTCAGTGTCGTGACCATGTTGTTGGTGATATGCACAGTATTTGGCTGGGTTGTGAGAGGGAGGGAGCGGATTTGGCAATGGCCTCCGCTCTAGGGGCTTTAGATGCCCTTTGCTGATTAATACCCCTAGAGCCTTGGACAGGGGCATATACAATGGGATGAAGGTTCTTTGGCCTCTGGGTTGGTACTTGGTGGTTTGGGTGTTACTTCCGGATGCACTGGAGAAAGGTGTGGCTGCCATGGGTCTTGGAAGGGGAGGGGGAATGGTGGTGACCATACTCACTTCCGAAGCCCTTGTATTCGCAGCACTACCTGTGCCTGCGTTGTTGTTGCGGTTAAAGGTTCTTCGGGGCTGCTCCTTATCTTGGTCAATCAGACCCTGTTTCATTGCATCTTCGATTTGTACCCCCATTTCATGCAGATCTGAAAAAGTGGGGAAGGGGAGCACAATCATTTTTTGCATCAATTTTGGCTGGAGATTGCGCACAATCATCCTGATTTGATCTTTATCGGTAGGCCTCAGGGTCATCCGAGAAGCTCTCTTTAGGCTCCTGCCTTGTTGTTTCAAGATCCCGGGTTGTAATCTCGATTTGAGTATTGTAAGAGTATTGCGCAACAAAGGCCTTGGCCATTTCATCCCAACTCCGTTTAACATCATCCTCTAACTTCGCATACCAGATAGCGGCCACAACCGACAGGGTCCGGCCGAATAGCAAAAGCTTCTGCGGTCTGGTGGGCCCATCGGCTGTAGTATATCTGAAAATAAACGGAGGTGGACCATGGGATCCCCAGATCCGTCAAAGCGATCAATTTGCGGCATCTTGAACCTATCTGGTAGCATCACAGCCACGTCGGTATATCCATCCTCGATATCCAGAATAGCCTTTACCCCTTGGGATTTCTTGAACAACTTCTCGAGCTTGCTCAATTTCAGTGCTGTAGGGTCTACCTCGAACCCGAAAGGAGAGTCCGGGTGGTTGATGGGTGTATGTGCCTTGGACAATTGAGGTAGAAGCGGGGGCGGAGCGGCCCTGTTGGAATATCTGTGTCCTCTTCAAGGGTCTGAACATTCGGCAAGATGTTCTGGGCATTCGGCAGGGTATTCTGGATAGTCGGTGCCTGCTCAGGTAGTGGGGCTCCTGGTGGGAGAGGAGCTTGATGTGAGGCTGACACTCCGTTCAGCTGTTGCAGTCTAGTGATGAGCTCGGCCTGCTGGGCCATGACTGTGGCCTGCTTTTTGAAAAATTCCGCTTGGCGGACAGCATCCTCCTGTATTTGCTTCATGCTCTCTTGGAGCTATCGCATCATTTCTTCCATCCCGGCTATGTTCTGCTGATCC
Source organism: Camellia japonica (assembly GCA_030407325.1). Lineage (NCBI taxonomy): Eukaryota > Viridiplantae > Streptophyta > Magnoliopsida > Ericales > Theaceae > Camellia > Camellia japonica. The sequence continues at coordinate 63,250,365 of JAPPVO010000029.1, forward strand.
TGCTGACTGACTGGTAAGTGTATTTCTATGGCAAAAACTGAGATCTCGGTCCGACTGTTTCCTGCTAGGGTAGACCACTGCTCTGGTAATCTCTGCTCAGTCACACTGCACTTTCTTGGCCTCCGTCTGATAACTGGGGGTAGAGAGTGAAACACTGGCTATCTGTCAACCAGATCCTCGGATCGATTGAGTCGGCGACCTCTTGTCCAGGGTGCTTGGGGAATATCTACTTGGTCTGAAGCAATTGTGCTAAAACTGCCGTAGCAAAAAGATAAATAAAGCAAAAAGGAAATAAATAACCAAATAAGCGAACAGCATATCAACTTAAAGTAAATGCACAACACACAACTGGGCATAACAACACACGGTCGATAAGCTGAACACACACTGCCCTCAATCACTGATCACTATCCTTGAATCACTGTCCCCAAAGACTGAATTTGATACCCGCAGATAACTGATTCTCAAACACTGACTGATGCCCGCAAGCCTGATGCCCAAACTTGTAAACTGATACATGCATTTCCCTGTAGAGACGCACTCAGACAGCACATAACAGATAATTGAGAGCCAAAACACCCCTATGTTGGGGTAGGGTTTCCCTGTCCTGTTTTGTCAGGAGCTAGGGTTTCACTATGCATGCAGCGGTTTCAAACAACCTATCGGGTAAGCAACCTATCCTAGTTTGGAATGGTCACTACGGATTCCGAATATGCACTAGGTCAAATGGTCAAAAGGGTGCCCTGGTAAAACCGGGGTTTGTGTTCCCATACTGGCAGAGCCCATAACTGGTCAGCCTTATGGTCATGCCTTGACAAGACAAGCCTCTGGCAAACCGTTCAGGAATAGCAGATGGCAAACACGGTGTCCTAGGTGCACCAATGCAAATGCAATGCAAAGAAACACGTAAGTGCAGTCAAAACAAGATATCATGAGTTCGAGTCAAGTTCTCTAAGTCCTCAGCAGAGTCGCTAGAAAACTGTAACGTGCCCCGAGGGAGGGCCTCACTACAGTTCGGACTCGAATTGTCACGGTTCTTAATCTTGAACCAAAGAGTCCAAATCCGGCAAATCGTTTTGAGAAAACAGATTTTTAGAAAAGAAGTACCAAACATGGACTGCTTTTCCAGATACAAAGTAGCCACCTAAATATTTTTTTAATGGAGGAATTTAGGAAATCCTGACTCGTTGCCTAAGGCCACGTGTCCTTCATCACCAAAGTTGCATCGACTCGAGAACTTGGGTACGATTGGGGAAGGTCACTTCGTGAGCACCCCCACTCGCCCGATCAAAGATTGGCCTCTACTAATCATGATATCGAGTTTTGAAAACATTATGTGTTCTTATTCCGGTTATTTGCCTAGATTTACTATGTGATGGGCACAACATACAAGTATAGATTGGGTCGCCTGAATTGGAACAAAACATTTCATGTTTGTTTATTTGAAAATGGTTTGATGGTGCTACTCGCAAGTAGGCTAAGACGTGGATTTGCCATCCTCGGGTGGGCTTAGAAAAACATGATTTTGCCACTATCTAGTGGGCTTAAAACACAGATTTTAACGAATTGCTCCAACTCAAATAACCCAACCTTCACCCACAGGCATTCAGGAAGTTATATCACATAAGCATATAGCCTCATGGTAAGCATGCTATCATGGCAGTCACTCACACGCATGCAAGGATGCTAAAGCATAAAAACTTACCGAGTATTCCAAGCCAAAACAGAAGGTAATTAGAAATCCATGCATGATCCTAACTATACAGAAATGCCTAATGCAACACATACAAAATGCAACTAAGATAGGCTCGGCTATTCTAAGGATGGCATGTGAAATGCTACAGCTAACATGTATTCAACTCGGAATTGAAATACAATGCAGTTAGTATGATGTGTCGAGCCCGGTGCATGCAAGATAGATGAATGAATACAAACATACTATCATACTGTATGCTAATTGAAACATGCCCTAATCTAACCATCATAAGCGGGTAAATAAAAGGGACAAAGACGTGGGGTTGGAAGACATACATCACACACACGCACACTTATTACAGTTGTGCCCTCGCTCGAAGGGTCCGAAAGAATAATACAGTCCCAAATAAATAATTACAGTCCCAAATAAATAATTACAAAACCCTAATTAATTAACAAATTAACTAGAAAAGCAGTAAATTGCACGCAAATCTGTGGACTGCCCCAGCTCTATTCCGAATGATGGATGATGCATTCTTGAGTTAACTTGCACGAAAATCCACTGCGATGTCCCGGTTTGCCTCTGTTTGTAATTGTTCTTGGAATGCGTGCCAAGCTCCGGAAGGCCGTTGATTTCTGATTGGCTGCAACAGAGAGCAACAAGGGGGAATGGTAAAGTATTTTCACATATGTATGCATGACTACTCTTTAGGGAGTGTAGTCCTCGATCCTCGTGCCACCAATCTCGCATCTCGATGTATGATGGCCGAGGAGTCGATTTGCACGACTCAATATGAAATGAATGCACGTATGAACACAACAAGACCTAAACTCCATCATGGGTGATCTGGAGTGTTGGCAACCGGGAATTGAGACACGTTCTGTCACTTGGAGTATGAAACGTACCTCGTTTCCCGTGCTCGGGCTAACTCCTATCCCAAACACAATGTAATATGCATGACATGCATGAATGCAATCCTAACATGCAACCTAGCATACACAATACTATGAAATGGCATACACAATACACGATGTAACGAGGCATACACAATGCTCTAACATACAACCTAGCATACACAATGCTCTAACATACAACCTAGCATACACAATGCTATGAAATGAAATGACATACACAATGCATGATGGACTTATACCAACATGAGTGGACCTCAGCCACACTCACATCAGTAGCCATTAGGTGAAAATGGGACTATCGAAATGCGTGCACACATGCACGCGAACCGAGGACCGATCCTAGGCATAACATGCAACTCTAACAAGGCAAGGCAAGGGAAGCAAGATGGCATACAAACTCACAAATTCCAGCACTGAAATATGATGCTAAACAGCCCCGAAACATGGAAAAATGGCACCCGATGCATGGGATGAACCCCGAAACTCGAAACTAAGCACATGGAATGACTTATATCTATACAAAGCGTGCATTATTTGATCATGAAGTCTAAAGACAGAGCCAAGCCAGTCCCAAAACATGAACATTTCCAGTTCAAAGCATGGCCAAAAGATGCTAGCATGGTGGACTAAAATAGCATGCAAGATTGGCTAGCAAACATGAGTTATATGGCAAGTATAGGATGCACATGGAATCTTACCAAACCAGCAAAAATCAGTGAATAAAACATATGAAAATATGCCCAAATAACCATGGAGATGTGACCAATACATGCAAAAATGATGAGCTCCTTTAGAGGGCCATGCAAGGGATTATTAAGCACATACAAGGTGGACACTTAGCATGGCATAAACAACTATGAAAATCAAATATGGTAGTCCTAAAAATCACCAAATTGACCCTGGAAAGTAACTTCAAAGCATGCAAGATAGGGTCTCTTTGGAAGGCCAAAAATGACCACCAAACAAGTCAAGGTGAGAGGGGGTCACCCCCTTCTGATTTGGAGGCTCAAAATAGTGTGCTAGCCACTGAAAATTCACTGGATTTCAGTGGCTAGAAGGCCAAACCAAGCATGCAACAAGAGCTTAGGTGTAAGGCTCAAAATAAGGGACCATCAAGCTTACAATGAAGCATATGACCTCAAACAAGAAAATTCCCTTAATCAAACATGAAGATGATATCAAAAGGAGACTTTTTCCAGTTTATAATAAATCTCAAAAGTGAACACAAATAGGGCTAATCTATTATGCAAAAATGATCCTAAAAGAGAGATTAGAGACAAGGGACAGCAGCTGGCCCCAAATAGAAAAGAGCCCTTAAAAAACGTTGAAGAGGGGCCCAAAAAAAGGCACTTTACAGTTTATATCAAGCTTGAAAAATTAACACAAGAGGGGCTAAAACAACATGCAAGAAAAAGGCCTAAAAGAGAGATAAAGAGACAAGTGGTAGCAGCTGGCCTCAAACAGAGGAGATTCCTTCAACAAAGTTGAAGAGCGGCTCAAAACAAGACATTTTACAGCTTATAACCAAGTCCAAAACAGCTCACAAATAAGACTAAAATACCATGCAAAAATAGGCCTAAAAGAGAGATTAAACACAAAGGGTGAGGAGAAGACCTCAAACAGCAAAAAGTCCTTGATCAAAAATGAAGAGGAGCTCAAAATATGACTATTTACAGTTCAGGTAGGAGCCCAAAAATCTAAGCAACAAGAGCTAAGATAGCATGCAAGATAGGGCAAGAAAAGAGGAAATAGGGACTCACCCTTGTAGCACAAGTCTTCAGTAGCTTTTGGTCTAAGAAAGTGTGCTCCTAACCTCTGAAAATAGCCTTCAAGTTACTGGAATGGAGTGTGGAGGTAGTAGGCTTGGAGGTGTAGTGTAAAGGTCAAGAACAAAGGGTGTTTGGAGCTTGAAAATGGAGAGCAATGGAGGAGGGAAGGGTGTATGCTCTAGCTGGTTTTCTAACCCTTAGAAATGAGGCTTGAGGGTGTATTATATAGAGGGAGAGAGGTTAAGGAAAGGGGGCGGGGGAAACAAATTCAAATTCCCCCCCCCCAAAAGGCAGCCCCTCGAATACAGAATCTGGGGGAAAATAGCAGGCATACCTGGAATACACTTAGAGAGAGGATCATGGCCGCGCCAGGTTCAAAACGTTTAGGTGGCCGGCCGGCCGCCCCCCCTGGTCGGCTGGCCAGGGGTTAAAAGGGTCAATCAAAATTGCTGGTGGGCCACCCCAAAAAGGTGGCCTCCCATGTGTGCACAACACAAATATGTGGTCAAAACACAGAAAATATGAACCAGTAGAGAGAAAAGCCAACTTTTTAGAGGGGTTCAAAAGGGTCAGAGACAATTACTGGCCGGCCTATTCATATTGGTGGCCTCCCAGGTGTGTACAACACAAAAATGGGCGACGGAGAGCGATGAGGAAATAAAACTAGCTTTTCAGAAAAATTGCTGGCCTCCCACCCTTCTACAACCTTCTTAACAATGAAAATAAGGTCTCCACCAGAAATGAACCAAGACAGATGCAAAACGAAGGTTCGGGGACCGAAACGCGCGGCCTGGGGGCCCCGAAAACAGGCTGTTAAGCACCGGAGGTGGCGTTCGACCATGAAGTTGGTCTCTCGGGCCACAGTGTTCCTCAAAAGGGAGGAAATAAGGTGTATACCAAAAACCGGAGCAAACGGAGGTGGTTAGGCAGTCCCGAACCAAGGCACACGGCCGTCGGCTCCGAAAAATCGGTAACCAGGCTCCAAACGGGAAAAATGGCCTACGACCACAAAACGTAGCCTACGGCCACTAGGAGATGGTCTACGAGACCTCTCCCTCCCTTCGAAAAAAGAAAACAGGGAAAACGGGACCTGGTTCGCAAACCGAGGCAAAGTACAAAAGAGTCCGGAAGTCTGGAGGCAAGGCTCGAAGCCGAGACTCTAAAACCTCAGAACGAGCACAATATGCAATATCACCAAGCGCTCAATCGGTGACGTCTGAGTCTTAAGGTTGGTCAAAAAATGGGGTGTCTACACCAGTGACGATGGACTTTGCTGAGCTTGGTGGGAGGACAACCTCGTTGTCAAACAAATCTTGTACCTCGTGGCGAAGACGGAAGCAATTGTCAGTGGTATGATCAGTTTGTTGATGGTACGCACAGTACTAGGTAGCGTCATGGCTAGGTGGAAGACGACTAGGGAGAGGTCGAGGCTCGAGGGGTTTAAGATGCCCCTTTTCAGCAAGGATCTGAAGCGCCTTGGACAAAGGCATGTAGAGGGCATGAAAGATCCTGTGACGTCGAGGCAGATACTTCGAGTTTTGTGCATTTTTACTGGATGCACTAGCAAAAGGATCGGCAGGTACAAGCTTGGCTTGCTGATTTTTTCTGGGTGCAGAATTAGGGTTGGAGGGAACGGTTCTGGTATGATGACCCTTCTCTCGATTTTCCCCTTGGCTTGAACTGCCCTCAGTCTGAGTGGAGAAAGTGTCATTCATAGTTTTTGCAACAACCGTGAGCACTTGTTGTTCGTAGGGATCAGTGTCTACCCCCATCTTGTTCTTTCCACTAGCCTCAGCTTGGTCGAAGGTTTGGGTTGCTACATCAGAGCAGAACCCGGTTGTTGTTGACATGCCATTGCCTATACTTAGGATGGGTTCAGGTTGGCTGAGTTCAAGTACAATCCGCCGCAAGAGTGGAGGCTCTTCTGGCATGAAGTTCCCGGTATGTGACATGGTTGATAGCGGAGCCGATAGTCCAAAGGCTAGATTAGCCACAGTCCTCTGAAGATCGCTGATCATTCCCATTAGCTCAAAAGTGGTGGGCTTACGAGTTTGAAATAATTGGGCTTCCCAGAGTGGATGCACGGCAGGCGACCTAGGCGGGTGTGGTATGTCAACATCGGTCTCACCCTACATGGTGATTCCTTGATGTAGTGTTGTTGCCATGACTACAATTTTTTCTGAATTTTGTGTCATCACAAGTCTGCTGAACTGAATAGAGGTGATGTGACTGGTGGCTGACGGATCTGATGAACCGGCGAGCCTTGACTGGCCCTTTTCTGTCTTGCCTTAGCGAAGGAGAACACTGGTTGCCCTGAACCAAATCTCTGAATAGAAAGAGAAAACAAGTAGCATCTCAGCCCAATTTCACTAAAACAGACATAAGTATAGCCGAATAACTGTATTCGACCACTGATCAATGTTCCCCGAATTACTGCCACAAAACTGAATCTGATACTCGCAAATATAATTGATTCTTAAAATACAGATGCTCGCAGGCCTAATACTCAGACTTGCAAACTGATACGTGCATTCCCTGTAGAGGCCAACTTAAAAAGCACATAGCAAGCAAATGAGAGCCAAAACACCCCTATGTTGGGGTAGGGTTTCCCTATCTTATCTTGTCAGGAGCTAGGATTTCACTACGCACACAGCGGTTTCAAACAACCTACAATCAGCTAAGCAACCTGTCCTAGTTTGGAATAGTCACTATGGATTCCGATATGCAGTAGGTCGATTGGTCAAAAAGGGTGCCCCGATAAAAATCGAGGTTTGTGTTCCCGTCGTGGCAGGGCCCGCAACCGGTCAGCCTTATGGCACGCTTCTCAAAGCAAGCCTCCGACAAACTGTTTAGGAATAGCATACGGCAAACACAGTGTCCTAGGCGCACCAATGCAAACGTAATGCAAATAAACACATAAGTGTAAACAAAACAAGATATCATGAGTTCAAGTTAAGTTCTCTAAGTCCCCAACAGAGTCGCCAGAACCTGTAGGCGCGCCCTCAGGGGGCCTCATGCTACAGTTCGGAGTCAAATTGTCATGGTTCTTAATCTGATCTCACAATGTGCGATGTGAGATTGATAAATCACTAAAGAGTTCAAATCCGGAAAATCGTTTTGGAAAACTGATTTTTTTGGAAAGAAATGCCAAACATGGACTGCTTTGCCAGATACAGAGTCGCCACCTAAATATTTTATTTTTGGGGGAATTTAGGAAACCCTGACTCGTGCCTAAGGCCACGTGTCCCTCATCACCAAAGTTGCCTCGGCTCGGGAACTTGGGTACGATTGGGGAAGGTCATCTATGAGCACCCCTGCTCGCCCGATCAAAGATCGGCGTTTATTAAGCATGATATTTTGTTTTTGAAAACACATGTGCTCTTATTCCGATTAATTAGCTAATCTTACTATGTAATGCGCACAGCAAACAACTATAGACTAGATCGCCTAATTTGGAACAAAGCATTGCATATTCGTTTGTTTGAAAACGGTTTGAAGTTTGCTACTCGTAAATAGGCTAAATCACGGATTTCGATGAATTGTTCCAATTCAAGCAATCCAACCTTCACCCACAGGCATTCAGGCAGTTTATATTACATAAGAAAATAGCCTCATGGTAAGCATGCTTTCATGGTAACATTAACGCACATGCAGTATGCTAAAGCATAAAAGTTTACCTAGTACACCAACGCAAAACAATAGCTAGTTAGTAATCAATGCATGATCCTAGTTTATGTTAAGATGGCTAATGCAACACATGCAAAATGCAACTAGAAACAGGCTCGGCTATTCTAAGATGACATATGAGATGCGATAATTGATACATATATTCAACTTGGAATTGAAACACGATGCAGTTAGTATGATGTGTCGAGCCCGGTGCATACAATGTAGATGAATGATGCAAACATGCAGGCATAAGTATGCTAATTGAAAATGACCCTAAACTAACCATCAAAAGCAGGTAAGTAAAAGGGAGAAAGACGTGGGGTTGGAAGACATGCACATACGCATGCACACTTATTACAAAATTCGCCCTCTCGACGGAGGGTCCGAATAAATAATACATGCCAACTAATTAACTAACTAACAAGCTAATTAATTATTACATAACCGAATGAATAACTAGCTACAACTAATTATTACAAAACTTAATTAATTAACAAATCAACAAATTAAATTACAAAATCAAATGCTAACTAACAAGTAAGCAATTGAACAATGCTGCCTCGACAAGTTGAAGAAGGTGAACATGCATGCTCGGTTCCCGTCCCAGTAAGCTCTCCGGTTACTCTTTAGAGGCTCTGTCTGCAGGGTGTCCTTGAGACCTTGCTGCTGGAACTTACAAAAACCAGTCTGGGGAGTGCATCAGTGGCCTGCCGGCCATGGAGAGGTGCTGCTGACCACCTGCCCGCCAAAGATGGTACACTGCCGGCCATCAACAATGCACTGCCGGCCATCTGTAGGGCACTGCCGGCCACTGATGTGCTGTGACAACAAGTTGCAGCAGAGCACAAAATGGAGAAAAATGGAGGGTCTCCCAAGGGTATGTATGCACTATGCCACCCCATATCACCTCGAAACATCAAGGGAGAGGCATAGTTGGATCCACGACCATCAATCACGCATCCCGATGCATGTTAGCCAAAGAACCAACTTGTGCAAATCAATGAGGAATGAATGCACAAATAAACACATAAATGCCTAGAACTGTATCATGGATAATCAAGAGCGTCGGCGACCGAGAATTGAGACACGTCTCATCACTGAAAGTATGAAACGTCCATCGTTTCTCGTGTTTGGATTAACACTTAATCCAAACAACAATGCAATGCAAGGATGGCATACACAATGCCAACTCGAACATGCAATCATGCAATATGACTTAAGCATGCAAAATGCAGTGTAATAAACATGCAACAACATGTAATGGAACTAGCATGCGACAACATGCAAAGATGGAGCAAGCATACAACAATATGCGAGACAAGCATGCAACAACATGCAAGGATGGAGCAAGCATACAACAATATGCAAGACAAGCATGCAACAACATGCAAGGGTGGACTTAAACCAAAATGCATCAAAACTAAGTCAGGAAAGCATATATAAGCATGTACAATGCAATGGCTTAACAACTAGACCTCAAAACACAAACCTCAATCATGATAAAGAAGCAATAAACATGGAAGTGTGACAACACTAAAGGCTCTGAAATCAAGTGTGAAATGATACCAAATCATTCAAACAACACAAGTAAGGCATACAAGAGGACCTAAGGCATAAATCCATCAATGGGACTACACAAAGGGCATGCAATACATGGCACAACTGATTGAACCAAAATGTGCTGTGCGCGCCCAAAATGTGTTGTGCGCGCAATTGAGTAGTGTTATGAGCTGTGTGCCCAAAATGTGCTTTGTGCCCAAATGTGTTGTGTGCCCAAAATGAGTCGTGTGCCAAGTCAATAGAATGCTATGTGTGCGAGCTGTGTGCCAAACAAGTGAAGTGTTGTATATGTTCAGAACGAGCAAATATGATACATGGCGAAAATGTGGGATGTGCAAGAAATGCAAGAGTAAAGTACGTGCCTCATGAGCACAATGAGATAAATGGGACTCCAGTTCCCGTAGCAGCAGGTCTGTGGGTGCCCGCCTCGTAAAGTCCGTGAAGTGGTAGAAGGTGCTAGGAGGAAGGATGTGCTCCTCCAGGTCGTACTCCTCTAGGTCGAATGGCCGTATCCTCGGAGGCAACGGTATAATGTCAGGCTCATCCTCAACATACGGAGGGCCTCCGCCATACGGAATAGCGTCGGCTATTTGAAGAAATCTGCGAGATGATGCAAAAACGAGCAAAATGAACCAAAAGTGCAAAAAGTCAACAAAAGTCAACTCTCAAGAAGAGAAAAGGTCAACAAAAGTCAATGCCCGAGAAAAGGCGCTAAACTTTGAGACAAACATACCTCAAGTGTTGAAAATGAGGAAAGAAGCTCCGAAAACAAATTCTATTTGGTTCAAAACGAAGAGAATCGAAAGTTTTCGCAAAACAATTTTGCGTGGGGCATTGGAAAATGTGTAAAGTGCAGATCTGAGAGGGAAAAGGGTCTAGAAGCAAAGGAGAATGTATTTCGACCTTGTGGTTGTGAGCAAAACTGATTTGGAGTTGTGTACTTAAAGAACCGAAGCTAAAAGACCAATTTGCCCTGAAATTCAGTAAATTGGTCGGCCAACCAGTTTTTCTGGTTGACCGACCATTTTGGTGGGCAACAACTGGTCGGCCACCGATATAACTGGTCAGTCAACTTCCTAGGTGATCCTCAGGGCTCCATTGTTCTCCCTGTGCATTTTGGTGATGATTGGAGTCCTCGGCCCTCGAGAAAGTACAAGAAAATTACACTTTAATGGCTCAAGAATGTCCCCGCGGGAACTTCAATTCGAGTCTTCGATGCATCGCTCATCGCCACTCGTCCAAAGAGCGAGGTGTATCCTTTTTAAGTATGTTATGACCCTTTCGAGAGGTAAATCAGAAGTTATGGTTGAATTACGCTTGTTAAGGCTTATGTTTCCTCTTTCGACATTTCCTTTCAAACGTACATTTGAAGTTGTGTATTTCTTTTGCATTATCTTGCACTTTTCACATGCGTTGTTGCACACGTTTCACCTACATTGTGATATACACCACTTGTGGCTTTATTGTGCACTCACTACTTGTGTTGTCACACTCATTTTACTTACATCATTATACATACCTCTGTTGCATTGTTATGCATGCACACTTCACTTGCATTGTTATGCTTGTTTTCTTCCGCATTGTTATGCGTCACACTTAGGTTGCATTGTCTTGCATCCCTTCCGCATTGTTATGTGTCACACTTAGGTTGCATTGTCTTGCATTCCTTCCGTATTGTTATGCGTTACACCTAGGTTGCATTGTCATGCACCCCTTTCACTTGCGTTGTCACGCACTTTTCACTTGCATTGCTATGCATGTTTCTAATGATATTGTACCTGTTGAGTTTCTTTCTTTTGCAGGCACGATATTGTATGTACGGTTCATTTGAACCAGATGGTATTTTATGTACTCTGTGTGAGACGTAACGAGAATTGTATAATTCTTCTGCATCCTTTCTGCATGCAATATAGTTTGGTTTGATTTTGCTTGCTTAAACTGTTGCATTTATTGTGCATATTTGTTTCGTTACAGCTTTCTTTGCATGATCATGAGTTATGTTCAGCATCTTGCATATCATTTGCATTTTGTCCCTGCCTGCGGACACATTTCTTTGTTATCTTGCCTATTTGTTTTAGTCTTCAGCCTTGTCAAAAATGGGTCGTCTTTAGGCTTTGACATTCACTCCCGTCAATTATGACTTTCGAGTTCTGTGAAAGAGGGGCAACTGTAGACACCCCATTTTTTACCAACCTTAAGACTCAGACGTCATCGATTGAGCGCTCGATGATGGTGCATGTCATGCTCGTTTAGAGGTTTCGGAGTTTTGGCTAAGAGCCTTGACTTCGGGCCTCCGAACTCTTTGTGCTTTGGCTCGGTTTGTGGACCGAATCTTGTTTTCTCCTCTCGAAGGGAGGGAGTGGTCTTGTAGACCATCTCTTTGTGGTCGTAGACCACTTTTCATGGTCGTAGGCCACTTTTCCCGTTTGGAGACTAGTTTTCGGTTTTTGGAGCCTTTGGTCGTGTGCCTTGTCTTGGGACTACTTAATGTTCTCCGTTTGGCGTGGTTTTTGAACCATACCTAGTTGCCTCTGCCTAGAGGAACACTGTGGTCTGGGAGACCACTTTTGTAGTTGCATACCACTTTTGATGCCCGTAGACCAGTTTTTGAGGCTTTTGGCCACGTGCTTTGTCTCCCGATCTCTCGTCTTGCATCCGTTTTGGTTTGTTTTTGGTACAAACCTTGTTTTCCTGGTTTGGAAGGTGGTACAAGGGTGGGAGACCACTTTTTCTCCTTGGAGACCACTTCTCCTTCTGCCAACCAGTTTTCTGGTCGGATAACTGGCTTTCTTGGTCTTTGGACCATCTTTTCTGGTCAACCACCACACCTTTGCATTGCTTTCATGCCCTGGACTCTCTCCCACCATGGCCGACCAGTTGTAGCTCTGAGTTGCCACTTAAAGTGGTCGGCCGACCCCTTTAAGTAGCAGGCAGACCACTTCAAGTGGTTGGCTGCTTTTTGACACCTTTTTGGAGATATTTTCCTCCTGCTGGCACAGTTGGAGGGCATTTAGGCCATCCTCCATACACGTGTATGGAAGGATTTCTTTGAAGCTTAGCTTCTCCAAGAAGATTTGCCTTTTGTCTACTATAAGGGGGAGGCTCCTCCTCTCTCCTCCAGGTTTAGAGAGTTGACGCTTTTAAGTTATACATATAACTTTGTATCTACCTTGCCTTGGTTCTTTATGTTTGTGCCTTGAAGTGTAGTTTTGCCTCACTTTAACACACAAACACACACTCAAACACCATCCTTTTGCTACTGAGGTGCTTAGGAGCTAGTTTTGGTGTTCTTGGGTTGGTTTGAGTTTGAAAAAGTTGCTAGAGTTGCAGCTTTAAAGAAGGTCTTCAAGGGTGAGCATTTGACCTTTAAATCTCCCTTTCTTGCTTAAGCTTTTAGTTCTTCTTGTTTACTATTTGAAGCTTAACTCTTAACTAGAAAAAGTTCTGTTTGTGTGTGCTTAAAATAGTTGTTTAAGGTCACTTTTTCGTTTGGGGTGATTTACCCCCTCTTAGGCCTTGTTAGGCCTTGTTTTGAGCCATCCCTTTAGGCTCTTGTTACAACCTCTGCATGACCTTTCTACCACTAAAATCCAAAGGATTTTCAGTGGTGGAAAAGTAGTTTTGGAGTCCTAAATAGGAGAGGGTCATCCCCTCTCCTTGTGTCTTGTTTACTTGCTTTATATGCCTCATGTTTGAGCATCTTTGTTAAGCTTTTGTTGGCCTTATCTTAGCTTGTATTTGTGATTATTTTTCTGTGGCATATTACTATTTTTGCTTGGTTTGGTCACTCCATGCATGCTTAATACACTTGTAGTGTAAATCACACAAACTAGCTTTGTATGCTTCGTGAAGTAGCATGTCATTCTAGCTTGTTTTCTTTCCATTTCAGCATGTTTTTGGTGATGTTTTGCCATGTCATGACTCTGTTTTGGTTCGGTTTGGTTGGCCCTTGCATGCCTCATACACTTGTAGTGCAATTCCATGAAATAGCCTAACATGCATCATGTTTTGACATGTCATTTTAGCTTGCTTTTGGCTTAGCTCTGAGAAGACTTTGTTCATGTTTTAGCATGTTTAAGGTCTGATTTATGTTGTCTTGGCCATGCATGACTTGCTTTGTATAGCTATAGTGCATTCTAGCCTGTTAGCTTTGTGCATCAAGTCCAATAGCATGCTTTACTTGGACTATTTGAATGATGTGGCATCATTTATTATGTGATTTCAGACCATGTTTCATACTCATGCACTTGCATTTGTCACTCATTCAATGCGTTGGAGAGCTGGCCCCTTTATGCCTTAACATGAGCCATTGCGTATGTCTTCATGCCTTAGCTTGCAAGCCATCATTTCAGTGTTTATTTGGGGTTATTATGCCATGATATAACTCTGATTTTTGTTTCTTAAGTCATCTCATGCTTGGTCTTAATAGGTGTAGTGTAATTCACCTTATTTGCCTTGTGTGCATCATGCCTTATGCCCTTCATGCTAGCTCGTTTTGGCTTACTTCCATGCATGTTTTAGACTCATTCTACATGTACTAGGACTGTTTTAAGTTGCCTTTGCCATATCTTCCATGCTTTGTATAGCTGTAGGGCATTTGGCCTTGCTAGCTTTGCATTTTGATGCTTCATGCATGTTATCTTTGAGCTATTTGGATGATTTGGCATCATTTAATACTTGATTTCAGAGCATGTAGCATTGCCATATTCCCACTTCATTCATGCTTTAAGTGCCTTTGAATGTTGTGCATTGTTGCCTAGCTTGTGGCTTAGCTTGTATGCTTGCATGCCTAGGCTTTTGAGCCCTCATCTCAGCATGTTTAGGTCCTTGTTTTCACCTATTTCAGCTCTGTTTGTGGCTGGTTCATGCATTTCTGCCATGTATTGCATGCTTCCTTTGAAGTCCCCTTCACTAGCTCTCATGCCTTAGGACTCTTGCATGCTTTACTTGCTTTGTTTGAATGATTTGGCATCATTTCGTACTTCATTTCAGTGCACTTAGTGTTGTTGCACTTCCACTTCTTCCACTCTTTGAGCACTCTCGAGGGTTATGCTCTAGGCCTCTTTGATTGGTCAATGCATTGTGCATGCATGCCTTGCCTTTCGTGCCTTTATTTTGGTTTTATGGCCACTGATTTGGGCATGACTGAGGTCTACCCTTTTGGTTTAAGTCCATTGAGTATGCTTACTTACATATTGTTCGCATGGTTATTATTCATGGCATTAAGTATGCCATCCTACATTGCATTGTGCATGCCATGTTCATCGCATTGTGTAGGTTTAGATCACATCATTGCATTGTGCATGCTAATTGATATTTGCATCGTGTATGCCATATAGTTGCATTGCATGTTGTTGCATGCTTGTCGCTTGTGTTGTGTATGCCATGTAATTGCATTGCATGTTTGCCATGTTGCATGTTTTGCATTGTGTTTGGAATAGGCGTTAGTCCAAACACGGGAAAGGATGGACGTTTCATACTTAAAATAATGAAACGTGCCTTAATTCCCGGTCGCTGATGCTCTTGATCATACATGATAGAGTTCTAGGCTTTATGTGTTTACTTCTGCATTCATTTTACATTGAATTGTGCAACTTCGCCTCTCGGCCATCATGCATTGAAATACGCGATTGGTGGCCCAAGGGTCGAGAACTACACTCCCTTGAGTTCATGACATGATAGGGAGGGTGCTTGTGCACACATATCTTGCAAATACATTGCCATGCCCTTTCTTGCTCTTTGTTGCAGCAAAGTGGAGTCCAGCAGCAACAACTGGTCGGCCAGCCAGAAAAACTAGCTGGCCGACCACTTTTTCTATTCTGTAACAACAAAAAGTGGTCGGCCACCCTCCCACAGATCTCCCAGGGTGGAGTTTCATCTTTCTGGAGCTTGGTGCAGTGTTCTGAGGACAAATAGAAAACAGAGGCAAATCGGGGCATCGCATTGGATTTCCGAACGAGGCGACCGGGCATGCATACATTGTTCTTCCTCTGAAGCTCCTATTTTATTGCTTTCCTTAACTGCCATGCTTAGATAGATATCATTTGCTTTGGTTTGTACCCTTTAATTGTTAATGTGTTAGCTATTCAATTTGTTTTGTAATATTTAATTAACTAGGATTAGTTAATAAATTCGTTCTACAATAATTAGTTTAATTAGCTTAGATTAGCTAGTTAGCTTCTTATTCAGTCCCTCCATCGAGAGGGCGTATTATTGTAATAAGTGTGCGTATGTGTGATGCATGTCTTCCAACCCCTATTTCTTTCTCCATTTTACTTAACCGCTTATGATGGTTAGTTTTAGGGCATATTTCATTTAGCATACCTTATGCTCGCATGCGTGCATCCATTCATCAGTCTTGCATACACCGGGCTCGGCGCATCATGCTAACTGCATTGTATATCAATTCCAATTTGAATACATGTACCAAGTTGCATTTCACTTGACATTCTAGATAGCAAAGCCTATCTCAGTTGCATTTTTGCATGTGTTGCATTAGCCATTTTAGCATGAACTAGGATCATACATGATTTCTAACTAGTTCTTTGTTTTGGCTCGGAGTACACTGTGAGTGTTTACGCTTTAGCATACTGCATGTGTGTTAATGTTTCCATAAAAGCATGCTTGCCATGAGGCTAACTGCTTATTTGATATAACTGCCTGAATGCCTTTGGGTGAAGGTTGGATTACTTGAATTGGAACATGTGAGACCATGAAATATCCTCTCACATGGATGTTGTGGAGATCCAATGAAGAGAAGAGCTGCACCCCTGTAGATCTGCAATAAGGAACATAGTCGGTGCCACCCAACCGGGGTTGCCGGCCGGGAGTACTCCGATGATGAAGTCAGTCCCTGAATCATGAAATAGTATATATCTATATTAGATGGGGTGTGTGTGTGTGGTGAAGGGAGAACAGACATACCTTTCACTTGGGATCCCCCCCCCCCTTTATATAGATAGGGGGTGTGATATTTATTTGGGCTGGACCTTTGTAGGCTTTGTTTGGGTTAGGCCCAATAAGCTAGTACCTATAATTTTCTGGCTCCCACAGAACAATTCATCGAAATCTGTGATTTAGCCTACTTGCGAGTAGCAAACTTCAAACCCATTTTCAAACAAACGGATATGCAATGTTTTGTTCCAAATTAGGCGATCCAGTCAATACTTGTTTGCTGTGCGCATCCCGTAGTAAGATTAGCTAATTAACCGGAATAAGATCACATGTGTTTTCAAAAACAAGATTTCATGCTTAGTACAGGCCGATCTTTGATCGGGAGAGCGGGGGTGCTCATTATATGACCTTCCCCTCTCGTACCCAAGTTCTCGAGCCGAGACAACTTTGGTAATGACGGACACGTGGCCTTAGGCACAAGTCAGGGTTTCCTAAATTTCCCCAAAAATAAAATATTTAGGTGGCGACTCTGTATCTGGCAAAGCAGTCCATGTTTGGCACTTCTTTACAAAAATTAGTTTTCCAAAACGATTTTCCGGATTTGGACTCTTTGGTAATTTATCGGTCTTGCATCGCACATCATAAGATTAGATTCAGAACCGTGACATTTTTGGAGTCCAAACTGTAGCAGCGAGGCCCTCGGGGGCGCGTCTACACTCATGCCCTACATACTCAACTCGTGGCTATTTCTTTTGGTGACGTCTAGTCGACGCGCTTGATGATAGCTGGTGGCGCAACTGGATGTGCAGTTTGTCCACAGACCGCATTGCTTGGCGGTGTCCTTGGCTCAATCTACCGGCGATGAGCTACAGCATGTCCCAGCAAACTGGGATTCAGTTGATTGGCCTAACACATTGCGTGTTCTACTTTTCTTTCCGATTCCGGCGTTAGTTTGGCCATGATCAGACTTGCCCGGCAGAGGGGATAGAGTACTCTGCTGCATTTCCAGTCTGAGGCACACAGCTAGCTCGGTATGCCACAGCCTGGAGGACTAGAGAGCTTCTAGCCCTCGCTCCCACTTTCAGTTGCACCCTCTCTGATGAGTGCACAGGTTGGCTTGATGGGGAGGCACAGGTTGGGCCCACTTTGATATCAGAGGCTTTGACCAACTCTGGGAGGGGGCGCAGGAACACCTGACTTATCCATGCCCCGAATTTATTGCTTTATCAGTACTTTCAAGTTTTCTTTATAAATGTAAAAAGCAACTTCAATTTGTATTCAGGAGTAGGAGAGATCTGTGTTAAAATCAATGAAATTGAAGGTTGTGGGTACTTAAAATTTTCCGCTTGGTCAAAAAATGGTCAGAACTGGATATGGATCAGAAACTTTTCAAAACCATTTTCGGTATGGATCAGAACTGGACAAGCCTGAGATCTGTCACTGAGATGCACAACCCTAGATCCCCAACAACTGGAAAGTTGCCCCTAGTCTGAATAGCACTGCACTGGAGATCACAGCCGAGCTCTTGAATGTAGAATAGACAAAGATGACCATCATGATCACACGGACAAAGTTGATCGGGGAAGTGTTTATGGCTGGACTTCAGAATGAAGTTGCCTACGTATTCCAAAGATGGGAATCAAGCCTTACGTAGTTCGGCTCGGGTTCACTCGTGTTTTAACACTCTCCTTTTGCGCTCTAACTTTTGCCAAGGCCGCCCTTTCTGGGTTTTCAACCTTGCGAGCTCAGTTTTTATTATTTCAAATTTTTCATGCTCTAACTCTTGCCTAGGTCGCTCTTTCGGATTTTCGGCCTAGCGAGCCACTCAGGGATAGTATTTCTTCAACTTGTCCATGTTGATCGGTTGGGAGAACTCTAGGCCATCTAGGTCCATCAGAACGACAACTCCACCTGACCAGATAGACTTGATGATGTAAGGGTCAATCCAATTAGGTCTGCACTTGCCCCTAGGGTCGTGGATGGGAGCTCGGTTGTCTTTGCGCACAAGATCCCCTTCCTTCAAATTCCTGGACTTAACTTTCTTGGTGAAAGCCCTGGCAACTCTTCGTTGATAACCCTGAACATGGTACAGTGCTTTCAGCCTTTTTTCATCAAATAGCATGAGCTCTTCGAACCTGCTTTGCTGCCAATCTGCCTCAACTATCTGACACTTAGCCAATACCCGTAATGACGGAACCTCAACTTGGATAGGCAGAACCGCCTCCATCCCATAAACCAAGGAATACAGAGTTGCCCCAGTAGAAGTCCGAATTGAAGTCCGGTAGCCCCAAAGAGCAAATGGCAGCTTATCTGGCCAGTCCCGATAGGTTTCCACCATATTCTGCAGAATGCGCTTGATGTTCTTGTTAGCGGCCTCAACTACTCTGTTGGTCTATGGCCAATATGTGGATGACTTATGAAAAGTCACGTTGTAATTCTCCAACAAGTCGATCACCTCCTTCTTGAAGTGAGAGCCATTATCTGAAATAATCTCTTTCGAGACCTCGTAACGACAGATGATGTTGTTCCTGACGAACTTTGCAGCATGCGACACCTTCAACACCGCATAAGATTGGGCCTCAACCCACTTTGTGAAGTAGTCTATCGCTACCAGAATGTACTCATGCCCATTGGACCCCTTCGGGGTGACAGCCCCAATCACATCAATCCCTCAGACTGAAAATGGCCATGGCGAAGTCATGTTGTATAGCTTCGACGGCGGAATGTTCATGCGGTTTGCATGGATCTGACACTTGTGGCATCGCCGGACAAAGCCAATACAATCCTCCTCCATGGTGGACCAGTAATAACCTTGTCTAAGGATCTTCCAGGCTAGCATAACCCGGTTCATGTGGGCTCTGCATTCTCCTCCATGGATGGCCTCCATCAGGCGCTTCGATTCTTCAACATCAAAACACAGCTTATGCATCCCCAGATGACCTCTCTTGTACAGTTTACCCTCGCAGACGATGAACTAAGCAGCCATTCTTCGAATTGCCCTCTTATCTTTGGCATTTGCCCCTGGTGTATATGCTTCCTTCTCCAAGAAGTTCCAGACGTCGTAATACCAAGGATTCTCATCTTGGACCTCATCCATGGCAGCAATCAGCTCATAAGCTGGCACAAATTTTTGTTAAATGATGATCGGACGCATCCGGACTCCAAAAGGAATGTCTATCACAGAAGATAAAGTTGCTAATGAATCTGCGAACCTGTTGTTCTCTCTTAACAGATGGGCGAAATTCAGTTTCTCAAACCAAGGAATCAGCACGTCCAAGGTCTGGTGATAAATTCTCATTTTTTCTTCTTTAACTTTCCAATCTCCTTTAGCTTGAGATATAACAAGGTTCGAGTCCCCGATGACGTCCAACCTTTTTGCCCTTAGTTCTACGGCGACTTCTAAACCGACAATACATGCCTCATATTCTGCCTCATTGTTTGATACTTTGAACCGGAGTTTGAATGCTAGGGGTATGCGGGAATTGTCGGGTGCTATCAGCAACACCCCTATCCCATACCCATATTGGTTTGACGCTCCGTCAAAGTACATCGTCCAAGTTTCTTCTTCGACATGCAGAATGGCCTCATCTGGGAATAGGTACTCAAATGCTTCATCCCCTTCAACTGGGTGATCGGCTAAGAATTTCTCTACCGCTCTTCCCTTTACTGACTTGTGCGTTACGTACTTCAGATTGAATTCGGAAAGCAGAAGCAACCAATGGGGCTAGCCTACTCGTAAGTGCCGGTTTCTCGAAGAGATATTTGATGGGATCTAATATCGAAACCAGTATTACAGAGTGAGCTAACAAGTAGTGCCGCAGCTTCCCCGGCTCAAGTAGTGACAATAGACGTGGGTTCTGTAAATATTGTTTGATCTGCTCAAAAGCTGCTTGGTATCGGCCGTCCCATTAGAACTTCGTTCCTTTCTTCAAGAGACCAAAGAGTGGTTCACAAGTCAAGGTTAATCTTGAAATAAACCGTCTTATGAATTGCACTTTACCCAGAAAGCCTCGCACCCCCTTTTCAGTCCTCGGTGGTGGCATTTCTAAGATGGCCTTGATTTTGGAAGGGTCGACCTCGATACATCTCTGTGTGATCAAGGCCCCCAGCATTTTCCCCGCTGTAACGCCAAATGTACACTTCTGAGGACTCATCCACAGCCTATACTCTCTGATCCGTTGAAAGAATTTTTGCAAGGCGATGTAGTGGCCCTCTCTTTCCTTGGACTTGACAATCATGTCGTCCACGTACACCTTAACCTCCTTATGGATCATGTCGTGCAATATTATGGTCGCAGCCCGTTGATATATAGCCCTAGCATTCTTCAGCCCAAACGGCATCACCCTATAACAATAGGTTCCCCATGAGGTGGTAAAAGCAGTCTTCTCCCGGTCTTCGGATGCCATCAATATCTGATTGTAGCCTGAAAACCCATCCATGAATGAGAGCAACGCATGCCCAGTAGTAAAATCCACTAACTCGTCGATATGCGGCAGAGGAAAGTCATCCTTCAGGCTGGCTTAATTCAAATCCCTGAAATCCACACATACCCGAATTCAGCTATCCTTCTTCGGCACTGGAACAATATTGGCCAACCAAGTTAGGTATTCGGATACCAACAGGAACCCTGCGTCAATTTGCTTGCTGACCTCTTCTTTGATCTTGAGAGCCCAATCAGGGCAGATCCTTCTGAGCTTCTGCTTAACAGGTCGGGCCTCTAGGTCAAGAGGGATTCGGTGCTATACAATCTCAGGATCGATTCCAAGCATGTCTTCATAAGACCACACGAAAATATCTTTGAAATCTTTTAACAAAGCGACTAAGCGCTCGCGCTTCTCTGAAGACAACATGGACCCGATCTGGACCAGTCGCGGGTCCTTTTCAGTACCAACATTAATTGTGGTGATTTCATCAACCAAGGGTTTTACAAACCTCTCTTGCTTTTGATCAAGCAAATACTTCAAAATCGGAGGAATTTCTTCCTCGTTGTTTTCATCGAAATTTTGAAAGTCCTTATTAATGCAATAAATCAAAGGCACAGAAAAGTAATCGAAGGCCGCAGCCGTACAATTCTCATTAAGCACTTCCAAGTTGTCTGATTCCTCTGTTACAACAGACTCAAAGGAAAAAGAAAAAGATGACCTAGACAGGACTGTGGCATCCGGGTTGTCACCCCCTAGAATACTGGACTCAGACTCAGACGAGCTGGAACCTGATTCTGACTCTACGGACTCAGTGGAATTAGATTCGGCTCACTACCTGACCCGGTGCTGCTCGATAAAAAGCCCTCCTCGTATTGCCAGACGAGGGAGGGTGCGATGGATGCATCCAAATGTTTGAAGATGGGCTCGCAGCCGTTTCATTCCCATTCATGAAACTGAGAGGTAATTCCCCACGCACTCATGTACGATCGGAGGATCTGAATGTAGACAAGCCAGTGCTACCCCCATTTCAATCTCTATGCCCTTGGAATCCTCCTCCTTGAACTGTTTAGCCTCAGCTATCGGGTTTGTTTGCACCTCGGAAACATCATCTCCAAACAATTGCAAGTGAAAGAAAATCTCGAACCCTGGCAAGCGCCGTCTCTCTGCGTTTAACCATGGCTCTGGAAAGCCACAGAATGGGAAGTCCTCCCCCTCCCGGACAAAGCATCCGTCCAGGGTACCTCGGATGGGCCGGTGCATCAACTCAAAATGCTTCCCGGCCTGCTTAGCTTTGACTCTTCTAGCCATCTTTTTCCCTTTTCTCACCCAGTCCTCCTTGGTAGACGGATAACCTAAACCAAAGGTATGCGGGTTATGCAGCACTTCGGCCGATGTTGCAACGTCTTTCTGGCCACTGCGTTCTAATCCCATCCTGGGGATGTGCTGGAGCTTGTTCATAAGGTAGACTGATTGTGCGCTGACATAGAGCCCCTCATCAACAACTAAGATACTCTGTACAACCCAAGCCACGGCTAGGGTAAATCCTGACAGGAACACATCCTCCGTGCCATGTTCGATTTCTAGAACCGGTGTAGACACCTCTGGCGGCGAATGGATTGAAGAATTCCTGAAAACAATGGCCCCATGGGGGTACTTTAACATCTGATGCAGGGTGGAAGAGACTGCCTTCACCTAGTGCAGCCACGGCTGCCCTAGGAGTAGATTGAAGGTCGCGGGAACATCCAATACATGAAACTCAATATCATGTTGTCCTGGACCTACCTGTGTCTGAATCTGCACAGTCCCATCACTTCTCTGCTAGTATTGTCATATGCCTGAACCACCAGGGCAGTGGGTACGAAGTCCACGGGCTTCAATCTGATTGCATATGTTGTCCTTGACGGGCACACGTTGATAGCAGATTCTATGTCAAGAAGAACTACTGGTATCCATTTATCTCTACACTCCACAGAGATGTAGAGTGGTTTATTATGATTTGCGCCCTCAGGCGGCAACTCCTTGCCAGTGAAGGTTAGCGTCGAGGAATCTCCTCTCGGAAAAACCAACCCTACCAGCTATTCAGGCATGGTGTCAGTGGAAAGTTTGGCTCTGTCCATTGCGGAAAAGACAGCCTGTCTATGAACTCTTGAAGCCATGAGCAGTCCCCAGATGGAGATGTCTGCTTGTATCCTCTTAAGCTGTTTCAGAACAGCCTCCTCTTCGAGTAGTTTCTCTTTCTGCCTTTCTGCCTCCTTGTCCTTCCCGGACGCCTCTGGTTGATCTAGGTGTAGGGGCTTGAAGTACCGCCCACTTCTAGTCATGTGGTCCACCTCTCCAATATACCAGGTATTATTTGGCTAGTTGTTCCCCCAGTCTTCGTCTATGTGGGGAAGACATAGGTCGTCATGTTCCCACCACATGCCATCGACCATCGGTAAGTAGCTATTTGGTTATGTTGCAACTGTTCCTGTGCCCACGGCACATTCTGTTCCCGTGCTCACAACAAATTCCGTCCCCACAGGGGCTTTGGCCTTTCTAGCCCTCTCCAGATCTTCGATCTTTTCCAGCTCAAACTGCTTCAGCGCAGCCTGTTGTTCAGAATCTTCCGTACTAAAAATGCTCTGATCCTGAGCAAAATTCTTGTCACCAGTGCTCCCCGGTGGTACCTTTTGATTCCCGGCCATTCCGGTCACTGTTGATGTCCCCGTTGCTGACAGTCCTTATCTTAGCTGAGGTTGTTTAACAACATTTGGCTCGTCGCTGAGCCATCCGGTAGCTTCCGCTGACCCTTCTAGATCAAACCAATTGACAGTCACGTCTCGCAGGTTCTATTCATTGAAGAATTGAAGGTTGGCTGTGTCCTCTTCCAATTTCGCTAGGTCATCTAGGCCTTGATTAGGTCCATCCTCCCATACGACATTGATCTCTGCCCCCACTGGGAATTCCACCCTTGGCTTAGGCTGATCCATTGGTGTGATGTAACTACTCAGGTTATACATAGAACTCGCAGACCCCTCAGGCTCTGAATCATCATTCCCATCTGCTCCCACAATCATCCTGGTTCTATCCTCGATAGTCACCACCTCCGGCTTAGGTTGGGTTTGGGACATGTCCAGCATGCACAAATCCGTGCTTTCCGGAATGAACACCTCCGGCTTGGGTAGGTGAGAAGGGGTGATATATATGGTAGGGTCGTATAACACAACCCCAGTTTGGATCAAGTTGATGCGTTTGGGAGGTGGAGCTTGGTTATGTGGTGGGAGAGGGTTGGTTGTGGCGTTTGGTTTTTCAGAGGTGCGATCACCTTGTTGTCAATGAGATCCTAAATCTCATGACGTAATCAAAAGCACTGGTCGGTTTTGTGACCAAGCTATTGGTGATAGGCATAGTACTTTGCTGGGTTATGTGAGAGAGAAAGTTTTTCTAGCAATGGCCGCGACTCTAGGGGTTTCAAGTGCCCTTTCTTGATCAAAACCCCCAAAGCTTTGGACAGGGGCATATATAGTGGAGTGAAGGTTCTTTGGCCTCTGGGTGCATGTCTAGCTGTTTGTGAGCTACTTCCGGACGCACCGGTGAATAGGGTAGCTGTAAGGGTTTTGGGAGGGGTGGTGGTGACCATTCCCACATCTGAAGATCTAGCAGCTGGAGCACTGCTTATGCCTGCATTCGTACTGCGGTTGAATGCCCTTTTAGGCTGATCTCTCTCATAATCAATGAGGCCTTGCTTCATGGCGTCGTCAATTTGCACCCCAATCTCAAGTAGATCTGCAAAGGTGGGAAGGGGAAGGACAATCATCTTCTGCATGAGCTTAGGCTGGAGGTTGTGCATAACCATTTGTATTTGATCTTTATCAATCGGCCTGATGGTCATCATCGAGGCCTTGGCCCTCTAACAGATTACGAAGTCGGAGAAGCTCTCATTCGGTTCCTGCCTAGTTGGCTCGAGATCAGAAGTTGTGACCTCGATCTGCGTATTGTAGGAGTATTGAGCTATAAAGGCCTCAGCCAGCTCCTTCCAATTCCTCTTAACGAAGTCCTCCAATTTTGTGTACCAAATAGCCGTTACACCTAACAGGGTCCGGCTAAACAAGGAGAGCTTCTGCAATTTGGAGAGGCCCATCGGCCTTAGGATATCTGAAAACAATCGCAGGTGCACCATAGGATCCCCAAACCCATCAAAGCGGTCTATGTGTGGCATCTTAAACCGGTCCGGCAGTGTCACGGCCGAGTCGGTGTATCCATCCTCAATATCCGAAATGGATTTCACGCCTTGAGACTTCTTGAAAAGCTTTTCTAGCTTGCTTACTTTTAGCGCTGTTGGATCCACCTCAAATTCAAACGGTGAATCCACTAAGTTGGTGGTCGCTTTCAACAGCTGGGGTAGGATTGGGGGCAGAGCTGGCCCCGTTGGCACATCCGTATTTTCCTGGACGGTGGTTGTCTCCCCTGGTGTTGGAACTCCTGGTGGGGGAGAAGCCGGGTGTGAAGCAGATGCTCCGGTTTGCTGTTGTAGCCTGGCAATTTACTTTGCCTGTTGGGCCACTACTTCTGTTTGGTGGGTGGCATCCCGCTGCATGTTTTGCATAGTCTCCTAGAGGTGACGCATCATCTCTTCCATTTCGACTGTAAAGTGTGGATCTGACTGAACTGATGTGTATTCCCTCTCTGTGGGAGAAACAGAACTTTGATCCCTACTGTACTCAGGTGGGGTAGACAAAGCCCTCTAAACCGACTGCTAAACTGGTATCCTCTGCCGAACAGCCCTCCGTCTAGTAATTGGGGGTAATGAACAGAACACTGGTTGTCCATCTATCAGATCCTCAAATCGGTTAAGCCTTCGACCTCTAACCCAGAGTGCTCAGGGAATATTTGGCTAGTCGGATGCAATTGCGCTAAACTACCTTGCAAAAAGATAAATAAAGCATAAATAAGGAAATAAACAACCAAAACGTGCGATGTGCTATGTTATGAGCTGAATAAATTAAAGACAACACACAGTCGGTATTTGTAAGTTGAAGAAACTGTTCTCGAACACTGACCACTGTTCCCTAAATTGCTGTCCCAAAACTGATACCCTCTGGTAAAACAAATTCTTCAAATACTAATGCCCGCAGGCCTGATACCCAGACTTGCAAACTGATATACACAACCCTGTAGAGACACACTCCGACAGCACATAGCAAGCAAATGAGAGCCAAAACACCCCTATGTTGGGGTAGGGTTTCCCTGTCCTATCTTGTCAGGAGCTAGGGTTTCACTATGCACACAGCGGTTTTAAACAACCTACGATCGGGTAAGTAACCTGTCCTTGTTTGGAATAGTCACTATGGATTCCGATATGCACTAGGTCGAATGGTCAAAAGGGTGCCCCAGTAACAACCGGGGTTTGTGCTCCCATCGTGGCAGAGCCCGTAACTGGTCCACCTTATGGCAAGCAGCCTCAGGCAAACCATTCAGGAATAGCAGACGGCGAACACGGTGTCCTAGGTGCACCAATGCAAATGCAATGCAAAGAGACACAAAAGTGTAGTCAAAACAAGATATCATGAGCTCGAGACAAGTTCTCTAAATCCCCAGTGAAGTCACCAGAAGCTGTAGTCACGCTCTCGGGAACTCTCCAATATCCGCGCTCGCGAGGGCGCGAATTCTCGTTTTGTTCTCTGAGCTACTACAGTTCAGACTCAATGCCACGGTTCTGAATCTAATCTTACAACGTACGATGTAAGACCGATAAATCACCAAAGAGTCCAAATTCGAGAAATCGTTTTAGAAAACTGATTTTTACAAAAAAGTGCCAAACATGGACTGTTTTGCTAGATATAGAGTCGCCACCTAAATATTTTATTTTTGGGAAATTTAGGAAACCCTGACTCGTGCCTAAGGCCACGTGTCCGTCGTCACCAAAGTTGTCTCGGCTCGGGAACTTGGGTACGAGATGGGAAGGTCATGCAATGACCACCCCCGCTCGCCCGATCAAAGATCGGCCTGTACTAAGAATGATATATTGTTTTTGAAAACACATGTGCTCTTATTCTGGTTAATTAGCTAATCTTACTATGTGATGCGCACAGCAAACAAGTATAGACTAGATCGCCTAATTTGGAACAAAACATTGCATGTTTGTTTGTTTGGAAATAGTTTGAAGTTTGCTACTCGCAAGTAGGCTAAAACAGGGACTTGATGAATTGTTCCAATTCAAGCAATCCAACCTTCACCCACAGGCATTCATGCAGTTATATCACATAAACAATTAGCCTCATGGCAAGCATGCTTTCATGGAAATCAATAACACACATGCAGTATGCTAAAGCGTAAACACTCACAGTGTACTCCGAGCCAAAACAACGAACTAGTTAGAAATCATGCATGATCCTAGTTCATGTCAAGATGGCTAATGTAACACATGCGAAAATGCAGCTAAGATAGGCTCGGCTATCTAGAATGGTATGTGAAATGCAACTTGATAACATGTATTCAAATTGGAATTGAAATACAATGCAGTTAGTATGATGCGCCGAGCCCGGTGCATGCAAGACAGATGAATGGATGCACGCATGCGGGCATAAGGTATGCTAAACAAAACGTGCCCCAAAACTAACCATCGTAAGCGGTTAAGTAAAAGGGAGAAAGAAATGGGGGTTGGAAGACATGCATCACACACACGTACGCTTATTACAACAATATGCCCTCTCGACAGAGGGACCGAATAAGAAACTAACTTGCTAATCTAAGCTAATTAAACTAATTATTACAAAACGAATTGAAATAGCTAAACGCATTAACTATTAAAGTACAAACCAAAGCATAAACTAGCTATCTAAGCATGGCAGCTAAGGAAAGAAATAAAGAACAGGAGCCTCAGAGGGAGGAGACTGGATGCATGCTCGGTCGCCTCGTTGAGAAATCCAATGCGATGCCCCAATTTGCCTCTGTTTTCAATTGTCCTCAGAACTTTGCACCATGCTCCAGAAAGCTGAAACTCCGCCTTGGGAATCCTGTGGGAGGGTGGCCGACCACTTTTGGGTGCCACCAGCCACTGCCGACCACTTTTTGTTGTTACAAACCAGAGAAAGTGGTCGGCCAACTAGTTTTTCTGGCTGGCTGACCAGTTGTTGCTGCTGGATTCCACTTTGCTGCAATAGAGGGCAAGAAAGGGGCATGGCAATGTATTTGCAAGATATGTGTGCACAACCACCCTCCCTATCATGTCATGAACTCAAGGGAGTGTAGTTCTCGACCCTCGGGCCACCAATCACACATCTCGATGCCTGATGGTCGAGAGGCGAAGTTGCACAATTCAATATAAAATGAATGCACAAGTAAACACATAAAGCCTAAAACTCTATCCTGTAGGATCAAGAGCGTCAGCGACCAGGAACTGAGGCATGTTTCATCACTTTAAGTATGAAACATCCCTCGTTTCCCGTGTTTGGACTAACACCTATTCCAAACAAAATGCAACAAATAACATGGCATGTTAAGCACAATGCAACTCAAGCATGCAACATGTAATGTAACATAAGTATGCAATCATGCAAGGGACAAATATGCTAATCACAATGAAATGCAACATAAGCATGTACAATGTAAAGAACAAGGCATACTCAATGCAATGAACAACATAAGATTCTAAACACAATGTAATGCATGCATGCACAATGTAATGCAACAAGGGCAACTTAGCAATGTTAGGGACATGCACAATGCAAGGAACTACTTGGCATACACAATGCAAAGGACTACATGGCATACACAATGCACTGTACAAACATGTAAACAACATGGCATGTACAATGCTATGACTATCATGGCATACTCAATGCAATATGATCATGGCATACTCAATGCAAACAACAACATAACATGCGCAATGCGATGTAACATGGCATACACAATGCTCAATGGACTTAAACCAAAATGGATAGACCTCAGCCAAGTCCAAATCAGTGACCATAATGCCAAAACAAAGGCATGAAATGCAAAATAAAGCATGCACATGCAAGGGCCCATCAACTAGGCCTAAGAGCACAACTCTCGAGAGTGCTCAAAGAGTGACAAAAGTGGAAGTGTAACAACACTAAGTGCACTGAAATTAAGTAAGAAATGATGCCAAATCATTCAATCTAACACAAGTATAGCATGCGAAGGTCCTTAAGCATGAAAGCTAATAAAGAGGACTACAAAGGAGGCATGCAATACATGGCAAAAATGCATGAACCAAACATGGACAGAGCTCAAGTAGGTCAAAACAAAGACCTAAACATGCTGAGATAAGGGCTCAAAGACCTAGGCATGCAAGCATACAAGCTAAGCCATAAACTAGGCAACAATTCACAACACTCAAAGACACTCAAAGAGTGAATGAAGTGGCAACAGGGCAATGCTAAAAGCTCTAAAATGTCATGTTAAGTGATGCCAAATCATGTACATGATACAAATGAAGCATGCTATGGTGCCCAAAGCTTGAAGCTAGCATGAGCACTTACACTATAGCTATGCATAACATGAAGCATATGGCAAGGGAAACCTAAAACAATCCTAGATCATGCCAAAATGAGTCTAAAATATGCATGGAAGGAAGCCAAAATATGTTAGCATGAAGGGCATAAAGCATGGAATATGCAAGGCAAATAGGGTGGATTACACTACACCTACTAAGACCAAGCATGAGATGATTTAAGCAAGTAAAATCAGAGTTATATCATGGCATAATAACCCCAAAAACACACTGAAATGATAGTCCGTAAGCTTAGGCATGAAAGCATATGCAACGATTCATGTTAAGGCATAAAGGGTCAAACCCTCCAATGCATTGAATGAGTGACAAATGCAAGTGCATGAGCATGGAACATGGACTGAAATAACCTAATAAATGATGCCAAATCATTGGAATAGGCCAAGCAATGCATGCTAATGGACTTGATACACAAAGCTAACAAGCTAGAATGCATTATAGCTATACAAAACAAGTCATGAATGGCCAAAACAACCAAAATCAGACCTTAAACATGGCAAAACATGAACAAAATCTTGTTTAAGTTAAGCCAAAAGCATGCTAGAATGACATGTCAAAGCATGAAGCATGTTAGGCTAATTCATGGAAATGCACTACAAGTGCATGAGGCATGCAAGAGGTGACCAAACCAAACCCTAACAGAGTTGACATGGAAAAAAATCACCAAAACATCCTGAAATGGAAACAAAACAAACCAGAATGACATGCTACTTCATGAAGCATACAAGACTAGTTGTGTGAGTACACTACAAGTGTATACCCATGCATGGAGTGACAAAGCCAGTAAAATAGTGGTATGCCACACAAAATAACCACAAATCATACTAAGAGATGGCCCATAAGCTTAACAAACATACTCACACAGAGCATTAAAGCAAATAAACAAAATACAGGAGAGGGGATGACCCTCTCCTATTTAGGACACCAAAACCACGTTTCCACCACTGAAAATCCTTTGGATTTCAGTGGTAGAAAGGTCATGCAAAGGCTACAACAAGAGCCTAAAGGGATGGCTGAAAACAAGGCCTAACAAGGCCTAAGAGGGGGTAGACCACCCCAAACGAAAAAGTGACCTTAAACAAACTTTTTAAGCATGAAAAAATAGAACTTTTTCTAGTTAAGAGTGAAGCTTAAAACAGTATACAAACAAGGCTAAAAGCTTAAGAAAAAATGGGGGATTTAAGGGTTAGAAACTCACCCTTGATGACCCTCTTTACAACTGCAACTCCAGCAAGTTTTTCATGCTCAAACCAACCCAAGAACACAAAAACCAGCTCCTAAGCACCTCAGCAACAAAAGGATGGTGTTTGAGTGTGTGCTTGTGTGTTAAAGTAAGACAAAACTACACTTTAAGGCACAAAAATGAAGCCAATAAGGAAGTATAGATACAAGGCTAAATGTATAACTCAAGCCTCCAAAATTTGAACCTAGAGGAGGGAGGAGGAGCCTCCCTCTTTGTAGACACCCCATTTTTGATAGTCCTCAAGACTTGGATGTCACCGCTTAAACACTCGGTGATTATCCATGTTTGTGTTTGTCCTGAGTTCCCGGAGGTCTCGGCTGCGCGTCTTGCCTCAGGACCTCTCGATTCAACTGTTTCGTGTTTGGTTTTGGCATCAAACACTTGTGTTTTTCCCTTGAAAGGCAGGGGATGCCTTGTTGGCCACCCCCACATCTCACCGGCCTCCCCATTACCTCACCGGCTATGGCTTGGTGCCACCGGCCGTTGTTTCTTGCTATCAACTGCCGGTCGGCACTATATTTTTCCGATCGGCACTTTTCTTGGCCGGTGACTCTTTTTGGTGGTCAGTATGCACACTCCCCCGTGCATAGGAGTGCACCCTTTGCACCTTTGGACCCCCCTAACCTTCTAGAAGGTTGACCCCTTTGGCCAAGCTTCTCGGAGAAGCTTGGTTAGCTGTTTTGGCTTCCCCAAGAAGCCTTGACTCCCTTGAACACCCTTGACCCTTTCTCTTTAGCTTAGCCATTAAGTTAAGTGCTTTCCTTGCCTTATATAAGCACCATTCCTCTCCCTTTGTCTAGGTTAGAGTTTTGGAGCAAAAACCCGAGCTTATATCTCTATATCTCTGATATACATCTCTCTATATCTATATCTTCCTCTCCCTCATCCTTTGTGTGTGTTTCTTGGCCTAAATAGTGTGTTTTTACCTTACTTTTGCACTTGTACACACACTATTACGCCTTGGTCCGAGATTGAGGGCCTTGGAGGGTTGATTCTTGAGTTTTTGGACTGATTTTGATCAAAAGAAGAGGGCTGCATTGGCTGTTTTTGAAGTGTTCTTCAAGGGTAATCACTTTGCTTTAGTTTCCCCAAACTTGCACTAGCTTTTGACCTATTTTTATTTGTGTTTTAGGCTTTGTGTATAACTGAAAAAGGCTTATTTTTCCTTTCTTAAGAACTTTCATTAAGGTCATTTTGTGGTTTGAGTGCAAACTCACCCTCTTAGGCTTTATTTGGCTTTTTTGGTGCTTCCTTTGGGAGGCTTTGTTTACTTGAGTATTTGAGTCTCCTCACCACTGAAAATCAGTGATTTTCAGTGGTAAGGAAGAGGGTTTGAAGTCATGTATAGGGGAGGGACACCCCTCTCCCCTTTGTCCCTCTTTTACCTTTGTTTTTGGCTCATAAGGTAGCATGCATGTCTAGTCTTGTATGGCTTCATTTCAGGGCTTATTTGGATGTTTTGGAGCATGTTTTATCTCTGTCTAATGTGGGTTTGTTGGCCCTTAGCATGTTTTTCGTACTTGCTTTGCAATCCTCCATCTCGCCTAGAAATGTGCCACGTGTTTAGCCTAGCATATCCTCATGTTTTAGCTTAGTTTATTGAAGCTTTTGATCGTGATTTTTCATGTTTAAGGTCTGTTAGCTACTGATTTTGCCATGTTTGGCATGCTTGGTATAGTTGCTTTACATTTTGGCTTGTAAGCCTTGGTTGTGTAGATCACTAGCATGCTTAGCTTACCTCAATTTCATGATTTGGCATCATTGTAGGCTATATTTCAGTCCCTAATCCATACTTACATACTTGCATTGGTCATCACTTTCATGCCTTGGAAGGTTGTTCTTTTATGCCTTGAAATAGGCCTTGTGCATGCTTGTATGTTTAAGGTATTTTGGGGCTGCCATATCAGAGGGTTTGGGTGTGTTTTTGCATGCTGGAACTCTGTTTTTGCTTGTATAATACATGCCATGCGTGTTCATGTTAGTGGTAGTGGAGTGCTCTCCTTTATGCCTTAGCTTTAGGCCCTTATGCTTGCATGTTTGCTTGAACAATTGTCCACCATTTTGGGCACTTTTTGTCGCTGTTTTGGGGAAGTTTGAGGTCTGCCCCATTATGGTTTAAACCCACCATTGCATGTTACCACATGTTTGTTACATTAGTGATTCATTAGGTGTTGCAACATGTTGATCCCATTGCTTGAATTGTCCATGTTTGCATTGCACTTAGCATCTTGCATGTCTAGCATTGCACACTTAACATGATAGTTGCATTGCATTTGGCATGCCTTACATCCTAATCTCATGTTGTATCTTAAGTCATATTTGCATAACATGCATTGCATCACTTGGTTTGGGGTGTCAAGCCAAGTATGAGGGTTGAGAGGAGTTCATACTACAAGTGATGTAACTTGTCTCAACTCTCGGCCACCGGGGCCCTTGACCTTGACATGATAGGGTCTTGGTCCTCATTTGTGTGTTTGCATGCATTTTCATTGAAATGCAATCTTGACCTCTTAGGCTATCACGCACCAAGATGCATAGTTGATGGCCCGAGGATCGAGGGTCATGCTTCCTTGAGTCCCTTGCATGATAGGGAACATGGCCATGCTTACATTTGTCTGAAATTTCATGCCATGCACTGCCTGTCCTCTGTTTCTGTCAAAAGCTGTTTTCTGCAGGAAGTTTCTGCCGACCGGCAAAATGTAGTGCCGACCGGCCATTGATGAATGGCCGATAAATTCACAAGCTGCCAGTGGATTTTTGTCACGGCCAGTGGCCACTTCCTTCAGCCGATGATGTCATACAGTGTGCACAGAAGATACCCTGGGACTTTGACAGTCTTCAGAAGAGCAAGGCAGTGAAAATAGAGGCAGTGGTGGCATGGTGCGGGCTTTCCGGACAAGACAGATTGAAGCATGCATCATTCGCGCATCCTGAGGCGGGCCGGGGGGGGCTGTGGCCACCTTCCTTTTTGCATATATTTGTTAAGTAATTAGAATTTCTGTAATAATTAATTTATTTATTATTCAGATTGTAATATTTCTTTTGGTCCCTCCGAGTGAGGGCGTATTTGTAATAAGTGTGCGTGAGTGTGTGTATGTCTTCCAACCCCACGTCTTCTTCCCTTTTATTTACTGCTTATGATGGTAGATTAGGGCATACTTAAACTAGCATACCTTATGCTATGCATACGTGCATGCATACATTTGTCTTGCATGCACCGGGCTCAGCACATCATGCTAACTGCACTTGTATTTCAATTCCAAGTTTAGTACTTGTTATCCGTTGCATTTCACATGCCATGTTTAGGGTAGCGGAGCCTGTTTAGATTGCATCTTTGCATGTGTTGCATTAGCCATTCTTAACATGAACTAGGATCATTCATATGATTACTAACTAGTTTCCGTTTTGGCTCGGAGTACTAGGTAAGCTTTTATGCTTTAGCATATCGCATGCGTGTGAATGTTGCCATAATAGCATGATTACCATGAGGCTAGCTGCTTATGTGATATAACTGCTTGAATGCCTGTGGATGGAGGTTGAATTACCTAAATTGGAATAATGCATTAAAACTGTGAGTTTTAAGCCCACTAGACAGTGGCAAAACCATCTTTTCTAAAAGCCCACTCGAGAGTGGCAAAACCTGCATCTTAGCCTACTTGTGAGTAGCGAACCATTTTCAAAACAACCATGTAATGTTTTGTTCCAATTTAGGCGATTTGGTCTATACTTGTTTGCTGCGTGCATCACATAGTAATTCTAGGCTAATAACCGGAATAAGAACACATAACGTTTTCAAAATCGGATATCATGGTTAGTAGAGGCCGATCTTCGGATCGGGCGAAAGGGGGTGCTCATAGCTGACCTTCCCCAATCGTACCCAAGTTCCCGAGCCCAGGCAACTTTGGTGATGACGGACACGTGGCGTTTGGCACCGAGTCAGGGTTTCCTAAATTCCTCCAAGATAAAATATTTAGGTGGCGACTCTGTATCGGGCAAAGCAGTCCATGTTTGGCACTTCTTTTCAAAAATTTGTTTTTCTCAAAAACGATTTGCCAGAGTTGGACTCTTTGGTTCAGATTAAGAACTGTGACACAAATCGAGTCCGAACTGTAGCGTAGCACGCGGGGTCCCTCACGGGCGTGTTACAGTTTCTGGCGACTCTGCTGGGGAGTTCGGAGAGCTTGACTCGAACTCGTGATATTCGGTTTTGATTTCATTTATGTGTCTCTTTGCATTGCATGTGCATTGGTGCGCCTAGGACACCGTGTTTGCCATCTGCCATTCCTGAACGGTTTGCCGGAGGCCTGTCTTGTTAAGACATGACCATAAGGCTGACTGGTTGTGGGCTCTAACAGCATGGGAACACAAACCCCGATTTTACCGGGGCACCCTTTTTAACCATTCGACCTAGTGCATATTTGGAATCCATAGTGACGATTCCAAACTAGGACAGGTTAGTTACCCGATTATAGGTTGTTTGAAACTGCTGCGTGCGTAGTGAAACCCTAGCTCCTGACAAAATAGGACAGGGAAACCCTACCCCAACATAGGGGTGTTTTTGGCTCTCACTTATCTGTTATGTGCTTTTAGGAATGTATCTCTACAAGGAATGTACATATCAGTTTACAAGTTTGGGCATCGGACCTGAGTGCACCAGTATTAGTATTGTCGAGAAATCAGTTGTCTGTGGGTATCAGTTCAGTTTTGAGAACAGTGCTGTGGGGACGATGATCAGTATCGGGGAACAGTGTGTTCGATTTACCAACTGTGTATTATATATACCCGACTATGTGTTGTGTGTGTTTATTTTACGCCGTTATGCTGTCCGATTGTCTGGTTGTTTATATGCTTTCTTTATCCTTTTTACTAGGTAGTTGAACACGATTGCTTCTAACCCAGTAGATATTCCCCAAGCACTCTGGATCAGAGGTCGTCGACTCCATCGATCTGAGGATCTGGTAGACGGACAACCAGTGTACCACTCCCTACCCCCAGTTATTAGACGGAGGACAGTCAGGCAGAGGGCATTGGTTCAACAGTCAGTTTAGAGGGCTTTGTCTACCCTGCCAGAGTACAGTAGGGATCAGAGATCCGTTTCACCCACAAAAAGGGAACATATACCGGCAATTCAGTCAGAACAGAACAGGATGGCCAGTTTAGAGGAGATGGTGCGCCAACTCCAAGAGAGCATGAAAGTGATGCAACAGGATGCTGTTCGGCAAGCAGAGTTCGCCAAACAACAGGCCACAGTTATGAATGAACAGGCAGAGTTAATCGTGAGACTACAACAACAAACCGGAGCATCTGCTTCACATCAAACCCCTCCCCCACTAAGGGTTCCGATACTCGAAGAAACACTGAACATCCAGAATGTTCAAGAGGATATAGGCCTTCCAATGGGGCCAGCTCCGCCCCCGATTCCACCACAACTATCCAAGGCGCCTACGCCTGTCAATATATCGGACACTCCTTTCGAGTTCGAAGCAGACCCCACGGCCTTAAAATTAAGCAAGTTGGAAAAGATGTTTAAGAAGTCCCAGGGAGTCAAGACCATCCCTGATATCGAAGATGGATACACCGACGCAGCTGTGACGCTGCCTGACAAGTTCAAAATGCCGCACATTGATCGATTTGACGGGTCCGGGGACCCCATGGTGCACCTGAGGCTGTTTTCAGATATCCTAAGGCCAATGGGCCTCACTAGACTGCAGAAGCTGTCTTTATTTGGCCGGACCCTGTCGGGTGTAGCGGCCATATGGTATGCCAAACTGGAGGATGACGTCAAGAGAAACTGGGACGAAATGGCTGAGGCCTTCATCTTGTAATATTCATACAATACACAAATCAAGGTTACGACCCGGGATCTCGAGACAACGAGGCAAGAACCCAAAGAGAGTTTCTCCGAATTTGTGACCAGATGGAGGGCCAAGGCTTCGATGATGACCTTAAGGCCTACAGACAAAGATCAGATTCGAATGATTGTGCGCAATCTCCAATCGAAGTTAATGCAGAAGATGATCGTACTCCCCTTTCCTACCTTTTCCGATTTGCATGAAATGGGGGTACAGATTGAGGATGCACTGAAGCAAGGCCTGATTGATAGTGATCGGGAGCAACCCCGCAGAACTTTCAACCACAACACTAATACAGGCCCGAGTGGCACTACAGCTACCAGGACTTCCGAAGTGAGTATGGTCACCACCAACCCTCCCCCAAGAAATATAGCGGCCACGCCATTTTCCGGTGCGTCCGGAAGTCATCCACAAACAGCCAAATACCCACCTAAAAACACCAGAACCTTCGCTCCACTCTATATGCCCCTGTCCAAAGCTTTGGGGGTTTTGATCAGAAAAGGGCATTTGAAGCCCCTAGAGCAGCGGCCCTTGCCAGAAAAACTCCCCGCTGCCCACAACCTAGCCAAGTATTGTGCATTCCACCAACAGCACGGTCATGACACCGACCTGTGCTTCCGATTACGCCATGAGATTCAGGATCTCATCGATAACGGGGTGATTATGCCTCCCGAGAAACCTAATGTCACAACCAACCCACTCCACTCCCTACACACAACCAAGCTCCACCACCCAAAAGAATCAATTTCATCCAAGCTGGGGTCGTACCTTATGATCCTAGCATCTACATCACGCCTTCCCACCTACCCAAGCCGGAGGTGTTCCTTCCCAATTGCACCGATTTGTGCATGATGGACATCTCCATAACCCAACCCAAGCCAGCGATGGTGGCTGTCGAGGACAGGAGGGAGAAGATTCCAGAGGAGAAAGGGTTTGTTCAGCCAGAGTCTGCGGAATCTGGAAGTGGTGTTAAGAAAGCTTATAGTCCAAGTGACTAAATTTTGTCGACAGGCCAGGACAGACCAGATGTGGAACTACCAACAGGAGGAGAGTTGTGTGTGATCCAAGGAGATGGTTTGGAACAGGGAATAGGTGATTTAACGGCTATGGAAGAAGGCTTTGCTAGGCTCCAGTTTTGTAGTAACCAAGATCTAGGAGACTTAGCCGTCAACTGGTTCGATTACGAGGAATCAACAGAGACTACGGGATGGTTAGACGATCAACCAGATGTGGTAGAAAGGTTTCAGCCAGAACAAGGCCCGGCAGGGACGAGAATGTCAGTGACAGCTGGAAGGGCTGAAGAACAAGGTGCATCGCCGGAGAGCGCCGGTGTCAAGAATTTCGCTCAGGATTGGAGCATCCTGACTACAGGGATCATCGAGCAGCCAGCAGAATTGACACAGTCAGAACAAGAAAGATTTGAAGATTCTGAGAGAGTCAGGAAAGCAAAGGCCCATGTAGGAACTGAAACTGCTGTGTGCACAGAAACAGGTGATGCTGCGAGCATAAGGATGGAAGGTACCGTGAGTACGAGAACAATCATACCAGGGCCGGACAGATGTCTGTCAGTTGCTGATGGAATGTGGTGGGAGGACGATGATCTATGCCTTGCCCACACGGACGAAGATTGGGGAAGTAGTCAACCGGATGATACCTGGTATGTTGGCGAAGTCGATCACATGACCAGGAGTGGACGGTATTTCAAGCCTCCACACCTAGATCAACCAGAGGCGTCTGGAAAAGATAGGGAGGTAGAGAAGCAAAAAGAAAAGCAACTCGAGGATGAGGCCGTGTTAAGACAGTTGAAAAAGATACAAGCAGACATCTCCATCTGGGGACTACTTATGGCTTCTCGAGTACATAGACAGGCTGTCTTATCAGCCATGGACAAGGCTAAGTTGTCAATAGAAACTACACCAGAGCAGTTGGTAGGGTTAGTCTTCCCAGGAGGAGCTACCCCAATACTGACATTTTCCGACAAGGAATTACCACCCGAAGGGGCAGACCACAACAAGCCACTCTACATCTCTGTGGAGTGTAGGAAGAAATGGATACCGATGGTCCTTGTTGATACAGGATCCGCCATCAATGTCTGCCCGGCAAGGACAGCCTATGCGATCGGTTTGAAAATTGCGGACTTTGTGCCAACAGCCCAGGTGATTCGGGCGTACGACAACACCAGCCGGGAAGTGATGGGAACAGTCAAGGTTCAGACTAAAGTCGGGCCAGGACAACACGAGATAGACTTCCACGTCTTAGAGGTGCCTGCAACTTTCAACTTGCTATTGGGACGGCCGTGGCTGCATCAGGTAAAGGCAGTATCATCCACTTTGCATCAAATGGTAAAATACCCTTACGGAAAGGGAGTAGCCATTGTTTTCGGGAATTCATCAATCCACCCACCACCAGAGGTATCTACGCCTGTTCTAGAAATCGAGCATGGCATGGAGGATGTGTTCATATCAGGTTTTACCCTGGCTGAGGCTCGGGTTGTACAGAATATCATGGCAGCCAATGAAGTGATATACGTCAGTG
This sequence comes from Camellia japonica, assembly GCA_030407325.1. Lineage (NCBI taxonomy): Eukaryota > Viridiplantae > Streptophyta > Magnoliopsida > Ericales > Theaceae > Camellia > Camellia japonica. The sequence goes on from JAPPVO010000029.1 coordinate 63,289,436, forward strand.
CCCAAGCAGTGTATCTCATGAACAAACTCCAACACATCCCCGGGATGGGATTAGGAAGGAGCGGCCGAAAAGGCGTCGCAGCATTGGCCGAAGTGCCGCACAACCCTCATACCTTTGGATGGGTTACCTACCTACCAAAGAGGACTGGATAAGGAAAGGGAAAGAAATGGCTAGAAGAGCCAGGGCAAAACAGATGGGAAAACCCTTTGATTTGATGCACCGGCCCATCCAAGGTACCCTAAACGGACGCTTCGTCCGGGAGGGGGAGGATTTTCCATTCTGTGGTTTTTCGGAGCCCTGGCTGAACGCGGAAAAGAAGCGCGTACCAGGGTTCGAGATTTTCTTCGACCTACAGTTACTTGGGGATGATGTTGCTGAAGAGCAGGCAGACCCGATGGTTGAGGCGAAACAGAGCAGTGAAATGGAGTCTGAGGACACCGCAGTTGAAATGGGGGTAGCATTGGCATGTCTGCTTTCAGATCCTCCGATCGACCATAAGTGCTTGGGGGATAACTTCTCGGTTTCCATGATTGGAGATGAAACAGCTGCGGGCCTACCGTCAACTATTTTGGATGCATCCATCGCACCTTCTCTCGTTTGGCAGTACGAAGAGGGATTTTTATCAAGCAGCACCGGGTCAGGTAGTGAGCCGGAATCTGATTCCACCGAGTCTTGTGAGTCGGAATCAAGTTCCAGCTCGACTAAGTCTGAGTCCGGTATTGCCACAGTCCCGTCCAGGTCGTCTTTTTCTTTCTCTTTTGAGTCTGTTGTAACAGAGGAATCAGATGGCTTGGAAGTATCTAATGAGAATGATGTGAATGTGGTTTCTGAGTACTTTTCTGTGCCTTTGATTTATTGCTTAAATCAGGACTTTCAAAATTTTGATGAAAACGACGAGGAAGAAATTCCTCTGGTTTTGCAACGATTAATTGATCAAGAGCAGGAAAGATTTGTTAAACCTTTAATGGATGAAATCACTACTATGAATGTTGGTACTGAGAAGGACCCGCAGCTGGTCCAGATCGGGTCCACGTTGTCTTCGGAGGAACGCGAGCGCTTAGTCGCTTTATTAAAAGATTTCAAAGATGTTTTCGCGTGGTCCTACGAAGACATGCCTGGAATCGATCCTGAGATTGTACAGCATCGGATCCCTCTTGATCCCGAGGCCTGACCTATCAAACAGAAACTTAGAAGGATTCGCCCAGACTGGGCCATCAAGATTAAGGAAGAAGTCACCAAGTAGATAGATGCAGGGTTCCTGTTGGTATCCGTATACCCGACTTGGTTGGCCAACATTGTTCCAGTGCCAAAGAAGGATGGCAGATCAGGTATGCGTGGATTTCAGGGATTTGAACAGAGCAGTCCGAAGGACGACTTTCCCTTACCACATATGATGAGTTGTGGATTTCACAGCGGGGCATGCTTTGCTTTCGTTTATGGATGGCTTCTCAGGCTATAATCAGATAGTATGGCACCCGAAGACCGGGAGAAGACTGCTTTCACCACCCCGTGGGGACACTGCTACAGAGTAATGCCATTTGGGTTGAAGAATGCTGGAGCTACATATCAACGGGCGCGACCACAATATTACATGATATGATCCATAAAGAGGTTGAGGTGTACGTGGACGACATGATTGTCAAGTCCAAAGAAAGAGAGGGCCACTACACCGCCTTGCAAAAGTTTTTCCAAAGGATCAGAGAATTTCGGTTGCGGCTGAATCCTCAGAAGTGTACATTTGGTGTTACAGCGGGAAAGATGCTGGGGTTTCTGATTACACAAAGGGGCATCGAAGTCGACCCTTCCAAAATCAAGGCCATCTTAGAAATGCCACCACCAATGACTGAAAAGGAGGTGCGAGGCTTTCTGGGTAAAGTGCAATTCATAAGACGGTTTATCTCAAAGTTAACCTTGACTTGTGAACCACTTTTTGGTCTCTTGAAGAAAGGAACGAAGTTCCAGTGGGACGGCCGATGCCAAGCTGCTTTCGAACAAATCAAAGAATATTTACAGAACCCGCCCGTGTTGTCACCACCAGAACCAGGGAGGCCGTTGATATTGTATCTTTCAGTGACTGAGACTACAATGGGCTGTATGCTCGCGCAAGAATCAGAAGACAAAGTGGAGAGAGCCATCTACTATCTGAGCAAGAAGATGCTAGAGTATGAGACTCGCTACACACCATTGGAGAAGGCTTGCTTAGCTTTGGTATGGGCTACCAGGAAGCTGCGGCACTACTTGTTAGCTCACTCTGTAATGTTGGTTTCACGACTTGATCCCATCAAATATCTTTTCGAGAAACCAGCACTTACGGGTAGGCTGGCTCGTTGGTTGTTGTTGCTCTCCAAATTCGATCTAAAATATGTGACGCGCAAGTCAGTAAAGGGAAGGGCAGTAGCAGAGTTCCTTGCCGACCACCCGGTCGAAGGGGATGAAGCAGTTGAGTACCTATTCCCAGATGAGGCCATTTTGCACATCGATGATGAAACTTGGACGATGTACTTTGACGGAGCGTCAAACCAGTATGGGTATGGGATAGGAATGTTGCTAATAGCACCCGACAATTCCCGTGTTCCCCTAGCATTCAAACTCCGGTTCAAAGTCTCGAACAATGAAGCAGAGTATGAGGCATGCATTGCCGGTCTAGAGGTAGCCCTAGAACTAGGGGCAAGGCGGTTGGACGTCATCGGAGACTCGAACCTTGTTGTGTCTCAAGCAAAAGGAGACTGGAAAGTCAAAGAAGAAAAGATGATGATGTATAACCAGACCTTGGACTTGTTAATTCCTCGGTTTGAGAAGTTAAACTTTACCCATCTACTAAGAGAAAACAACAGGTTCGCAGATTCTTTAGCAACTCTATCTTCCATGATAGACATCCCGTCCGGAGTCCGGATGCGTCCAGTCATCATTGACTAGAAATTTGCACCAGCCTACGAGTCGATCGCTGCTATAGGAGAGGTTCAGGACGAAAACCCCTGGTATTACGATATTTGAAATTTCTTAGAAAAGGAAGCATATCCACCAGGGGCAAATACCAAGGATAAAAGGGCGATCAGAAGAATGGCCATTCAGTTCATCATCTGCGGAGGTAAACTGTACAAGAGGGGTCATCTGGGGATGCACAAGCTGTGTGTAGAAACTGAAGAATCGAAGCACCTGATGGAGGCCATCCATGGAGAAGAATGCGGTGCGCACATGAACGGGGTAATGTTGGCTCGGAAGATCCTCCGGCAGGGGTACTATTGGTCCACTATGGAGGAGGATTGTATCGGATTTGTTCGACGATGCCACAAATGTCAGATCCATGCACACCACATGAACATCCCGCCATCAAAGCTGTACAACATGACTTCGCCGTGGCCGTTTTCAGTATGGGGAATTGATGTGATCGGGGCTGTTACTCCAAAGGGGTCGAATGGGCATGAGTTCATCTTGGTTGCAATAGATTATTTCACCAAGTGGGTTGAGGCCCAGTCCTATGCGGTGTTGAAGGCTTCACATGTTGCAAAGTTTATCAGAAACAACATCATTTGTCGTTACGGGGTCCCAAACGAGATAATCTCAGATAATGGTTCCCACTTCAAGAAGGAAGTGATTGATTTGTTGGAGAAGTACAACGTGGCTTCCCATAAGTCATCCACATGCCGGCCGCAAACCAACGGAGCAGTTGAGGCCGCCAACAAGAATATCAAGCGCATACTACAGAAGATGGTGGAAACCTACCGGGACTGGCCAGACAAGCTGCCGTTTGCCTTATGGGGCTACCGGACTTCAATTAGAACTTCAACTGGAGCGACTCCGTATTCATTAGTCTATGGGATGGAGGCCGTTCTACCTATCGAGATTGAGGTCCCGTCATTGCGAGTGCTGGCCGAGTGTCAGATAGCTGAGGCAGATTGGCAGCAGAGCAGGTTTGAGGAACTCATGCTCTTTGATGAAAGGAGACTGAAAGCACTGTACCATGTCCAAAGTTATCAGCGCAGAATTGCCGGGCTTTCAACAAGAAAGTCAAGTCCAGGAATTTGAAAGAAGGAGATTTAGTGCTCAAGGACAACCGAGCTCCCATCCATGACCCAAGGGGCAAGTTCAGACCCAATTGGACTGGTCCCTATATCATCAAAGCTATTTGGTCATATGGAGCTGTGGTTCTGATGGACCTAGATGGCCTAGAGTTCTCCCAACCGATCAATATGGACAAGTTGAAGAAATATTACCCCTGAGAGGCTCGCTAGGCCGAAAACCCGAAAGGGCGACCTAGGCAAAAGTTAGAGCATAAAAAATTGGAAAATATAAAAACTGAGCTCGCAAGGTTGAAAACCCGCAAAGGGCGGCCTTGGCAAAAGTTAGAGCGCAAAAGGAGAGTGAAAATACTCGAGTGAACCCAAGCCTAAACTACGTAAGGCTTGATTCCTATCTTTGGGATACGTAGGCAGCTTCATCCAGAAGTTCAGCCATAAACATTTTCCCCGATCAACCTTGTCCATTTGATCATCTCAGTCATCTCTGTCCATCAGCATTCATCGTGATCTCCGACGCAGTGCTTTGCAGACTAGGGGCAACTTTCCGTTGCCACGAAGTGCCGCGGTACTATTCAGACTAGGGGCAACTTTCCAGTTGCAGGGATCTGGGGTTGTGCGTCTCAGTGACAGATCTCAGGCGTGTCCAGTTCTGATCCATATCGAAAATGGTTCTGAAAAGTTTTAATAAAAGTTGACTTTGCTTAAATTAATCTTTTTACAACTAAGACCATTTTTGGACCACAACGGAAAATTTTCAGTACCACAACCTTCAATTTCATTGATTTCAATACAGAGTTCTCCTGCTCTTGCATACAAATTGAAGTTGCTTTTTATTACATTCATAAAGAAAACTTGAAAGTGCTAGTAGAACAATAAATCTGGGGCATAGTCGAGTCAGGTGTTCCTGCGCCCCCTCCCAGAGCTGGTCGAAGCCTCTAATGCCAAACTGGGCCCGACCTGTGCCTCCTCATTAAGCCAATCTAAACACTCATCAGATAAAGTGTAACTGAAAGTAGGAGCGGGGGCCAGGAGTTCTCGTGTCCTCCACGCGGTGGCCTGTCGGGCAAGCTGTGCGCCTCGGGCCAGGAATGCAACGGGATACTCTATCCCCTCTGGCGGGCAGGTCTGATCATGGCCAAATTGGCGTTGAATCCAAAATGGGAAATAGAATACACAGTGAGTCAGGCCGATCAGCTGAATTCCAGGTTGGCGGGTCATGCTATAGCCCATCGCCGGTAGATTGAGCCAAGGGCACCGCTAAGCGATACGGTCTGCGGATAAGCGGCACATCCAAGCGAACCACCACCCCTCATCAAGGACATTGACTAGACGATGCCGGAAGAAGTAGCCGCGAGCTGAATATGCTGGGCAAGAGTCCACAACCTGCAATTTGTCCATCAACCATACCTGGGAAGGGATGAAAAATGAGAGAATAAAGAATAGAGAGATGTACGATGAGAGAAAAGTGAGAATAGGGTTTCTGTGAGAAAACCGAGTGTGAGGGCCGAGTGATGTGAGCAATACATATGTGAGATTGGGTGGGAAATATTACCTGTAATAGTAGTCGACTCCCCGCTAATCTGGTCGTCTCTCGACGGTGAAAGACGTCTAAGCCCATCAACGTCTCAGCCAGAGTCATGGCAATACAACTCTTTCCCTCCTTCAAGCCGTGGGCAACCTCAATCAACCGGACATTAGATCCTCCGGAGCCTGAGATAAACAAAAAATGAGATAGCAGGCACAAACAAAGGCCGTGTCGCCGAAAGCCTTGCTAATGATAGTCGTTGCGATCACCAGCATCAAAGAAACGATAGATCAAGCTCGAAATATCCAGCATTCCGTCACAAATCAAAAACCGAGCGTCACGCAGTGTGAGTCCACACATTCGCCCTAAGGATTGGGCATGGCCAAAATTAAGCTGGGGCAGGAGCTCCTCGTCGCGCTCGGACTCCATCAAGGCTTGGAAATCTTCAAAGGTATGACACATCTCTTGCCCGGCAAAGCTGAAGACGTGTGTCACCGGATTCCAAAACCTCGCCGTGGCATGGAGGAACGGAAGGGGTAACGGAGTACGACCCAGAGTAAATAGTGCGTTTATGCTGAAACTCCGGAAATTCAACTTTTCCGAGCCATCCAAGTTGTAAGATTTTGGGCAAGAAGCACTTCCATTTGGGGCAAATCAGTGCTTAAATACAGAGAACCACGAAGCTGAGACCCTTTTGTAGAAGATAAGGTTGAGTGGAGGACAGATGTCAGCATTCTACTGGTGCTGACAAGTCATAGCCGACCGGCCAATAATAGTGCCGACCGTCCATCTTTTTTTGCCGGTGGATCAAGTTTTTGGCCGATGGCTATTCCTCACGGCCGATGGCCTTTTTGTTTGGCCGGTGGTCTTTCTCCCTTGTTACACGAGCTGTTTATGCTGAATTTCGGGGAATCCCACCACTTCCAGTACTCTCTGGTGATCATTCTTGCTGAGTCACACCTGTTTGCTTATCGAGTTGTTGTACATTTGCTTATCGAGTTGAATTTTACCCTCTTTGAGTCTTTGATTTGTTTATCGAGTCATACTCGCACTTGGCCAGCTTGTCGAGTCTTTGTTTTGCTTATCGAGTTGTAATTGGTTCACTACCTGATTATTACGATGTGACGCTTTGTTTTCAAAACACAGTTTCATTCACACTGTTATGTGGTGACATGCGGTGCGATGCATAGAAAACACAAGTGTAACACATATTGAACAAAATGGCTGTTTCATTTCCATCATGTGTTTTGCAAAAACACACCCTTTTGAAAGAATGAAACCTGCCTGAGGCTGTGCAATGTGCTTAAACAACTAGTAAAAAGGGAAGAAAAGCAAGAGAATAGCGAGGTAGCAAAGCATCGAAAGGGATACCAGCAACCTCCCCTTTGCGGAAAACGCACTTCTGGAACATGAGTGGCCCTTCGAGTTGACCTCAAGCCATGACTTTTGTGAGCGATGTTCGGTGCATACGAAGGACGTCTCTCCTCGTATCCTTTTCATATCTTGTGAATTTCCCCAATCATTCAATGTTACAGTGTCGCAGTACTTTGTATCCCATCCTTTTATACACATTGCGTGCATGCGTGTATTGCTTTACTTACATGTGTTCAAGTTTCTTTTTATACACATTGCGTGCATGCGTGCATTGCTTTACTTACATGTCTTCAAGTTTCTTTCTATACACATTGCGTGCATGCGTGCATTGCTTTACTTACATGTGTTCAAGTTCCTTTTTATACACATTGCGTGCATGCGTGCATTGCTTTACTTACATGTGTTCAAGTTCCTTTTTATACGCATTGCGTACATGCGTGCATTGCTTTACTTACATGTGTTCAAGTTTCTTTCTATACACATTGCGTGCATGCGTGCATTGCTTTACTTACATGTGTTCAAGTTTCTTTTATACACATTGCGTGCATGCGTGCATTGCTTTACTTACATGTGTTCAAGTTTCTTTTATACACATTGCTTGCATGCGTGCTTTGCTTTACTTACATGTGTTCAATCTCAAAGTTCAATTTCAAATTTCTATACACATCGCTTGCATGCGTGCATTACTTTGCTAAATTATTCTACACACATCGCATGCGTTGTCACGTTATGCTTCACTTATATATGTTCAAATCTTCCCATCACACACATTGTACACGTTGTTGCGTGTTCTTTACTTGCGTGTGCTTGTGTTTTCATAGCATCATTATGATTACTCTAAACAGCATTGTTATGCATCCCACTCGACTTGCGTTGTCACGCACTCTCGATTGCATTGTCATGCATATTGCTAACGATATTGTATCTGTTAAGTTTGTTTTCTTTGCAGGCACGATATTGTATGTACGATTCATTTGAAGCTGGCATGACCAGACGAGCCGCACAGGTATTGTATCCTCCGAGTGAGACGTATCGAGAATTGCATGATTCTCTTACATCCTTTCTGCATTGTAGTGTAGTTTGGAGTATGCTAGCTTAGAACTATCACATGCGTGCTTCGTTACAACTTTCCTTTGCATGATTAAAAGTTATGCTCGGCTTCTTGCATTTCAGTTGCATTTTGCCCCTGCCTTCAGGTGTATATCTTGCTTGTCTTGCATGATTTGTCTAAGACTTCGGCCTGGTCAAAAATGGGTTGTCTCTGAACTTTGACATTCACTCCCGTCATTGTTATGACTTTCGAGTTCTGTCAAAGAGGGGCAACTATAGACACCCCATTTTTGACCGTCCTCAAGACTTGGACGTCACCGCTTGAACACTCGGTGATTATCCATGTTTGTGTTTGTCCTGAGTTCCCGGAGGTCTCGGCTGCGCGCCTTGCCTCAGGACCTCTCGATTCGACTATTTCGTGTTTGGTTTTGGCATCAAACACTTGTGTTTTTGCCTTGAAAGGCAGGGGATGGCTTGTTGGCCACCCCCACATCTCACCGGCCTCCCCATTACCTCACCGGCTGTGGCTTGGTGCCACCGGCCGTTGTTTCTTGCTATCAACTGCCGGTTGGCACTATATTTTGCCGACCGACACTTTTCTTGGCCGGTGACTCTTTTTGGTTGTCGGTATGCAACCTTTGCACCCTTGGAGCCTGGTGCATGCCAGCTGTGCCAGCTGGAATGCACCATCACACTCCCCCGTGCATGGGAGTGCACCCTTTGCACATTTGGACCCCCCTAACCTTCTAGAAGGTTGACCCCTTTGGCCAAGCTTCTTGGAGAAGCTTGGCCAGCTGTTTTGGCTTCCCCAAGAAGCCTTGACTCCCTTGAACCCCCTTGACCCTTTCTCTTTAGCTTACCCATTAAGTTAAGTGCTTTCCTTGCCTTATATAAGCACCATTCCTCTCCCTTTGTCTAGGTTAGAGTTTTGGAGCAAAAACCAGAGCCTATATCTCTATATCTCTGATATACATCTCTCTATATCTATATCTTCCTCTCCCTCATCCTTTGTGTGTGTTTCTTGGCCTAAATAGTGTGTTTTTAACTTACTTTTGCACTTGTACACACACTATTACACCTTGCTCCGAGATTGAGGGCCTTGGAGGGTTGATTCTTGAGTTTTTGGACTGATTTTGATCAAAAGAAGAGGGCTGCATTGGCTATTTTTCAAGTGTTCTTCAAAGGTAATCACTTTGCTTTAGTTTCCCCAAACTTGCACTAGCTGTTGACCTATTTTGCTTTGTGTTTTAGGCTTTGTGTATAACTGAAAAAAATCTTATTTTTCCTTGCTTAAGAACTTTCATTAAGGTCATTTTGTGGTTTGAGTGCAAACTCACCCTCTTAGGCTTTATTTGGCTTTTTTGGTGCTTCCTTTGGGAGGCTTTGTTTACTTGAGTGTTTGAGTCTCCTCACCACTGAAAATCAGTGGATTTTCAGTGGTAAGGAAGAGGGTTTGAAGTCTTGTATAGGGGAGGGACACCCCTCTCCCCTTTGTCCCTCTTTTACCTTTGTTTTTGGCTCATAAGGTAGCATGCATGTCTAGTCTTGTATGGCTTCATTTCAGGGCTTATTTGGATGTTTTGGAGCATGTTTTATCTCTGTCTCATGTGGGTTTGTTGGCCCTTAGCATGCTTTTCATACTTGCTTTGCAATCCTCCATCTCGCCCAGAAATGTGCCACGTGTTTAGCCTAGCATATCCTCATGTTTTAGCTTAGTTTATTGAAGCTTTTGATCATGATTTGTCATGTTTAAGGTCTGTTAGCTACTGATTTTGCCATGTTTGGCACGGTTGGTATAGTTGCTTTACATTTTGGCTTGTAAGCCTTGGTTGTGTAGATCACTAGCATGCTTAGCTTACCTCAATTTCAGGATTTGGCATCATTGTAGGCTATATTTCAGTCCCTAATCCATACTTACATGCTTGCATTGGTCATCACTTTCATGCCTAGAAAGGTTGTTCTTTTATGCCTTGAAATAGGCCTTGTGCATGCTTGTATGTTTAAGGTATTTTGGGGCTGCCATATCAGAGGGTTTGGGTGTGTTTTTGCATGCTGGAACTCTATTTTTGCTTGTATAATACATGCCATGTGTGTTCATGTTAGTGGTAGTGGAGTGCTCTCCTTTATGCCTTAGCTTTAGGCCCTTATGCTTGCATGTTTGCTTGAACAATTGTCCACCATTTTGGGCACTTTTTGTCACTGTTTTGGGGAAGTTTGAGGTCTGCCCCATTATGGTTTAAACCCACCATTGCATGTTACCACATGTTTGTTACATGAGTGATTCATTAGGTGTTGCAACATGTTGATCCCATTGCTTGAATTGTCCATGTTTGCATTGCACTTAGCATCTTGCATGTCTAGCATTGCACACTTAACATGATAGTTGCATTGCATTTGGCATGCCTTACATCCTAATCTCATGTTGTATCTTAAGTCATATTTGCATAACATGCATTGCATCACTTGGTTTGGGGTGTCAAGCCAAGTATGAGGGTTGAAAGGAGTTCATACTACAAGTGATGTAACTTGCCTCAACTCTCGGCCACCGGGGCCCTTGACCTTGACATGATAGGGTCTTGGTCCTCATTTATGTGTTTGCATGCATTTTCATTGAAATGCAATCTTGACCTCTTAGGCTATCACGCACCAAGATGCATAGTTGATGGCCTGAGGATCGAGGGTCATGCTTCCTTGAGTCCCTTGCATGATAGGGAACATGGCCATGCTTACATTTGTCTGAAATTTCATGCCATGCACTGCCTGTCCTCTGTTGCTGTCAAAAGCTGTTTTCTGTAGGAAGTTTCTGCCGGCCGGCAACATTTATTGCCGACCGGCCATTGATGAATGGCCGATAAATTCACAAGTTGCCGGTGGATTTTTGTCACGGCCGGTGGCCACTTCCTTCAGCCGATGATGTCATACAGTGTGCACAGAAGATACCCTGGGACTTTGACAGTCTTTAGAAGAGCAAGGCAGTGAAAACAGAGGCAGTGGTGGCATGGTGCGGGCTTTCCGGACAAGACAGATTGAAGCATGCATCATTCGCGCATCCCGAGGCGGGGGGGGGGGCTGTGGCCACCTTCCTTTTTGCATTTATTTGTTAAGTAATTAGAATTTCTGTAATAATTAATTTATTTATTATTCGGACTGTAATATTTCTTTTGGTGCCTCCGAGTGAGGGCGTATTTGTAATAAGTGTGCGTGAGTGTGTGTATGTCTTCCAACCCCACGTCTTTCTTCCCTTTTATTTACCTGCTTATGATGGTAGATTAGGGCATACTTAAATTAGCATACCTTATGCTATGCATGCGTGCATGCATACATTTGTCTTGCATGCACCGGGCTCAGCACATCATGCTAACTGCACTTGTATTTCAATTCCAAGTTTAGTACTTGTTATCCGTTGCATTTCACATGCCATGTTTAGGGTAGCGGAGCCTGTTTAGATTGCATCTTTGCATGTGTTGCATTAGCCATTCTTAACATGAACTAGGATCATTCATATTATTACTAACTAGTTTCCGTTTTGGCTCGGAGTACGAGTACTAGGTAAGCTTTTATGCTTTAGCATATCAGCATGCGTGTGAATGTTGCCATAATAGCATGATTACCATGAGGCTAGCTGCTTATGTGATATTAATGCTTGAATGCCTGTGGATGGAGGTTGAATTACCTAAATTGGAATAATGCATTAAAACTGTGAGTTTTAAGCCCACTAGACAGTGGCAAAACCATCTTTTCTAAAAGCCCACTCGAGAGTGGCAAAACCTGCATCTTAGCCTACTTGCGAGTAGCGAACCATTTTCAAAACAAACATGTAATGTTTTGTTCCAATTTAGGCGATTTGGTCTATACTTGTTTGTTGCGCGCATCACATAGTAATTCTAGGCTAATAACCGGAATAAGAACACATAACGTTTTCAAAATCGGATATCATGGTTAGTAGAGGCCGATCTTCGGATCGGGCGAAAGGGGGTGCTCATAGCTGACCTTCCCCAATCGTACCCAAGTTCCCGAGCTGAGGCAACTTTGGTGATGACGGACACGTGGCCTTTGGCACCGAGTCAGGGTTTCCTAAATTCCCCTAAAATAAATATTTAGGTGGCGACTCTGTATCTGGCAAAGCGGTCCATGTTTGGCACTTCTTTTCAAAAATTTGTTTTTCTCAAAAACGATTTGCCAGAGTTGGACTCTTTGGTTCAGATTAAGAACCGTGACACAAATCGAGTCCGAACTGTAGCGTAGCGCGCGGGGTCCCTCGCGGGCGTGTTACACTCTTATAGAAAATAAAAGCTAAAGATTCTTGGAGAAACTAAGCTTGAAGGCCATCCCTCCATACACGTGTATGGAGAATGGCTCTAATGCTCTCCAACTGTGGCAACTGGCCCAAAATATCTGCAAAAATGTGCCAAAAAGTAGCCACCGCTTGAAGTGGTCGGCCGACCACTTTAAGTGGTCTCCCAAGAAGACAACTAGTCGGCCATATGTGGGAGTGGTCTACACACTGAATGCAAGGTGGTGGTATGGTGGCCGACCAGAAAAGGTGGCCCAAAGACCAAAAAAACCAGTTATCCGACCAGAAAACTGGCTGGCAAGAGGAAAAGTGATCTCCAAGGAGAAAAACTGGTCTCCCACCCTTGTACCACCTTCCAAACAAGGAAAACAATGTACCAAAAACAAACCAAAACGGATGCAGGACGAGAGATCGGGAGGTAAAGCACGCGGCCGAAAGCCTCGAAAACTAGCCTACAGGCATCAAAAGTGGTATTTGACCACAAAAGTGGTCTCTCAGACCAAAGTGTCCCTCTAGGCAGAGGCAACAAGGTGTGGTTCAAAAATCACGCCAAACGGAGAACGTTAAGCGGTCCCGAGACAAGGCACGCAGTCGAAGGCTCCAAGAATCGGAAACTAGTCTCCAAATGGGAAAAGTGGCCTACAACCATGAAAAGTGGTCTACGACCACAAAGAGATGGTCTACAAGACCTCTCCCTCCCTCCAGCAAGAGAAACAAAGTTCGGTCCACAAATCGAGCCAAAGCGCAAAGAGTTCAGAGACCCGGAGGCAAGGCTCTCAGCCAAAAACTCTGAAACCTCAGAACGAGCACAACATGCACAATCACCGAGTGCTCAATTGATGACGTCTGAGTCTTAAGGTCGGTAAAAAATGGGGTGTCTACACAAGGCAAGTGCAACGGTGCATAATAATGCAAGGGGAATGTGCATAACAATGCAAGTGAAACGGTGCATAACAATAAAAGTGGAACGGTGCATAACAATGCAGGTGGAATGTGCGTGACAACGCAAGGAAAATGGTGCATAACAATGCAAGTAAAATGGTACATAACAATGCAAGTGGAACATGCGTGACAACGCAAGGAAAATGGTACATGACAACGCAAGTGGAGAGGTGCATAACAATGCAAGTGGAACGTGCATGACAACGCAAGTGGAGAGGTGCATAACAATGCAAGTGAAGTGTGCATAACAATGCAACTGGAACGTGCATAACAATGCAACTAAAATGTGCATAACAATGCGAGGGAAAAGGTGCATAACAATGCAAGTGAAGTGGTGCATAACATATTCTGTGCACAATAATCGATGCATATTCAATGCAATATGCTTAATGAAGAAATGCGCGTCTTGGCAAGACCGATTTAGTTTGTAACCTCTGATTTACCTCTCGGAGGAGTTGCAATATATTTCAAAAGGATACACCTCGTGCATGCCAACTGACGATGAGCTACGCATCGAAGACATGAGTTGAAACTTCCACAGAAACATTTTGAACTGAAAAGTGGGTTGTTCTTGCACTTTCTTGATTATACTTCCAAACCGCAGTGGCTACCTTTCCTTCCTGGCCATGTTCACAACTTTCCATATTCTTCAACGGGGTGATAGACTAGGTTGGTTCAGTATCCAGAGTTGAGGCGCATACCCGCTACCTCAACTTATGGGGCTTCCATACAATTTCAAGCTAAGGATACACCCCTGGGTATTTAAACTAGACTTTAGTCTCGGAAATCCCGAACCTTTGCGTTCTATGCAATAGCCATTCGAACTCTAGTCTCCACCATCGCAGTTGGTTTCTTAGGAACTCATTGCAAACACAGCCAAGATGTCCCTGACAGGGAAATGGTGCTTAGGGAGAGCACTTCTGATCTCCATTCTGGCTTGAAGCAAGCTTGAGTTTGAGCTTGAGGTAGAGGCACACTCATACTTCAGAGCATTGACAAGGCTTGAGGAGGTGCATCCGGAATGGAATCTTGGAACTTTTTGAAGTTGAAACAAACTCAGATGCTCTGATTTTCCTTCTTTTCTTTTACTTTGCAGTCTGGAACCTATATAGCTTTAGATAGGTCATTGTTCTACTGTTCTCATGTGACCTGGGTTGAACCCTGCAGTTTTATGAAAGAACAAATCCTGTTTTGCACAAATGTGGAGAATGTCACAGCAATCTGAGCACAAAACGATTCATTTTTTGAAATAAGAGATGAGTTCTTAACCGGGTATTGAGCCTACGATTGAACACAGCACACCACGACTCAACAAATGAAAACAACCTGAACACATCTATTGTCACTCAAAACGACTCAAAACAAGAATCGAGACAAACAAAAACACACATACAACACTATAGATGTGTTCCAATGGCGAGAGACCTCTCAGTTCACGGGGAGTCCACAGCTTCTTCAGGTAATGTTTCCCACTCTTTCTCATTTGTGATCTCACATCACTCTGGCACTCCATCTCTAGTTTTCTGAAAAAGCCCTTTTCTCACTTTTTCTCTCAGCGCACATCTCTCTATTCTTCAATCTCACTTCTTTTTTATCCCTCCCCTGGGTGGTTGATGGATAAAAAGGAAGTTGTGGGCTCTTGCCCCTAGTATTCAACTAGATTCTTCTACTTTCGCTCACAGCTAGTGAGCTTCTCCCACAGAGGGGTTGTGGTGCAACCAGATGCACAATTGATCCACAATTGATATTGGTCGACGATGACCTTGGCTTAGATTGATCGAGGTGAGTTACAGCATATCCCACCGGCTAGGCATACAATTGATTGGTCACACACATTGCTTTTTCTATGTCCCCATTCTGGGTCAGACGCCAATTTTCGATTTGATCATCCAGATGAGGGAACCAAATATCCCGCTTCAGTTCCAGTTCGTGCTTCGCACTTAGCTTGATACCTCACTGCTTGGAGGATTGTGAGAGCTTTCTGCCCTTTTGCTGTTAGCTTTAGTTGTGCCCTTTTCTGGCAAGTATGTTGACAATGGGGAAAAGACAGAAAACCTGACTCAACTACGCCCCTAGTTCATCATTTTGACCATTTTTTGTTTTGGTTTTCTACTAAAACAATTTTGACCAACATGAAAGTTAGATTAACACACTTGTTCAATTTTCTGATTGAAAATCATGCAAGTTAGGTTGTGAGCACTAAAAAATTTCCTTTTTTGGGTCCAGGAAATGGTCCAATTTTGGAAAAATGGAATAATTTTCGAGAGAAAATTAGTCAACCTCATTAAAAATTCTCAAAAACTGTTTTTACAAATGACCACTGCTCGACCAACACAGAATTTACTCTTGAGATGCACAACCTCAGATCCAAAACAATGGAAAATTGCCCCTTGTCTAAATGGCACTGCACGGCAACGGAAAGTTGCCCCTTGTCTAAATGGCACCACAGCACAGCGCACTGTAATCAGTCCTCAAAGTGATGGTCACAACCGGACTCTCGGATACAGAGAAGACAAAGATGATGAAAACCATTACATAGACACAGTCGATTTGGAAGTGTTTATGGTTGGACTTCAGAATGAAGTTGCCTACGTATCCCAAACATGGGAATCAAGCCTTACGTAGTTCGGGGTTAAGGCACACTCGGGTATTAACATCTCCTTTTGCACTCTAACTTTTGCCAAGGCCGCCCTTCCAGGTTTTCAACCTTGCAAGCCATGTTTTTCTTTTCTTTTTCTTATTTTCTTTTCTCATTTCATTTTAGAATTTTTTCATTTCTTTTTCTTCATTTCTTTTTTAGTCTTTTTGCTTTTCTTTTTATTTTTCTTCTTTTTCTTGCCCTAACTTTTGCCTGGGTTGCCCTTCTGGGTTTTCGGCCCAGCGAGCCTCTCAAGGGTAAAAGTGTTTAACTAGTCCATGTTGATCGGTTTGAGATCTCAATGCCATCTGAATCTAGGAGAATGGTTGTTGTTTGTTGATGATGTAGGAGTCCATCCAATTGAGGTCTAAAGTTGCCCCTAGTGTTGCGGATAGGAACTTGATTGTCCTTCAGCAATACTTTCTTCTTTCCTCCCTTCTAGGATTTGGCATTCTTGTCGATCTTTATTAGCTTGAGCAATGTCCCAATTTTTGACTCGTCGAGCACATCTGACATTTTTTGCCCCTAGTTCAAGGGCTGCTTCTTATCCAACTTTGTAAACTTCCATTGATCACATTTGATCTTCTTGCCCCTAGTTCATGGGTTGCTTCAAATTTGGCCACACAGGCCTCACATTGTGGTTAACCGTTGAACATTCTGAATCCAAGTTCAAGGTTTGAAAGCAAAGGGGTTGAGTCTTGAGGTTGAGAGTGATCCTAAGCTGCACAATCTCAAAATCAATTCCACACAGGTCTTCGCGGGACCACGCAAAACATTTTTTGGAAATCTTTTAAGAAAACGACTAGTCGCTCGTGCTGAAGACAATGTAGAACCAATCTAGATCAAGCCAGGATCCTTCTCAGTACTCACATTAACAAACATTATTTCATTCATTAAGGGCTTAGCATGCCTTTGTTTCTCTCAGTTGATCAAATTTTTGCAAATACTGAGGAATTCCTTCCTCTTTGTTTTCATCACAATGTTCAAAAAGTTTTGAAAAACTTAGGTCAATGCAATGACTTCAAGGCACAAAAAAGACACAGTTTTTAGTCAAATATTGCCATCTTATTCAGAACTTCTGGCACAACTGGCGCAAAGGCAAAAACAGACGCAAAAGGGTGAAAATCACTGCTATTTCATTCAAATCTGTTGGCACAACTAGCTCCAAGGCAGAAACAAACTCAAAGGAAAGTGAAAAGACAAACACAAAACAGGCAAGTGATGTCTAAGGTAACACCCTCGAAATCACTTGACTCCAACAAAACAGGACTGACTCGATACAACAAGACCGATGCAATTGACTCAGTACAAAAAGACTGACTCAATACATCACAACAAGACTGACCTAATACCCAAGTCAGAAAGTAAAATAGACAGCATTCGCAAAATGCTCAAAACAGTGCGTGCCATACGCCACTTCCGGAGTAAACTGGGTGCTATCCGGAGGTGGTTCATTCCCCCGATCACATCGCATTATCGCCTAAGCTCATCGATCCAGTACCGATAGACTTTGCAGGACCTGGTGCAACATTGACCTCATTGTCAATCAAATCTTGTATTTTGTGACGAAGATGAAAACAATGGTCAGTGCCATTACCAGTTTGTTGATGGAAGGCATAATACTAGGCAGCATCATGACTGGCTGGAAGACGACCAGGGAGAGGCTGAGGCTCAAGGGGTTTGAGATGGCCTTGTCCAATGAGGATTTGGAAAGCTTTGGACAAAGGCATATAGAGGGCATGGAAGACCCTCCGACCTCGTGGTTGGTACTTCGAGGTTTGTGGATTTTTGCTGGATGCACTAGCAAAGGGGTCGGCAGGTGTTGACTTGGTTTGCTGATCTCTTGCGAGTGTAGGATTAGTGCTGGAAGGAACGTTTCTGGTACGATGGCCCTTCTCCCAATTTGCTCCTTGATTCAGACTGCTCTCATTTTGAGTGGCAAAAGTACCATCCACAATCTTTGCAATGACTGCCAACACTTGCTGTTTGTTCAGTCATTCGACTTTCAAAGCATCAACAGCCCACAGAAGGTGTTCATGGGGATCAATGCCTGCCCCTATCTTGTTCTTACCACTTGCCTCCACTTTGCCAAGGGATTGGGTCGCTATATTAGAGCAGAGCCCAGTTGTTGTTGACATGTCATTGCCCAAACTTGGGATGGCTTCAGGTTGGCCAATTTCAATTGCAATTCGCCCCAAGATTGGGAGCCTTTTAGCATAAAATTTCTAGCATGAGATATTTCAATTGCAACCTCTTTTTATTTTTAACTAATAGCACCAACCATCGTCTGTCTGGCTGAATAAATATTGGTGAAATATCTCTGCTAAGCTTAAGTTAAGGTTTGGCTGGAAATTTAGCTCAACTATGCCATTTATAATCCGGTTAGTGTTTGTGGAGTGTTGGGTTGGGCAAAGTCTGGCTCTCCTAAGGAATTTAGACATTCGAGGTTGGACCGAGAAACTCAACTACAGATATTATGATGGAGGGGAAAAACCCTATTTTGTCCCAAGGCAGCATATCCTTTTTGGGTAGTTCAAAGTGTACATCATCTAGGATATTATAGTCTTTGCAGAATTCAGTGATGGCGCCAGGAGAGCTTGCCATGAAGCGGTACTTGCCCATGAGATTTAGTTTTAAATTAATAAATTATATGGGTTAGCAGCTCAACTTTAATTTGGTGTATGTTTGCTTGGCTGGTAGGCATCGCCAGGGGGCAATTTTGAATGTGTGTCTGACCATTTCTACTTGAGTCTGCACGGTTGAAAAATGAATGTGTTATGCTCACGTGTTGACCGAGCTAAAACAACAGTGTAATTTGACTAAGTATAGGATGTACTAAAGCCCCAAGTGGGTTGCTCCGTTAAAATCAGCATGCAAGTATTGTTTTTGGCTTAGTCATTGAGCTGAGAGTATTAAGTTGTGATAGCTCGGTCTCATGAGCGAGCAAGGTTTCAGCTTGGCTGAAATTTCGAGCAAGGATATAGTTTGGTGCGAGGCTTGAGCAAGGTTTTAGCTCAGTCGCATATTAAGGTCTAGTTGTAGCTTGGTTGAAGAGCAATAGTACGGTTTGTTAGCCAAAAATATCACAAACTTAAAGCTTGTTCGGTTCCAACGAGATTTTTGATCAAAATCATAGTTCTTGGTTAGGTTTCGCCCAAATTCTTTAGTGTTCATCTCGAAGAGTGGGAAAATGGAAGTTTCAGGGTTTTTCTAGAGTCCAAGTCAATTTTAGGCTTTAGTTAATCCCCATTTTAGTTACTATCGGAGCTATGATGCTATTTACGGAGTGTATTTAGCTGTATGGCAAGTGGAATGCACTAAGAACATGAAAAATAGCATGAGTATCAATGAAAAATACTGACAGGTGTGAAATTATGGATTTGGGCGCTAAACCAGACTTAAATCGGTAGAGGTGTCCCTTCAGCGATGATGAGTCAGGTGCTCTGGTGAAAATGCTTAGATCTGGGCCTAGAATGCGAAAAACCAAGGGGCTAGAGCTCTGGTTTTTAGGGTTTATGCTTAAGAAGATGATGAATAGTAAAAGTGAATCGGTGTTTACTGGCAGTATATATATGGTTAGTGAAAGGGCGCAATGATTTGAATTCTATGAGAATGTGTGCAACAGTTAGAAAAGGTGTGTAAATCCAATCAATGTGAGCCACATGTCCCAGTAAGGACGTGGTGTCAGGGTGGTTGGTGATGGCAAATGGAATTAAAGGGAAATTGAGAGGGTAATTTGTGTAGTCAAATTGGGCCAAGCTAGGTGGAAGTGGGCTTAAGATTTAGGCCGTGTTAGCAGATCGAGCTATGTTCTGGAGATAGCTTGGTTTGGGCCAAACAATGGTTCAACTGGTTAAAGAAGTTTGACTAGACTGAAGAATGCTAACGTTCTAGGACCAAGCTACCTCATAGTGGTGGTCAAGGTTTTGACCGAACTAGGAGAGGAGTCGTGCAACGTTAGCATGGTAGCGTGTCGTGCTAGGTTTGCACAGTGCTACGTGCAATTGCATGGTGCTACACATTGCATGGCTAGTCTAGAGGCAAACAACGAAGTTAGTTCGGCACATTACTTGGCATGCAGTGAGGAGGGTGTTAAAGGATAAGCATTATCCTTTAGGAATATGATTCCTAGGAGGGCTCTTAAAAGGAGAATTAGAGTCCTACTAGGATTGTTCCATGTGGAACCTACAAAAGCTCAAGCCAAACCCTAATTTCAAGTATTGTAATCGTTATTCCTGAATTCACAGAGTTTTTGTTTCCTTAGTCTATTTGCTGACTTAAGCATTAGAGGGTTTTTTGGCACACACATGCCGATTAGCTCACGTTTGTGGTTTCAGGTGTTATGACAACGTTTGGAGGGGTGCAAGCTTATCAACAAATGTCATGACCCAAACCCACCTCTATAGATTAAGATCATAACCAGCTAGTAATCATGAGATTACCTATGGTCTCAAACAAGATTAAACATATCTGATTAGTAATAAAGGGGCCAAAATGGAAACACACTTAAAAACTTTTGTCCAATGAGTTGTGCTTACATGGCACATCAAAAACATTTCTATATACATGATAATAACTCACACCATAAGCCAAAATTAACATCTTGTGCATTCAGGATCATTCAAACATATAGTCAGCCAAACTGAACATTTATATACATAGATGGTCCAACGGGACTACGAAGGTAGCAAAAGAGTAAAGCAAAAGAACAAAAACAAAGTCTCATGCGTGAGACGTCCGGGTTGACTCCACGAAACTTGGATTTCTCTTACAAGCTTCACTGAGGCTGGGGTTGGATATCTCTTTGCTCACCTACATACATATAAATAAGAGTGAGCTAACGCACAGTGAATAATACCAAAGTAAAAGGGTTAGATGAATGAGATTCATACAAGTACATCGAACTTGTGAGTTTCATATACAAATGGCCGTAGGCACATTCTATGATATTATTGTATGTGTCAGATAGCCTCGGGCCCATTTTAGATCCTTATCAAACACATCAGACGGCCTCAGGCCCATCGCATAGATTTGTCAGATTCATCAAATGGCCTTAGGCCCAATTCAAACACTTCAGATGTATCAAACGGCCTCAGGCCCATTATTTCCCATACTCATTTTTATGCACATTTCATATTCATGATCGTGATCACCTTTTCATTCAAACTGGCTTTGGCCCATTACATTCGTATTCAAAAGGTCTTTGGCCCATCACGATATTCAAACGTATCAAACAGAAAATGGCAAACAGCCTTAGATCCAATTCAGACATATCAAACGTATCAAACGGGCCCAAATCATGTTCTTCATAGAGCCTTACACAAAAATTAGGCCTATAGAATACTCATTTGTAATTCAAATTAACAAATCCATAAAGCTTAAACAGAAGTAGCATTTGGAAAATGACATACTTGAAAATATCTTTATTAAGATATTACTCACAGTGTTCCATCGATGGATTTGCTCTTGTGCTTGACCTTATACATTACATAACACATTGAGTCACAGGCAATTCAATCTATTCTTAACTTCGTTATTTCTCTTAGGCTTCTTTCTTATTCCTTTAGTTCATTTACAATGCTCAATGCATGCCTGAGAGTGCTTAGAATGAAGGAGAACGGAAAACGAGACATAAAATAGCTTTTCAACATTTCTGAAATAGGGTCCCTCGGTCGAGTGTCACTTTGCTAGCTCGAGCGGACCCCTTTGGTCTACAAAAGTACTAGTTGCTTCATTTTCACGCTCAGGCGTAGCTTTTCTAGCTGGAGCTAAGACTCAAAGATGTGAGTGGTCACTGAAGTGCAACTCTTCTTACTCAAGCTAACATCAATGTTTGCAAAACTTCTTGTTACCTTCATTTTATGCTCGAGCGAGAACTTCCATGCTCGAGCGAAGGTGTCGAATTCTGGAAATTTCAGCTTCTTGTTTGAGCTTCAAAACACACATCCAAGGCCAAAATCATGCATAACTTATCCAAAACTTCAAAAACATGTATTTGAACACTAATACTTGATGAATTACATTTCTTATACACAAAACTTCATGAATTTGGCAAATCATTATTCTAAACTTCCATGCAAGCAGGAATCCAAACTTAAACTCTTTTATATCATCATCAAGACATGGATTTGAGCTCTATAGCTTCAAAAGTCATGCAACCAAGTTCCATAATCCTATAATTCATGGATGCATGTCTAAAATAACTACCAATTCTACATGTTTAACATCCTTCATGCTCAAATGTACATAATAATGGTGAATGTTTACATGCGAGTATATACAAACTTCAATTTCATTATAATCAACTCAAGTCTCATTCTTACCTTCATTTTATTTTTGAATTCACAGAACCATGATCTTGTACTCATAAATTAGAGTTTAATTACTCACCTAAAACTTCAATTATTCCAAATTTAACTAATCTCTTGAGCTTAGCTTCCAAATTCCCAAGCTTTGAGCCAAAATCCACAACTTGTGCCTTCTTTCTCTCTGTAGAACTGTCCATGTAACACCCCGACTTCCGGGTCGTTAATAAATCAATCAACCTCAAATTTATAATCTTAGATAACTCATAATCCCAAATATACAAATCATCTCCACAAATAATTAACTCAAATTTCTCCAAAACATAAATTATACAAATCTCCAAAAATAATATATAGTTGTGGACTAAAAGAATCTCCAACTCAAACAATCTCTTTAGATGCTTCAACTCCAACCGCCACTAAATTTGCTCCACGCCTGAAAAATAAATTAATTCGGAAAGTATACACTACAACAAGAATAACAAGGCTCATACAAAAAATAAATTAGCAGAGATCCAGCAATTACACAACCGATTAGATTCGATAATCAAACAATTTACCAAATGGCACCAACAAGTCAACTCGACATATGATAATTTATCCAGAACCAAATACCCGGTCCTACTCGGTACATGACCAATGACCAACCTCACCTACCTCACCCAAGCACAACCGCTTATCTGGGCTATTGGTCCAAGCTATTGGCAAGGTCTACTCGATCCATGTACGGAGCATTTCCACATCATTTAGCCAGACAAATCAACATTAACTACACAGAACAACTTCATAGAATTTATCAAATGACCAGAGTACTTAAACGTGCCAACAGACAATGATTCACAGGATTCATCAAATGATCACAATAATCAAGAGGATTACAAATTGAAAGTAATTAACATAAACGCTTTGTAAAGAGATTTAGAGGAAGCATATTGTATACCACCTAAATTACCTCAAATCAATCTACTCCATCTCCAACACTCGAATCTCGATCTTTCTCCATGAATCTCCAAATTCTAAGCCATAAGGTACGTAAGGTTTCACAAAATCTACAACTCTCCTCCTTTATGAAAATGCTTACTCTCACTTCAAACATTCTTAATCTAAACTCTAAATCTATGTAACAAATGGAGAGAGATATGAGAAGAACCATAGAAAGAAGTTGAGAGGTGAGCTCAATTTATAGGCAAACTTGGTGTAACATGACATAAAAGCCAACTGATTGGAATTGAAAGGACAAGTTAGGATTTACTTGTCATTAAAGCCCACTAGTTGGAAAATGAATGGATTACTAGTTGGAAAATGAATAGACACTAGTTGGAATTGAATGGACCATTATTTGGAAAATTTAATGGACCACTAGTTGGAAAATGAATGGATACTAGTTGGAATTGAATGGACACTAGTTGGAATATTCCTGTTTCGATAAAAAAAAAATGCTAATCGACAAGATTCAAAATAATTCTAGTTACTGAGGGGCTTTAAGAAATAATTTAAGCATTTTTTTTAAAGCGAATACATTTTCAGGGTCTTCACAACCTATCCCCCTTAAAACAATTTTGTCCCCGAAATTTAACTACATACTGCCTTCGAAAAGCTCGGGGTTTCACAGTCCATCTCTCTCTTTAGAGTGTAATTCAGCCGAGGGTGAGAAATGGGCTCAAGTGTGAGCTTATACATTAATCTCCCATGTATTTATAAGCTAGACTAATCAACATTACTAATCCAAGCTTAGTATTAATGAATTAGGCTCAATTAATCATTAAATTAATCTAATTATTTTGATCTAAATCAATTTTTAATTAAATTTCACTGTAGGCTCTAAAAATCATGTTAATCACAAAAAAGAAACATTAATGGAAAACTTAAAGCCAAAGAAGTTCCAAAAGCCTAAACAAAAGGGCGGGGGGGGGGGGGGGTGGGGACAAAAACAAATCAATAGCTACGATGAGATGAAATCAATTCCTTAAGCGAGCAAAACTCAGTCTGAGTGAAGTTTGAATATATATGCATTTGAGACTTATCTAGAGAAATTGGTACCTATAACTTTACAATTATAGGTACCCAAAAAATAATAAAAACTTCATATTTTGGGTTTGCCGATGCTGGTTATGGTAGAGCCATGCGATTTCGAAAGTCGTTGTTGGGGTCTTTTGTAGACTGTAGTGGTGATTTAACAGAGGCAGTTCTGGGTTTGATTCAATAGAGGTGTGATATAAAATTTGGGTTCAAGTGTAGTTATAGCGATTCTGGTCTAAACCCGACCCGTATACTATTTTAGACCCGGGATTCCTTGTCTTAAATGGTTGTTCATGTCCTTATTCATTTTATTCCTTGTTAAGTTTGGTTGTTTGGGTGTTATTATTGCGTTTGGAACAGGTTGGAAGTTAGTTTTTGAAAAGAATTGATGCCTTGGTTTTTGCCTGTCCGCTCGAGCAGTCATTGAGAACTCTTAGTGTAACGCCCCGATATAAAAGACAATAAACTATCCGTCATATTCATTAAATAATAACACATGTATAAGTAATTATCTTCTATTAGTTTCCAATTATAAGTTTACAAAAGAGTAACATATGTAGATATACATTCACAAGCTTATCCCTGAATCTATAACATATGTTACATAATAGAACGAACATCAAGCAAATAAGAAATGCCCTAAGGGCTTACAATTTTCAAAAGATGATGCTTGGTTACAATTAAATGGATTTTTAAATCCAACATAGTTAAAGTCCTAGGCTTGTACAAATAAATACAACAAAATAAACAAAATGAAGCCCTTGCTTCCAAGTCCTCCTAAGCTATTGCCTTGGCGAAAGCATATTGTCAGCACCTGAAATGATTTTCCCACATAGGGTGACCCAAAGCTCAGTAGAAATAATCCCACACAGTATATGAATCTTAAGAAAGATATAAGGGATAAATGCAGATACAATGCTCGTGACAAAACATTTTATATCTCTTTCCGAAACCATGCAATGCTAGGTTCATGCCCCAATTCAAGAATCATTTCATTTACATTAGAAAATAGGGTAGTGAATCACAACTCTAGGAATCTCTAGATAAGTATCACATTTCATGAAAATTTCATCCATGGGAAACCGTAAACCGTCACCCATGTAAACGTAAACTATACAAGCACTACTATTTCTATTTTATGGATATTTCATTTGCATGATCAGCACCATGTATACTCGCAGTTTTTAGGACTTTCACCATGGACACACAGGCTAACTTATTTGATGTAACAACAACAACTTTCCAGATTCACCCTTTTTTTCAAAACAAGATACATTTTCAACGAAATAAATATTGAACAATGCTTAATACAAATGGATGAGAAATTAGTTTTCAATTTTCCTAATTCTCATGCAATTTTTACAACAATCATAGCTATCCTCCACTGATAGCCTAAACAGAGATCTCTAGACAAGTAAATAATTTCCATAAAGATAAACTTTCTAAAGTTCAAGATGTGGGTGGTAATACATACCTAACTACATCATTCTCACCAATGTCAACCCAATTTCACATTTCTAACATCAATTCCATTTATCAATACAAAATCAACATTTGAGATTTCTAGGGAAAAACCCTCTTTCCTTTATAAACCATTTCCCAAGGTAAAAACCCATGATTTCATCATATCTCATTAATAAATATATATCCATAACAATTCCCAATAAACCATTTGAAAACCGCTCTCTTTGATTTCGAACCAAAACCCAAGATTGGTTCAAAATTCCTTTTTTTAACAATGTTGTTTCATAAAAACAAATAACTAAGTAAAACTCATAAGGAAGTGCAGAGAATCCCTACCTGAAGCTTAGAAGCTGGAAGAGAAGAACTCGAAAAACTCAACGTCAATGAAATCACGAACCACTTGGATCAAAAAGAAGCTCTTGACATGATCTACAATCTATCTCAAAGGATCAAGGTGAAAAGGATACCTCTAGGTGAGTAGATCTAAGGATCTAAGTGGAAAAGTAGAGTTTAGAGAGAGAGAGAGAGAGAGAGAGAGAGAGAGAGAGAGAAAGAGGCTTACGGTTGAAGAGGGAAAAAGAGAAGTAACAAATGAGGAAAAAGTGCTTTTGGGTCTATTTATAGTGACTATGAAATACCAGCTCAAAAGTCAACAAAAGAATAAGTCAAAAACCCCCCCAAAAGTAGGGCCCAAATAGTCCCAAAGTCTAGAAATAACTCGCAGGGGTCGACCCTTAAGACGGTGGTGTTGACCCTCAAGAAAGAAAGCTGAGGCACTAATGTTTTGCAGCAGGCAAGGGTCGACCCTGGGAACCAGTGGGGTCGACCCTATTTTTTAGTAGGAAACCTAGAACAAAACAACAATGCAAGGGTTGACCCTACCAAGACTAGTGTCGATCCCAGATGCCAACAATAGGGCAAGTGTCGACACCACCAAGACTGGTGTCAACACCACCAAAACTGGTGTCGACCCCAAATTTCAGTAGCCACACCAAGAGCACAGTAACAAGGTGGTGTAAATACCACCAAGACTGGTGTCGACCCCAAATTTCAGTAGCCACACCAAGAGCACAGTAACAAGGTGGTGTAAATACCACCAAGACTGGTGTCGACCCTAGGAGTAGAACAAAATGAAAAAAGAAGGTTGTGTCGACACCACCAAGACGAATGTCGACCCTTGAGACCAAAACCAAACACGAAAAAAGAGAAGAACGACTGCTACAGATATGGTTTTCTGAATTCAAAAGCAATAAATGGGTTGGGTCTAAGCCTGGATTGCTATATCTAGTATTTTTGTAGGTCTGTAAAACTTCTAGGAGTGTAGTGTTCTTAGTTCGAGCTATGTTTCTTGTGCTTGAGCAGTCTTAGCTCGAGCAATCCTTTTACGCTCGAGCGATTTTCTTCTGTCTGCAAAACTTCTGGGAAGGTATCATTTTGCGCTCGAACCATCACTTTCGTTGCTCGAGTGGTCTCACTTATTGCGTCTGGTCGCTCAAGTGGTGTTTTGGTTGCTCGAGCGGTCTGCTCATATATTAGTTCCTAAAAGTCACTTTTTGAATCACTTTTTCATCTCTCTCTCTCTCTAAACGTTTCAAAATCCTAAATCTAGACCTTCTCTCTCTATAACTTGTCTTTAAACCTCAAATACTCCATCATCCATTGATTTCTGAACCCTTGTCCTTTGGGGAAAACGGTATAGTACATCGAGGGCTTTGTTCTGATCAGAGCAAGGTTCATTTTTGACTCCATCCAACTTCAACCTTTGCTTCCTTTTGTCTCTTAACTTAAGGTAGGGATTTCTTCAACCTTTGGCATAGTTTTTAACTTAGTTATTTGTCTATTTAAAGAATCTAGTGATTTGGGGATTTTGGATAAAACCTAAGATTTGATTTTAAAATTAAAAAGAGAGGTTTTTAAATGAGCTTATGGAAATGATTATGGAATGTGTTTATAGTTAAGCTATGTTAAAATGGTGGATTTTTATCACTAAAAATCAAATTTGGAAGAAAGGGGTTTTTGTTGAAAATCCATAGTTATTTGGCTTATGAAAGAAATTGGAAAATGATGTGAATTTGTAAGATTTGAACAAATGTGGATGTTGATGAGAATGGTGGAGTTGGATATGTAATGTCACTCTCATTTGAAAATGATGGAATTGTATTTTATTTTAAAATTTTCTGTTGAATATAAATAACTGTTTCTGGGCTATCAGTGGAGGATAGCTATGATTGTTGCATGAAGATTGGGTGAATTGAAGCTTATTTCTCATACATATTTTATTGAGCATTGTTGCATACTTAACATTTGAA
Source organism: Camellia japonica (assembly GCA_030407325.1). Lineage (NCBI taxonomy): Eukaryota > Viridiplantae > Streptophyta > Magnoliopsida > Ericales > Theaceae > Camellia > Camellia japonica. The sequence continues at coordinate 63,317,375 of JAPPVO010000029.1, forward strand.
AAATGGATTTATTTTGAGAAAAATGGGTGAATACTTTCGTTAATATGGGTAAGGGGTGTGGTTGTGGTATTATGTTGGCATGTGTGTCCTTGTTGAAAGTCGAAAAACCCACTAGGTTAGATACTAATCCTTGCAGTTAGTACTAGTAAAATGGCTTTGGTAGAGCTTGTATAGCCAATTGGTAGGCACGTACCTAGAGGTTCCCATTGTTTGTAATCACTGCCCTATTTTCTGTTATGAAAAAGATGTTTTCATGAATTGAAATATAGCTTGGCATTGCATGGTTTTGGAAAGAAATGTAAGATGTTCTGCCATATGCATTACATGTGCATTCACCTTATGGCTTTGCTAAGATTCATACATTGTCTTAGAGTATCTCTATTGGGCTTTGGCTCACACTATGTTAGAGTATCTCTATTGAGCTTTGGCTCACCCTATGTAGAAAATAACTTTTAGGTGCTGATAATATGCCTCTGCTAAGGACATAGCTTGGGAGGACTTGGAGCCAAGAGCTTCATTTTTCTTTCTTTGTTGTAATTATGTTTGTACAAGCATAGGGCTTTATCTGTATTAAGTTAAAACTCACTTTTGTTGTAACCAAGTATCATCTTAGAAAGTTGTAGCCATTAAGGCATTAGTTCATCTGTTTAACTTTTATTCAATATTATTTGCTTGTGACATATGCTATAGATTCAGGGTTAGAGTTTATGAATATATAGTTGCATATGTCACATTTTGTACAATGAAATCATAAGAATGGAAGAACATTACTTTTGAAATGTATTAATATTTATTAATTATCGTGAGATGGTTTATTGTCATTATTTCTTTAGGGTGTTACAGTAGTGGAGAGCGTTTGTGGATATGGCAGATTCAATGTAGGGTTGCAATTTCAGTGGGAGAAAAAGGTCCTCATCTTTCTCTCTCTCTCTCTCTCTCTCTCTCTCTCTTCTTTGTTTTATTTTCTTTTCTATTTCCTTTCATCAACATCCCTAACTGGGTTACGATTGAGGAGCAGGGAAGTACGAGGAGCGACGGGAAGAAAAGAGGAAAGGGCAATGCGAGAAAGAGAGAGGTTGCTATTGAAATAAGGAGGTTAAGGAGAATAATCGCCGGTGGGGTTTTGGATCATCAGAGGCAGTTGTATTGGTGGTGGCCAGAGAGATTATGGTTAGAAGAGAGGAAGCGAAAGGGGAGAGAGACAGACAGACAGACAGACAAAGGTGAAGTAGGTAACAAAGATTTAGAGATCAAAGGGTATTTTTTCCTTTTCGTGCTCAAATGAAAAGGCAATGTGGTTATTTTGTATAATCAAGTAATGTTGTTTGTGAAAAATTGACAGATTGGGAAAATCTTGATATTGTCAGTTAAAGAAAGGGACACTTCTGTAATTATTGAAATGACAGGGGAGGTCCCTGTATTTGTCAGAAACCTCAAGGGAAGTAAGTGTAATTTACTCTAATTTAATTTTGGGCAAATTACCCACAAGTCCTTTTTTAAAAGCATGTGTTCTATTTAATCCCAAAATCTTTTAGATAGAGCCAAAAGTCCTGTGTCCGTTTATCTTCTCCCCTTTCTCTGCACCATGCTTCTTTTCTTTATGTCTTTCTCTCTTTCTCTGATATCTGGCAACGACCAAGACCACCCTTTCCTCATTTTATTTCTCTTTCTAACCTACAGTCACCGGCGACCACCATTGATTGGGGTTCACCGGCAACAACCAAGCACCGAATCCTTGCTTTGTGCTCACCAACGGCGAAGGAGATGAGTTTCCAATGATGAAGATGAGTAGATCGACTCAAATCTAATGTAAATCTACTTAGATATACATTAGATTTGAGTAGATTTACGTTAGATTCGACTAGATCTAAACCAAAAATAGTTGACAGAGTACAAGCCTCTCTTTGTATCTGTCTTTTTCCTTCGATCTCTTAGTTTTTTTACTTTTTCTGTACTAGACACTTCTATTTTCCTGTTTTAATGGAGAAAATTTTCAAGTTCTGAACAAGTTGTTTTCGAGTTTTAGTTACAGGTGGTGAAAACTATAAAATTTTACAATTTTAACTTTTTGGTGCTGAAATGAATCATTCTTTAGAACTGTAAAATTTTGTAGTTTCATAACTTTTTTTAAAACTATAAAATTTTGCAGTTTCATAACATGTTTTTCAATTTGATCAATAAGGATAAATGTTTAATAGAATCATGTTTTGAAATTGTACCATTTTATAGTTTTAAAGCTTGCTTTTTAGTTTAATCAATATTGGAGATTATTTGCTTAAATCCTACAAAAATTGAAAATAACATTTGTTTTTTTTTTTCCTATTGTTGTTGTTTGTTGTTGTTATGTTCTTTCTTCTTTTAGTTTATCAATATTTAGGACATTTTGCTATATTTTTTGCTCTTATTTTTCAATTTTTTTCGGGCAATATTTTGGATATTCCGGTGAGTCTCTGGCGATATTCTTAATGTCCAACAAACATGATGGACATTCTGACGACTTCAGGTGACGTTCAGAACACTCCGGCGATACTCTGACAAATTTCTGGTGATACTGCGGTGACTTTCCAGTGATGTTGAACATTCTGGCGAGTCTCCAGTAACCGTCTAATGGAAGTCCAATGGTGGTGGGATGTAGTAGTATCTTTAAATTTAAAATATATATATATATATATCTATAGGATATTTTGGTAACAATTAAAAATATGTAGAACTAATTGGTGTAAATGTTTTGTTTTGAGAGTAGATGGGTTTTGAATTTTGTGGATGTGACCTATCAATATGTTCCCACTTAATTTTTTTAGACACAAAGATGATGGTTCTTATATTATTAAATACATTCTCTCATTTATTGAAAATAGAGTCATCAATTATAAATGATTCTCCATATATTAAGTGATCATTTGTTTGTTTTTTTTTCTTTTTTTTTTCTTTTTTTTTCTTTTCTTAAGTTTTTTTGGCTTTACACGAAAATATGCGTAAAAAAGTAAAAAGAGTGATATAATAATTTGTATAATTTTTATACTTTTTTATTATGTCTCCAAACCATCCCAAGTATATAAGCACGAGTCTTACAAGTCAAGGTGGTCTTAATTATTAGATATGTGGTTAGTTATGAGATTATATGATGTCCGTTGTGATCAAAGTTGTATGGTTAATAGATATGTGGTGTGCTCATTATAAGTATGTGATCTTGCTTATGAGATATGTGGTAGTGGTTATGAGATGTGTAGTATTAGTTATGCTCAATGTAGTGTGAGTTATGAGATATAGGGGCTGTTTGGGAATTTGGGTTTAGGCTAAAATAATCAATAAAGACAAAATAAGCTAAAATAACTAATAAGAAAAAACGTCACATCCAAACCATAATCATTTTTTTCGTTCATAACATCAAATCAACTTTTTTTTATTAAAAAAAAAAAAAAAAAAAAAAAAAAAAAAAAAAAGGCCAACCATCATCCCAAATGAAAATGTTTAAGCCAAGCTTAAAATAATCAAAAAAATTAAAAAATCAATTAAAATAGCTAAATTTCCAAACAAACCCCTAATTATGAGATATGTAGTGTTTGTCATAATTAAGTTATAAGGAGAAGTGGTTATGATCAAACTAATTTAATTATTAACAAATATGATGTTGACTTATAATTGTAAAATATAAAATAACATGACGCAATTGTAATTTAGTATGTATCATACATGATATGTACTCTAAAAAACTCCTATGAGAGCTCACTAAAATACAATAATAAAAAATAAAATAAAATCAATGACAAACACAAAAGTTTACAAACGTTAGACCATGGGAGAATGAAATTCCATATCCTTTTCCTCGTGTCCTAACTTAACATGGCAACATTGGCCAATGAATACAAGTGATAGGAATTATTAAATCAAGGGAAATTTAGCTAAAATCGACATTTATTTAGTGAAAAGGACAGCTCAATTTATTTTCCTTCATAAACCCCCTAAGAAGGAGGCGCATAATTGAGTAAGGACATAATACAATTTCCTTTTTTTTCTTGGAAAATATTGCCCATGCACACATATATATATATATATATATATATATATATCATAGATTTGAAATTTGAATCAACAAAATCCGACGCCATTCAAGCCTTAAGTTGTTGTCGTCCTTCTCGTCGCTCGATCTGTGATGATCATCGACGTCGTGGTCTCGATGCTTTTCGTGCTTGGAGCGGTGCTTATTGGTGGAGGAGTGGTGGTGGTGGTGGTGATCGCCATCAGTGTCTCTGGATTTTAGTTGTTGCTTTGCTGCTTGTGGTTTCGATCTCTGTGGCTTTTGCTTGAATCTCTATGTTAAATATAGTAACTATATATTCTGTTTATTATACATACCATATTTAAAGGAGTCTTGTATACATTGTTACAACATTCAATATAATATTCTCTTTCTCTAGCTCAGATATTCTAACATGGTATCAGAGCTATATGTTAAGCTCTTGGTGTTCTTTGCCTTGTCGGTGGGCAGTGGCCTTGTCTTGGCCTCCCGCAGACCTCAACCCATTCCACTGCAATATTTTCCTTTCAGTATTATTTCATGGTGATCTCTTCCTCTATCTGCTAATTTATTCCTACCCCAACTATCTCTATCATATTACATGCAATACATTTTTTTTTTTTTTTTTTTTGTTTTTTGTTTTTTTTTTTTGTTTTTTTTTTTGTGTGTGTGTGCGCTTCTAGTCACTCATAGTTCTCTCTCTTTAAATCTCAAATAGTTTTCTATCTTAAAACCTATTTGAGTTCGAGAGGGGTATATCGTGGTGAGCATGGTGATACACCAAGCAAATCACCCAAATCGTCCTGTGGCGCACAACTCAAGCCACCCCCTGCGGCGTACCACCCAAGCCGTCCCTTGGTACATAATCCAAGCCACCCCCTGTGGCACACAACCCAAGTTGCCCCATGTGGCTCATCACCAAAGGCACTCCTTGGTGCACCACTTAAGTCGCCCTCTTGGTGCCCTTTCTCGTAAGTCGCCTTCTAGAGCACAATGTCTTCTATTGTCATCACCGTTCAACACCACATCATAATTTATGTGTGTAGCACGTCTGCTGGTTCAACATCCATTACTTCCTTACAACGGTTCGACATGACCCCTTAAATTGTCCCATCATTGATTCCGGTTAGTTCCTACAACGATCTGGCGTGATCTTAAACTGTCCCGGCACTAGTTCCAGCCAGGTCCTACAATAGTCTGACATGACCATAAACTGTCTCCCGACATTAGGTCTGGCCTCTGATCTATCTCAATCGCCATTGCGCTCCCATTTGGACTTTGCATCTATTTGTCTTTATTTTATTTTTTTATTTTTATTTCATGTTTTAGTTTTTCTCTCCAAACTCAAGTTGGTATCCCTAGTTGAGTTTAAGGGGGGGAGGTGTTAAATATAGTAATTATATATTCTTTCTATCATACTTATATTCTGCCTATCATATTCATTACCATACTTATGTTTCTCTCCTCCTATATAAAGGAGTCTTCTAGACATTGTTACACATTTAATAATGTTAGGTTTTTATTCTTGGCAATCCCGTTTAACAAAACTCCTTTCAGTTGTACTTGTTTTTGCACTTTTATTTTAGTGAGGCTATGAGTTTATTAGATGCGAATCCAACCCGAATCGTGCTTTAGTTTGTGGTGTTTAATTCTTTCAACATTACCACTTCGCTGACTATGGTGGGGATCTAGCTGCCCGGTTAGCTCGTGGAGGTCCAGGGGGCAGCGCCCTTTGGCGGGTCCAGGGCAGCCACGGCGGGGTTGAGGGGCAGCGCCCCCGAAGCAAAATGCATTCAAAGTTGCCTCCCCGCTCGAGCGTAGAATGCTAAGTTTCAGAAGTTTGGTGAGTCTGCAAATATACTGTGATCCGTGTTTTCACGCTGAACTGTTCATTTCCCCGCTCGAGAGTACATCCTGGTTTTGAACACATCATATAGAGTCCCCGCTCGAGCGTCAATTCCCACTCGAGCGGACCTCGCGATTTCAGATTCTATAAATTTGCAAGTTCCTCTAAATCTAGGGTTACGCCTCCAGATCTTCTTTTTGGGTTGTAGGGTTTATATCTGGGGCTATTTTGCTAGTTTTCTTTGATGTTTCATTGAGTATTCAACTCATGGTTTAAGAAGGATACATCAAAGGATTGTTTGTTTATTCTATACAAAAGAGAGAGTTGTTCTTCGGTGGATTCTGAAGAATTCGAGCCTGAAGCTTTGGTGGATTCTAGAGTGGCTCATAGTCAAGATAATTTCGAGGTGAAGATGGGGCTGGAAGAGGCACATAGGGGTTGGTTCAATTCGGGCGTGGATTCATTAGGTAATTGAGAGTATACCTGTGTAATTCCTTTATGTCTTTTTGGTGGATTGTTTTGTGACTTTTGCCCATGATTTTTATCACAATTGGAGGTGTCCAATTGTGGTTTTTCCACGTAAAATCATTGTGTCGATTTGTCTTGATTGTTTCATTGAGATTGTTATATACTACTTAAAATTGATACATAATCACAAATCAACATCTAGGGGATTTCTAGATTTTTCAAATATAATATTCTCCTTCTCTATTTTAGATATTGTAACATATTGATTGGTTGAATCTCTATCTTACTCTCTCTGTCTCTCTCTCTCTCTCTAAACTCACCACTCTTGCAGAAGGTTTTTTTTGCAAAATTGTTTGGAGTGAAGAAGAATCAACCATGAATAGCCGCAATGATCCGAACTGTTTTGACGAGGACCACTTTTATTTTATTTTATGCAAGTTTAAAAATATTGTGTATGTGTAGTTTTGGTTACTTCATCTAGAATGTACTCTGTTTTTTTGTACAAATAAAATGTTATTGTGAACTAGAGTAATTATAGACGCGCCCGAACGTCTCCAGAAAATCCCGTTTTATTCATTGGGCTCACTACAGTTTGGACGCAAATCTCACGGTTCTTAATCTAATCTTGCGAAGTGCAATACGAGATTGATAAATCACCAAAGAGTCCAAATCCGGCAAATCATTTTGAAAAACTGATTTTTAGAAAGAAATGCCAAACACAGACTGCTTGGCCAGATACAGAGTCGCCACCTAAATATTTTATTTTTGGAAAATTTAGGAAACCCTGACTCGTGCCTAAGGCCACGTGTCCGTCATCACCAAAGTTGCCTCGGCTCGGGAACTTGGGTACGAGAGGGGAAGGTCATGCAATGAGCACCCCGCTCGCCTGATCAAAGATCGGTCTTTACTAACATGATATCTTGTTTTTGAAAATACAAGTGCTCTTATTCCGGTTATTAACCTAGAATTACTATGTGATGCGCAGAGCATACAAATATAGACTGGATCGCCTAAGTTGGAACAAAACATCTCATATTCGTTTGTTTTGAAAACAGTTTCCTACTCACAAGTAGGCTAAAATGCGGATTTTGCCACCCTCAAGTGGGCTTAGGAAAATATGATTTTGCCACTCTCAAGTGGGCTTAAAAACTCGCAATCAATGAATTGTTCCAATTCAAATAATCCAACCTTCACCGACAGGCATTCAGGCAGTTATATCACATAAGTTGTTAGCCTTATAGTAAGCATGCTATCATGGCAGTCACTCACACACATGCATGGATGCTAAAGCATAAACACTTACCGAGTACTCCGAGCCAAAACAAAAGCTATTTTAGAAATCAATGAATGATCCTAGCTATGTCAAGAATGCCTAATGCAACACATACAAAATGCAACTAAGAAAGGCTCGGCTATTCTAAAATGTCATGTGAAATGCAATTTGATACATGTATTTAAACAGGAATTGAAATACAATGCAGTTAGTATGATGCGCCGAGCCCGGTGCATGCAAGACAGATGAATGAATGCGAACATGCGAGCATAAGGATGCTAATTGAAACATGCCCTAAAACTAACCATCGTAAGCTGGTAAATAAAAGGGAGAAATAAATGGGGGTTAGAAGACATACATTACACACACGCACACTTATTTACAATAGTTGTGCCCTCTCAACGGAGGGTCCGAATGAATAATACAGAACCAACTAGCTAATTTAAGCTAATCTAATTAAACTAGTTATTACACACCAGAATGAACAACAAGCTACAGCTAATTATTACACAACTCTAACTAATTAAAAAATTAACTAAGTTAGAGATTGAATAAGCGTGTAAACTATATGAAATAGGCTGCCTCAACTCTGCCTTGGATGACGAAGGATGCGTGCTTGGTCACCTCTTGCGAAATTCCATCGCGATGCCCCGATTTGCTCTGTTTGCAACTGGTCTCAGAGCACTGCACAAAGCTCCGGATGGCTGAAACTCCACCAAGAGAACCTGTGGGAAGGCGGCCGACCAGTTGTTGGCTTTGGAGACCACTTGCCGACCACTTTTTGTGGTGAAAACCAGAAAAAGTGGTCGGCCTGCCAATTTATCTAGTTGGCCGACCAGTTTTTTGCTTGGTTTTTAGTTTGCTGCAACAGAGAGCAAGAAAGGGGCATGGCAAAGTATTTGCAAAACATGTATGCACAACCACCCTCCTTATCATCACATAAGCTCAAGGGAGTATAGTTCTTGACCCTCGGGCCAAATTGCATGATGGCCGAGGGGCCAAATTGCACGACTCAATGTGACATGAATGCACGCACGAACACATAAAGCCCAAAACTCCATCATGTATAGTCAAGAGTGTCGGTGACCGGGAATCGAGGCACGTTTCATCACTTCAAGTATGAAACGTCCCTCGTTTCCCGTGTTTGGACTAATGCCTATTCCAAACACAATGCAACAAACATGTCATGCACAATGCGACTCAATCATGTAACTTATTGCAATACAACTTAGACATGTAAACGTGCAAAGGGGTAAACATGTGAACATGCAACTAGCATACACAATGCTATGAATTCCATGGCATACACAATGCTCATGACACTAGCATACACAATCCACGTGGCAACTAACATACACAATGCAATGAATATGGCATGCACAAATGCAATGTTTGATCATTCAACCACATGGCATACTCAATGCTAGGACTACATGGCATACTCAATACACAATGGGCTTATACCAAAATGGATGGGCCTCGGCCATGTCCAAATCAGCGGCCATTGATGATGAAATTAAGGCACCAAAATACACACAAATATGCATAATGAATGGCCCAAGTCTAAGGCACAAAACACTGCTTTCCATAAGCGTTGAAAGGATGAAACATGGATTACAATGGCATATGTTCCAGCACTGAAATGGCATGCAAGATGACTTAGAATCATGCAAATAACTCATGTTACGCGTGTTGAAGGGCTCAAGCATCAAAGGCTAGTGAGGCATATTACACTAGAGGCATGCAAAGCGATGCTCAAATGACCAAACCAACCCTAAACAGACCCTATGCAGGCCAAAATAGTAGCAAAAATGAGTTGGGATGATGGCTTGAAAGGCACAAAAATGAGGCTCATGTAATGGCTCACAAATAGGGCATAAAAGCACAACTCTAAAGATCACTTGAAGAGTGGAAAATATGGAAGTGTAGCAGCCCTACATGTTCTGAAATAACATTCTCAATGATGCCAAAACATGCAAATACCTCAAGTTAAGCATGCAAAGGACCTCAAAACTCAAAACTAGTCAAGGCTATTATACTATAAGCATGCATGGCAAGCATCATTCGACCAAGGAGCCTCAAAACAGAGCTAAGGCAGCGCAAAATATGAACAAAATCAGGTTGGAGCACAGCCAAAATGTGCTAGAATAAAGAGCCAAAACATCATGCACTCGAAGCTAGTGAACAAGATTTACACTACAAGCATATGGAGCATATGAAAGGCTACTAAACCAGCCAAAAATAGAGCCATGACATGTCAAATGATGACCAAAAACCCACTAAAATGGAGCTAATACATGCTAGGATGACATGTTACTTTGATGAGCCATGAATGGGAATACACTACGCATGCAAGAAGCAAACACAAGGTGACCAAAACAGCCATAGACAGAGCTAAGGCAGGCCCTAAAAGTCACTAAAAAGTGCTTGAACCAAGCCTTGAAAGTATGAAGATGCATGCTTCTTTGATAGGCCAAAATGCAAGAAAACAAAACCAAAAGAGAGGGGGTCACCCCCCTCTGGTTTTAGGCCTCAAAACCACATGCCTACCACTGAAAATCCACTAGATTTCAGTGGCTAGAAGGCCAACCAAGGACTAGCTCAAAGGCCCTAAGGCATGGCACAACACAAGGCCAACTAGGGCATGCAAGAGGTAGAAGACCCTCAATATCCAAGAGGCCTTAAACAAACATCAAAAACACTTAAATACAAGACTTTTTTCAGTTGAAAGCAAGGCCTAAATAAGCATGCAAATGAGACCAAGAGAGCAACCAAAACAAAGCTTAAAACGAAGAAAAGAGGTTACCCTTGAAGCACTGCAAAACCAGCAGGTTTCTTGAGCCAAAACCACCTCTTGAGCTCCCTCAAAACCCTCCAGCAACTCAGCAACAAGGTAAGAGAGGTTGTGTGTACAAGTGTGAAGCAAAGCACCAATATATAGAGAGAAAGAGAGGGATATAGAGAGATATACACTTGTGCCCTAGGCAAAATCCAGAACCTCTGGAATGGAGAGGGAGAGCCTCTCTTATAGAAAAACAACGGGTTCAAGCTTCTTGGAGAAGCTAAAACTTGGATGCAATCCCTCCATACACGTGTATGGAGGATACAGTCTGTGCCCTCCAACTGGCACAACTGGCATCCATTCAGTCTGACAAAACAGGGGGAAAGCTGCCGACCACTTAAAGTGGTCGGCCTGCTACTTGAAGTGGTCGAACGACCACTTCAAGTGGTCTGCCATGGCAAAAAGTGGTCGGTAGGGGGAATTGGTGGTCTCCATACTGAAAGCAAGCCAATGGTGTGGTGGGAGACCAGCAAATGTGGCCCAATGACCAAGAAAACCAGTTTCCCGACCAGAAAATCGGCTAGCGAGAGGAAAAGTGGTCTCCATAGGGAAAAAGTGGTCTCCCACCCTCGTACTACCTTCCAAACAAGGAATACAAGATTTGTACCAAAAACAAACCAAAACGGATGCAAAACAAGAGTTCGGGAGGCAAAGCGCGCAGCCGGGAGCCTCAAAAACTAGATATCGAGCACCAAAAGTGGTACACGACCACAAAAGTGGTCTCCCGGACCACAGTGTCCCTCTAGGGAGAGAAAGCAAGGTGTGGTTCAAAAACCAAGACAAACGAAGAACATTAAGCGGTCTCGAGACAGGGCGCACAACCGAAGGCTCCAAAAATCGGAAACTAGTCTCGAAACGGGAAAAGTGGCCTGCGACCACGAAAAGTAGTTTGTGACCACAGAGAGATGGTCTGCAAGACCTCTCCCTCCCTCCGGGAAGGGAAGCAAGGCTTGGTCCACAAACTGAGCCGAAGCACAAAGAGTTCAGAGGCCCAGAGGCAAGGCTCTCAGCCAAAACTCTAGAGACTCGAAACGAGCACAACATGCACCATCACCAAGCGCTCAATTGATGACGTCTGAGGCTTAAGGTCAGTCAAAAATGGGGTGTCTATAGTTGCCCCTCTTTGACAGAACTTGGAAATCATAAGTGACGGGAGTGAATGTCAAAGCCCAGAGACGACTCATTTTTGACAAGGCCGAAGACGTAGACAAACAAGCGAGATAACAAAGAGACATGCCCGCAGGCGGGGGCAAAATGCAAAAGACATGCACGAGGCTAAATATAACTTATGATCATGCAAAGAAAGCTGTAACGAAGCAATTATACACAATAAATGTGACAGTTTTTTGCGAACGAATACAGATCAAACTACATTTCATGCAGAAAGAAAGTGAGAGAATTATACAACTCTCGCTACTTCTCACACGGAGAATACAATACCGTCCGGTTCGTCTGGTCGCACCAGCTTCAAATGAACCGTACATACAATATTGTGCCTGCAAAAGGATGAAACTCAACAGGTACAATATCGTTGGATACATGCATGGCAAGGCAAGTGAAAAGAGCGTGACAACGTAAGTGGAGGAGTGCATGACAATGCAAGTAACGTGCGTAACAATGCAAGGCAGACGCGCATAACAATGTGAGTAACATGCGTGACAATGCAAGTAGAGATCTCGCAAGTAAAGGGAGTGCATAACAATGCAGGAAACGTGCGCAACAACGCAAACAAGGTGTGCATAGCAATGTAAGAAAAGTGCAACTTCAATAGCATGTTTGGAACAAAATGACGAGTAAAGAAGTTCATGCCTTAAACAGAGCAATTCAACCGTGACCTCCGATTTACCTCTCGGAGGGGTTGCACCGTATTTCAAAAGGATACACTTTGCCCATGACGAGTAACAATCAGCCACGCATCGAAGAGTTGAATTTGAAGTTCCCGCGGAGACAATTTTGCGCCGAAAAAGTGTACTTTTCGTGTACTTTCTCGAGAGCCGAGGACTCCAATCATCACCAAAATACACAGGGAGAACAAAGGGACTTTGGAGACCACCCATTAGGGCCACCGACCACCTAGAATAGCCACCGACCAGTTGTTGACCACCAAGTGGTCGGCCAGCCAGAAAAACTGGTTGGCCGACCAGTTTACAAAATTCGGGGCAGTTCTGTCTTTTAAGGTTCGGCCCTTTAAGTATACAAGTCCAAATCAATTTTTCTCACAACTCTAAGGCCGAAATACATCCCTCTTCCTTCCTAGACCATTTTCTCTCTCAGATCTGCACTTTATATGCGTCTTCCAACGCCCCACGCGAAGTTGTTTCGCGAAAAAATTCGATTCTCTTCATTTTGAACCGGTTAAAATTTGATTTCGCTGCTTCTTTCTCCATTTTCACCACTTGAGGTATGTTTGTCTCAAAGTTTGGCACTTTTTCTCAGGCGTTGACTTTTGTTGACTTTTTCTCTTCCCGAGAGTTGACTTTTGTTGACTTTTTGCACTTTTGGCTCATTTTGCTCATTCTTGCTCATTTTTGCTGATTTCTTCGGATGGCAGATCATTTTCATCACGACGGAGGCTCTCCACACGCCGAGGACGAGCTAGACATCATGTCATTGCCTCCGAGGATTCGACCATTCCACCCGGAGAGGTACCACCCGCAAGAACATATCCTCCCTCTGAGTACCTTCTATCACTTTACTAACTTTGCGCGGCGAGCACCCGTGGACCTATTGCTACGGGAGCCAGAGTCTCACCTATCTCACCAGGCACGAGAGGTACGTACTTCACTTTTACATTCTCTGCACTGTATTCTGTATTTCCTGCACATTTCAAGTTTTTGCTATGCATTTTATCTGCTTGTTCTGAACACATTCATATGCATAGCACTTTTGCTTATTCTGGCATACGGCTTACACATAGCACAATACTGATTTGGCACACAGCTTATTTAGAACATGATGCTGACTTGGCACCCAACTCACCACAATATTTTGTTAATTTGGCACATAGCTCACTCTGAACACACGATTCATTCTGGCACACAACTCATTTTCAGGCACACAGCTCATTTTCGGGCACACAGCTCGTTTTCAGGTACACAGCTCGTTCTCGAGCACACAGCTCGTTTTCGGGCACACAGCTCATTTTCGGGCACACAGCTCATTTTCAGGCACACAGCTCGTTTTCAGGCGCACAGCTCATTTTCAGGCACACAGCTCATTCTCGGGCACACAGCTCGTTTTCGGGCACACAGCTCATTTTCAGGTACACAACTCGTCTTCGGGCACACAGCTCATTCTCGGGCACATAGCTCATACATTTCAACACAGCTCATACATTTCAATTCTGAACATGCAGCTTATGAATTTTCATTTCCGAACACACAGCTCATTCACTTCGTTTGCATGCAGCTCATACATTTCACTCTAAACACGCAGCTTATAAATTTTCAAGTCTGAACACACAGCTCATTCACTTCATTTGCATGCAGCTCATATATTTCACTTTCAACACGCGGCTCATAAATTGTCAATTCTTAACACACAACTCATTCACTTCATTTGCACGCAGCTCATATATTTCACTTTGAACATGCGGCTCATAAATTTTTAATTCTGAACACACAGCTCATTCACTTCATTTGCACGCAGCTCATGTATTTCACTTTGAACACGCAGCTCACACATTTCGATTCTGAAACTGAATACATCTATTCATTCTGAATGCAGGTATCTTCCCGTTCCACACGGGGTTATGGATCGATTATTGCTAGGGAGTGGTACATGGAGCTCCCAGATGTTGGTCGCCATATCGTGGACGAGGCAGGATTTGGACCTTTTTGTGTCATCCGGGGAGTAGGACTCTCATGGGGGCACTTGTGGAGAGATGGTGGGACACCACCAACTCGTTCCATTTTTCAGCTACTGGGGACATGACGATGACCCCATATGATTTCTCCATGCTGACGACCCTTGACGTGGCAGACCGACTGGTTCCCTATGATGCAGATATGGGTGAGTGGGAGGCCGCTTGGATTCATCTGCTGGGAGCCCGCCCACCGACCAACAAATCATCAAGTAGGGTCAGGTACACCTAGTTTTCTGAGCGGTTCAAGAGGACTTTGCCTGAGACCATCGAGGCCATACAACAGTATGCGGGATTTTTGATGTTCCTCCTTGGGACCACTCTGTTTTCTGACAGGGGAACACAGTTGGACTTTATCTGCTTAGTGCTTTGGTAGACCTATCACAGGGTCAGTCAGTATGATTGGGGTGGCACTGGCCTCGCCACTCTTTATTGCTACATGAGCGCGACCTCCCGCGGGTGGAGGAACATAGTAGGTGGCTACTGGCGAGCTTGGGAGGTATGTTCTGTCCTTTCGATTTACATTTCTGCTTGTCATTACCTGTACACTGCACACGGCACACATTACTTTCTGTATTCTACATTCTACACTCAGCATTCTGTACTCCCTTATACATTCTGTATACTGACATCTACTGTCTTGTCTCTCACAACTATGGGTTTATGCCTACTTCCCGACGCTGGCTCCTGAGCTCGAGGTTGAGGTACCTCTGGAGATCCCCTTCTCTCACAGATTTGAGGTTCAGTGGCGGCCGAGGCCTTGGGAGACTCTGTCGTACCTCCGGCAGTTTTTCGATACCGTGCGGGCGACAGAGGTAATTAAGAACTCTCAGTTCTTCATGCTTTTAGCTTTAACTCATCTTGCATATTTATGACATCTAATCCATTTATGTACTTGCCATCCGCAGATTACTTGGCAGCCATGTGTGCCCTTGCTAGGAGATACCCAGTTTCGGTTCCCTGGGGGGTGGGCCACTTCTCGATACAGGGTTTTATTTGAGGGGCCAGCTGGCAGGGCCTAGTTTCTGGGGGATCGCTTCTTGCGTCAGACGATGGGTAACCCTATTCAGGATATCCCCTTAGCACCTCCAGCAGACATGCGGTCCACTGAGAAACTTACTCCCCAGGAGGTCGAGGTCCTTATGTTGGGTATTGATGCAGTTTTGTTCCTGGAGGAGGGGGAGTACACGACCTACTGCCATACATACTTGATGCCTCCACTGACAGGTGTCTGTACTCCCACGAGGAGGGCTGCTGGCATGCCATCATTGAGTCGAGTTCGGGCAACAGATTCCCCTTCGACTAGCAGGGCCGGCACATCGAGGAGTGGGGCTAGAGAGATTCCCTTGACTTACTAGTATGCTGGGTGGCCGAATCTTCCAACCGAGCTGACAGGCTGGCGGTATGGGACATCCTACCCGATTCCATTTGAGCCTCCATTGCCTGATCATCGATACGTCAGTGACCCTGACTCGTCACTGGTATGTTTTACAGTTTTGATTTAACACTCAGATATTTAGACATTCATTCATTCACTGATGACTTGCACTTGCATTTGCAGCCTCCTAGAGAGTATACTGAGTGGTTACTCGGAATGGTGGCCTCACTCGAGAGCATGGTTCTGCGGAGGGAGATGCTACTATTCGTCGCTGGCGTTTCGGTACTTTTCAATTTCCTTGCATTTATCATACTTCTGATGATATACCGAAATTGATCATTCCATTACATTGGTTGACTGCATGTGTAGAGCACATCTGACATACCACATTCATCTGCATGTACACACTCTACGCAGCATTCCTGCATCTGCATCTGATATACATACTTTAGCTATTGTATTCAAACTGCCTTTTTCAGGTCCCACCGCTACAGGCTGGGCCATCCAGGTCTTCTTGAGGAGCTGGGAGATGGGGCTCGACTTGCAACTGAGGCAGACGTAGAGCGCCTATCAGAGATGACGAGGAGTCCAGTGAGGAGGAGGAGTCTACGCACCCTCAGTTAGAGACATCCGCAGGCAAGAGGATGACTCTGGTTCCGGTTCTGAGAGCGAAGGTGATGCCGAGGAGGATTCCGAGGACGACTGCTTCGATTTAGATGATGGTTCTAGTGGGGGTGGTGCAGAGGCTGCTCAGCCGAAGAGGATGAAGAGAGCCTCCCGATCTTGAGCCTAATAGCAACGATGTAGACGTTCCTGCTTCATGTTCCTTTTTACATGTAGTTGTAGCACATTGTACAGTGTTAGGCAGTTTTTTTTTTTCTTTCAAAACTTGTACCCTGTTGTAAAATGTTGTAAAAAAAGAAGCTATGATGGAATGGAAAAGCTTTTTGCTCAAAAAGTGTTGTATTTTGTATTCTTAGCATCGCATCGCATTATTTGGCACAAAAATGAGATTGAATGGAAATTGAACATTGTGTATTGCCAAGTCAGGTAGTGAGCCAACACGGCAAACTAAACAACTTAACTCACTAAGAAACAACAAAACCTTAGCAAGTTTACAACTAAATAAGCAAAACTTGACAACATGATAAATGGAGAGCAACAACTAGATGAGCAAACTCAATAACTCGATAAGAAAAACTTAACAACTCGATAAATAAAGAGTGACAACTCGATAAACAAACAACAACTCGATAAGAAAACGTATTTTGAACAAGCGGAGTGACGGAACACATCCGAAACAGACGTAAACTCGGACCTTTAGCACTCCCAACACATAGAAAGGCTAGGAGCTCTCTTCTAGAGGCAAAGAAAAGGCTAAAAACCTATTTTTCCCCATGGCCGACCACCAAAAGTGGCTAGCCGACCAGTTTTTGTTCTGCAAACTAGTTATATGGTCGGCCGACCGGAAAAAGTGGCTGGCCGACCAGAAAAAGTGGTTGGCCGACCAATTGGCCTGGTGACCTCCAGATTTTTGACACTTGTCCTCCTAACAATGCCCTATTCTCCATAAAGGTTTCAACTTCGTGGTTCTCACATTCTATCTCAGTTTTTACATCAAAATGGAGGCATTTCTCGTCCAAAGTTTCACAACTTGGATTGATACCTTAGACGGCTCGGAAAAGTTGAACTTCCGAGGCTTCGGCATAAATGCACTATTCACGCTGAGTCGCACCCCGCTGCACTTTCGGTTTCTCCATGCCGCAGCAAGGTTTTGGAATCCGGTAACACACGTCTTTAGCTTTGGCGGGCAAGAGATGTGTCCTACCTTCGAAGACTTCCAAGCTTTGCTGGAGTCCAAGCGCAACGAAGAAATCTTGCCCCAGCTTTGCTTTGGCCACGCCCAAGCCTTAGGACGAATGTGTGGGCTCACTATGCACAACGCTCGGTCTTTTATCCGTGACGGAGAATTGGACATCCTCAGTTTGATTCATTGTTTTTCTGATGCCGGTGACCGCGGTGATCATCACTGGCAAGATTTTCGGCAACATGCCCTTTGCTTGTACTTGTTGTCTTATTTTTTGCTTGCTCCAGGCTTCAATGGGTCTACTGTACATTTGATCGAAGTTTCCCAAGGCTTAAGAGAGGGCAAGAGCTGCATTGCCATGACATTGGCCGAGACATTGATTGGCTTGGATCCTTTCCATTGCCGGGAGACGACCAGATTCGCGGGGAGTTCACTACTGCTGCAGGTAATGTTTCCCACCCTGTCTTACATATATATTGCTCACATCACTCGACCCTCAAGCTCGGTTTTTTCTCTCAAAACCATTTTCTCACTTTTCTCTCAGCGCACACCTCTCTATTCTTTAATCTCTCATCTTTTCAATCCCTCTCCAGGTATGGTTAATGGATAAGTTGCAGGTTGTGGACTCATGCCCAGCGTATTCAGCTCACGGCTATTTCTTCCGACGATGTCTGGTCGATGCCCTTGATGAGGGATGGTGGTTCGATTGGATGTGCAGTTTGTCCGCAGACCGCATTGCTTGGCGGTGCCCTTGGATCAATCTACCAGCAATGAGCTACAGCATGTCCCGACAGACTAGGATTCAGTTGATCGGCCTGACTCACTGTGTCTTCTATTTTTCATTCCGGTTCCGGCGTCAATTCAGACATGATCAGACTTGCCCGGCAGAGGGGATAGATTATCTTGCTGCATTTCCGGTCTGAGGCACACAACTAGCTCGGTATGCCACAGCATGGAGGACGAGAGAGCTTCTGGCCCCCGCTCCCACTTTCAGTTACACCCTCTCTGATAAGTGCATAGATTGGCTCAATGAAGAGGCACAAGTAGGGCCCACTTTGATGTCAAAGGCTTCGACCAGCTGTGGGAGGGGACACAGGAACACCTGACTATGCCCCTAATTTATTACTTTAATTAGTACCTTCAAGTTTTCTTTATGAATGTAAGAATAAAAGCTACTTCGATTTGTATTCAAGAGTAGGAGAACTCTGTACGGAAATCAATATAATTGAAGGTTGTGAGTACTGAAAATTTCCCGTTTGGTCCAAAAATGGTGTAAGTTGTAAAAAGATTAATTTGAGCAAAATCAACTTTTATTAAAACTTTTCAAAACCATTTTCGCTATGGATCAGAACTGGACACGCCTGAGATCTGTCACTGAGATGCACAACCCCGGATCCCAGCAACTGGAAAGTTCCCCTAGTCTGAATAGCACTGCACTGGAGATCACAACCGAGCTCTTGAATGTAGGATAGAAAAAGATGACCGAGATGATCAAATGGACAAAGTTGATCGGGGAAGAGTTTATGGCTGGACTTCGGAATGAAGTTGCCTACGTACCCTAAAGATGCGAATCAAGCCTTACGTAGTTCGGCTTGGGTACAGTCGAGTATTTACGCTCTCCTTTTGCGCTCTAACTTTTGCCAAAGCCGCCCTTTGCGGGTTTTCAACCTTGCGAGCTCAGTTTTTATAATTTCAAATTTTTCTATGCTCTAACTTTTGCCTAGGTCGCCCTCTTGGGTTTTTGGCCTAGCGAGCCACTCAGGGGTAATATTTCTTCAACTTGTCCATATTGATCAGCTGTAAGAATTCTAGGCCATCTAGGTCCATCAGAACGACAACTCCACCCAACCAAATAGACTTGATAATGTAAGGACCAGTCCAATTGGGTCTGAACTTGCCTCTAGGGTCGTGAATGGAAGCTCGGTTGTCTTTGAGCACTAGATCCCCTTCTTTCAAATTCCTGGACTTAACCTTCTTGTTGAAAGCCTTGGCAATTCTTCGTTGATAACCCTGAACATGATACAGTGCTTTCAGCCTCCGCTCGTCAAAGAGCATGAGTTCTTCGAACCTGCTCTGTTGCCAATCTGCCTCAGCTATTTGACACTCAGCCAATACCCGTAATGATGGAACCTCAATTTCGATAGGTAGAACGACCTCCATCCCATAGACCAATAAATACGGAGACGCTCCAGTAGAAGTTCTAATTGACGTCCGGTAGCCCCATAGAGCAAACGACAACTTATCTGGCCAGTCCAGGTAGGTTTCCACCATCTTCTGCAATATATGCTTGATGTTCTTGTTGGCGGCCTCAACTGCTCCATTGGTTTGCAGCCAATATGTAGACGACTTATGAAAAGCCACGTTGTATTTGTCCAACAAGTCGATCACCTCCTTCTTGAAGTGGGAACCATTATCTGAAATAATCTCGTTCGGGACTCCATAGCGACAGATGATGTTGTTCCTGATGAACTTTACAACATGTGAAGCCTTTAACACTGCATAAGATTGGGCCTCAACCCACTTTGTAAAATAGTCTATCGCGACCAAGATGAACTCATGCCCATTGGACCCCTTCGGAGTAACAACCCCGATCACATCAATCCCCCAAACTGAAAATGGCCATGGTGAAGTCATGTTGTACAGCTTTGACGGCAGAATGTTCATGCGGTTTGCATGGATCAGACACTTGTGGCATCGCCGTACAAAGTCAATACAATCCTCCTCCATGGTGGACCAGTAGTAACCCTGTCTGAGAATCTTCCGGGCTAGAATCACTCCACTCATGTGCGCTCCGCACTCTCCTCCACGGATGGCCTCCATCAGGCGCTTCGACTCTTCGGCGTCGACACACAATTTGTGCATTCCCAAATGACCTCTCTTATACAGTTTTCCCCCGTAGACAATGAACTGAACAGCCATTCTTCGTATTGCCCTCTTGTCTTTGGCATTTGCCCCTAGTGGATATGCTTCTTTCTCTAAGAAGTTCCAAACATTGTAATACTAGGGATTCTCATCTTGTACCTCATCTATGGCCGCAATCAGCTCGTAGGCCGGTGCAAATTTTGGTTTGATGATGATCAGACGCATTCGAACTCCAAAAGGGATGTCTATCATAGAAGATAGAGTTGCTAATGAATCTGCAACCTGTTGTTCTCTCTTAACAGATGAGCGAAGTTCAGTTTTTCAAACCGTGGAATCAGAGTGTCCAAGGTCTGGTGATAAATTCTCATCTTTTCTTCTTTCACTTTCCAATCTCCTTTAGCTTGAGATACAACAAGGTTTGAGTCTCCGATAACATCCAATCGTTTTGCCCCTAGTTCCAGAACCGCTTCTAGTCCAGCAATACACGCCTCATACTCTACTTCGTTGTTTGATACTTTGAACCGGAGTTTGAATGCTAGAGGGATACGGGAATTTTCGGGTGCTATCAGCAACACCCCTATCCCATACCCGTATTGGTTTGACGCTCCGTCAAAGTACATCATCCAAAATTCTTCTTCGACATGCAGAATAGCCTCGTCTGGGAATAGGTACTCAATTACTTCGTCCCCTTCCACTGGGTGATCGGCTAGGAACTCCGCTACCGCTCTCCCCTTCACTGACTTGCGCGCCACATACTTCAAATCGAATTCGGAAAGCAAAAGCAACCAATGAGCTAGCCTACCCGTAAGTGCCGGTTTCTCGCAGAGATATTTGATGGGATCTAATCTCGAAACCAACATTACAGAGTGAGCTAACAAGTAGTGCCGCAGCTTCTTGGTAGCCCATACCAAGGCCAAACAAGCCTTCTTGAGCGGAGTGTAGCGGGTCTCGTAATCTAACATCTTCTTGCTTAGGTAGTAGATAGCTCCACTTTGTCCTCAGACTCTTGTGCGAGCATGCAGTCCATTGTAGTTTCAGTCACTGAAAGATACAAAATCAACGGTTTCCCCGGCTTAGGCGGTGACAACACAGGTGGGTTCTGTGAGTATTGCTTAATCTGTTCAAAAGCAACTTGGCATCGGCCGTCCCATTGGAACTTCTTTCCTTTCTTGAGGAGACCAAAAATTGCTTCACAAGTCAAGGTTAATTTTGCGATAAACCGTCTTATGAATTGCACTTTACCCAGAAAGCCTCGCACCTCCTTTTCAGTCCTTGGTGGTGGCATTTCTAAGATGGCCTTGATTTTGGAAGGGTCGACTTCGATACCTCTCTATGTGAACAAGAACCCCATCATTTTACCTGCGGTAACACCGAACGTACATTTCTGAGGATTTAGCCGCAATCGAAATTCTCTGATCCTTTGGAAGAACTTTTGCAAGGCAGTGTAGTGGCCCTGTCTTTCCTTGGACTTGACAATCATGTTGTCCACGTACACCTTAACCTCTTTGTGGATCATGTCGTGCAATATCGTGGTCGCAGCCTGTTGATATGTAGCTCCAGCATTCTTTAACCTAAATGGCATCACCCTGTAACAATATGTCCCCCATGGGGTGGTGAAAGAAGTCTTCTCCCGGTCTTTGGGTGCCATCAGAATCTGATTGTAGCCTGAGAATCCATCCATGAACGAGAGCAATGCATGCCCAGCAGTGAAGTCCACTAACTCATCGATATGCGGCAAAGGAAAGTCGTCCTTTGGACTGGCTTTATTCAAATCCCTGAAATCCACACCTACCCGAATCCTGCCATCCTTCTTCGGCACCAGAACTATGTTGGCCAGCCAAGTCGGGTACTCAGATACCTGCAGGAACCCTGCGTCAATTTGCTTGGTGACCTCTTCTTTACTCTTGAGAGCCTAGTCCGGGTGAATCCTTCTGAGTTTCTGCTTAATGGGTCAGGCCTTTGGGTCAAGAGGGATTCGGTGTTGTACAATCTCGGGATTGATTCCAGGCATGTCTTCGTAGGACCACGCAAAAACATCTTTGAAATCTTTTAATGAAGCGACTCAGCGCTCACGCTCCTCCGAAGACAATGTGGACCCGATCTGCACCAGCCGCGGTCCTTCTCAGTACCAACATTAACTGTAGTGATTTCATCAACCAGGGTTTAACAAATCTCTCCTGCTCTTGATCAATTAAACGCTGTAAAATCAGAGGAATTTATTCCTCGTCGTTTTTATCAAAATTTTGAAAGTTCTAATCAATACAATAAATCAAAGGCACAAAAAAGTACTCAGAAGCCACAACCATTCCATTCTCATTAATTACTTCCAAATCGTCAGATTCCTCTGTTACAACAGACTCAAAAGAGAAAGAAAAAGACGACCTAGACAGGACTGTGGCATTCGGGTTGTCATCCCCAGGAATACCAAACTCAGGCTCAGACGAGCTGGAACCTGATTCTGGCTCCACAGACTCGGTGGAATCAGATTCCGGCTCACTACCTGACCCGGTGCTGCTTGATAAAAATCCCTCATCGTACTGCCAGATGAAGGAGGGTACGACGGATCCATCCAAAATGTTTGAAGGTGGGCTCGCACCCATTTCATTCCCAATCATGGACACCGAGAAGTTATCCCCCAAGCACTTCTGTACGATCGGAGGATCTGAAAGTAGACAAGCCAATGCTACCCCCATTTCAATCTCGGTGCATTCAGAATCCACTTCCTTATACTACTCAACTTCAGTTGATGGGTTTGTCTGCTCCTCGGCAACATCATCCCTGGATAACTGTAGGTCAAAGAAGATCTCAAACCCTGGCAAGCGACGCTTCTCTGCATTCAACCACGGCTCTGGGAAGCCGCAGAATGGAAAATCTTCCCCCTCCTGGACAAAGCGTCCGTTTAGGGTACCCTGGATGGGTCGGTGCATTAACTCATAAGGCTTCTCCGCCTGCTTTGCTCTTCCCAGCCATCTCCTCGCCTTTTCTCACCCAGTCCTCTTTGGTAGGTAGATAACCTAAGCCAAAGGTATGTGGGTTGTGTGGCACTTCGGCCGATACTGCAATGCCGTTCTGGCCACTTCTTCCTTGTCCCATCCCAGGGATGTGCTGGAGTTTGTTCATGAGGTATACTGACTGTGCACTAACATACAACCCCTCATCAACAGCTAAGACATTCTGTACGACCCGGGCCTCGGCTAGGGTAAATCCCGATAGAACACGTCCTCCGTGCCATGCTCGATTTCCAAAACCGATGTAGACACTTCTGGCGGCGGATGGATTGACGAATACCCAAAAAATATAGCCACCCCCTTCCTGTGGGGGTATTTCATTATCTGGTGCAGGGTAGAAGAGACTGCCTTCACCTAGTGCAGCCACGGCCGCCCTAGGAGTAGATTAAAGGTTGCGAGAACGTCCAAGACATGAAAGTCAATCTCGTGTCATCCTGGACCAACCTGAGTCTGGATCTTTACGGTCCCCATCACTCTCTGCTAGCGTTGTCATATGCCCGAATCACCTGGGCAGTTAGCGCAAAGTCTGCGGGCTTCAACCCAATTGCATATGCCGTCCTTGACGAGCACACGTTAATAGCGGATCCCGTGTCGACAAGAACTACCAGTACCCACTTGTCTCTACATTCCACAGAGATGTAGAGAGGTTTGTTATGATTTGCACCCTCAGGCGTTCCTTGTCGAAAAAAGTCAACATCGGGGAAGCTCCTCCCGGAAAAACCAATCCTACCAGCTGCTCAAGCGTGGTATCTATTGAGAGTTTGGCCTTATCCATTGCAGAAAGGACAGCATGTCTATGAACTCTGGAAGCCATAAGCAGTCCCCAGATGGAGATGTCTGCTTGTATCTTTTTCAGCTGTTTCAGCACAGCCTCTTCTTCGAGCAATTTCTCCTTCTGCTTCACCACCTCCTTGTCCTTTCCGGATGCCTCTGGTTGATCTAGGTGTGGGGGTTTGAAATACTGCCCACTCCTAGTCATATGGTCAACCTCACCAATATACCAGGTATCATCCGGTTGATCGCCCCCCAATCCTTATCAGTGTGGGCAAGACATAGGTCGTCGTCTTCTCACCACATGCCATCGGCAACCAACAGACACCTGTCCAGCTCTGTTACAACTATTCCTGTACCCACAACACCTTGTGTTGCTGTGCCCACAGCACACTCTGTTCTTGTGCACACAGCACGTTCAGTCCCCACAGGGGCTTTAGCCTTTCTGGCTCTCTCAGAATCTTGGGTCCCTTCCCATTCAAACTGCTTCAGGGCAGCCTGCTGTTCAACATCTCCTGCATTCAAAATGCCCAAATCCTTAGCGAAATTCTTGGCACCGGCGCTCTCCGGCGATGCATTCTGATTCCTGGCCCTTCCGGCCACAACTAATGTCCTTGTCCCTGATGGGCCCTGTTCTGGCTGAGATTCTTCAACAACATCTAGTTGGTCATCAAACCACCCTGTAGCCTCTGCTGATCTATCAAAATCAAACCAGTTGACTGTCATGTCTCCTGGATCTTGTTCGTTGAAAAACTGAAGGTTAGCAATGTCCTCCAGATCCTCTAACTCATCTAGGCTATGATCAAGTCCATTCTCCCATACTACACAAATCTCTGCCCCCACTAGCAATTCTACATCCGGCCTAACCTGGCCTGCTAACGTAATGTAGCCACCCGGATTGTATACCTCCTCAACAAAGCTTCCAAATTCCTCAGACTTTGAATCAACAGTCCCACTTTCCTCCGAAGTCATCCCTGTTCTATCTTCGATAATCACCACCATTGGTTCAGGTTGGGTTCGGGAGATGTCCAACATGCACAAGTCAGTGCTGTCAGGAATAAACACCTCCGGCTTGGGTAGATGGGATGGGGTGATATATATGCTAGGGTCGTATGACACAACCCCAGTTTGGATTAGATTGATGTGTTTGGGAGGTGGAGCTTGGTTGTGTGGTGGGAGAGGGTTGGTTGTGACATTCGGTTTCTCCGGAGGCACGATCACCCTGTTGTCGATGAGATCTTGAATCTTGTGATGCAATCTAAAGCAATGGCCAGTGTTGTGACCATGTTGTTGGTGAAAGCTGCAGTATTTAGCTAGGTTATGGAAGGGTGGAAGTGTTTCTGGTAATGGTCGCAGCTCTAGGGGCTTCAAGTGCCCTTTCTTAGTTAAAACCCCCAGAGCTTTGGACAGGGACATGTATAGTGGAGTGAAGGTTCTTTGGCCTCGAGGTAGGCACTTGGTTGTTTGTGAGTTACTTCCGGATGCGCCGGTGAATGGTGTAGCTATAAGGGTTCTTAGGGTGGTGGTGGCGACCATGCTCACATCTGAAGCTCTAGCAGCTGCAGCACTACTTGTGCCTGCATTCGTACTGCGGTTGAAAGTCCTCCTGGGCTGCTCTGTGTCATTGTCAATCAGACCCTATTTCAAGGCGTCCTCAATCTGCACCCCAATCTGATGTAGATTTGCAAAGGTAGGGAGGGGAAGGACGATCATCTTCTACATGAGCTTAGGCTGGAGGTTGCGCACAACCATCTGTATTTGGTCTTTATCAGTTGGCCTAATGGTCATCATTGAGGCTTTGGCCCTCCAGCGGGTTACGAAGTCAGAAAAGCTCCCCTTCGGCTCCTGTCTAGTCGTCTCAAGATCACGAGTTGTGATCTCGATCTGTGTATTATAGGAGTATTGAGCCACGAAGGCCTCAACCATCTCTTCCTAGTTCTCTTAACGGAGTCTTCCAATTTTGCATACCAAATAGCCGCTACACCCGACAAGGTCCGGCCAAATAAGGAAAGCTTCTGCAATCTGGAGAGGCCCATCGGCCTTAAGATATCTGAAAACAGCCATAGGTGCACCATGGGATCCCCAGACCCATCGAAACGGTCTATGTGCAGCATTTTAAATCAGTCCGGCAGAGTCACGGCCGAGTCACTGTACCCATCATCAATGCCCGGAATGGACTTCACACCCTGAGATTTCTTGAATAGCTTTTCAAGCTTGCTCACTTTTAGTGCCGTGGGCTCCACCTCTAACTCAAAGGGAGAATCCGACAGGTTAGTCTGTGCTTTGGGTGGTTGGGGTAGGATTGGGGGCGGAGCCGGCCCTGTTGGAACGTCCGTATCATCCTGGACGTGTATTGTTTCCTCAAGTGTAGGAACTCTTGGTGGGGGAGGAACCTGGTGTGAAGCAGATGCTCTAGTTTGCTGCTATAGTTTGGTAATTAACTCTGCCTGTTGGGCCATGACTTCGGCCTGTTGTTTGGCAAAGTCTGCTTGATGGGCAGCGTCTTGCTGCATGGTTTTCATCCTTTCCTGGAGCTGACGCATCATCTCCTCCATTCCTACCATACCGCCCTGATCTAACTGAACTACCGGTATATCTGTCTCTGCAGCAGACTCGAAAATCTCAACCTGACTACTCAAGGACCACTGATCTGGCAACCGCGGTACCGATACACTGCGCCTTGCTGACCTTCATCTAGCAACCTGGGGTAAAGAGTGGAACACTGGTTGTCCGTCTATCAAATCCTCAGATTGATGGAGTCTGTGACCTCTAGTCCAGAGTGTTTGGGGAATATCTGCTTGGTTGGAAGCAATTGTGCTAAACTACCTAGCAAAAAGATAAATAAAGCATAATAAGGAAATAATGAACAGAAAAACGGACAGCATAACAGCTTAAATAAAGACAACACACAGTTGGCAAACATATGTTGAATGAACCGTTCTCAACCACTGATCACTGTTCCCAAATCAATGCCCCAAATCTGAATCTAATACCCGCGGATATAACTGATTCTTAAAACACTGATGCCCGCAGGCCTGATACCCAAACTCGCAGACTGATACATGCATTCCTGTAGAGGCGCACTCTAAAAGCACATAGAAAGCAAGTGAGAGCCAAAACACCCCTATGGAGGGGTAGGATTTCCCTGTCCTATTTTGTCAGGAGCTAGGGTTTCACTACGCACACAGCGGTTTCAAACAACCTACAATCGGGTAAGCAACCTGTCCTAGTTTGGAATAGTCGTTATGGATTCCAATATGCACTAGGTTGAATGGTCAAAAAGGGTGCCCCGGTAAAAATCAGGGTTTGTGTTCCCATCGTGGCAGAGCCCGTAACTGGTTAGCCTTACGACACGCTTCTCAAAGCGAGCCTCCGACAAACTGTTCAGGAATGACAGATGGCAAACACGGTGTCCTAGGCGCACCAATGCAAATGCAATGCAAAGAGACACATAAGTGTAACCAAAACAAGATATCATGAGTTCGAGTCAAGTCCTCTAACTCCGCAGCAGAGTCACCAGAAACTGTAGACGCGCTCGAACGTCCTGGGAAAATCCCATTTTGTTCATTGGGCTCAGTACAGTTCGGACTCAAATGTCACGGTTCTTAATCTGATCTTGCAAAGTGCAACGCGAGATTGATAAATCACCAAACAGTCCAAATCTGGCAAATTGTTTTGAAAAACTGATTTTTAGAAAGAAGTGCCAAACATGGACTGCTTTGCCAGATACAGAGTCGCCACCTAAATATTTTATTTTGGGAAATTTAGGAAACCCTGACTCGTGCCTAAGGCCACGTGTCTGTCATCGCCAAAGTTGCCTCAGCTCGGGAACTTGGGTACGAGAGGGGAAGGTTATGCAATGAGCACCCCTGCTCGTTCGATCAAAGATCGGCCTTTACTAACATGATATCTTGTTTTTGAAAACACGTGTGCTCTTATTCTGGTTATTAACCTAGAATTACTATGTGATGCGCAGAGCATACAAGTATAGACTGGATCGCCTAAGTTGGAACAAAACATCTCATATTCGTTTGCTTTGAAAACAGTTTCCTACTCGCAAGTAGGCTAAAATGCGGATTTTGCCACCCTCGAGTGGGCTTAGGAAAATATGATTTTGCCACTCTCAAGTGGGTTAAAAACTCGCAATCAATGAATTGTTCCAATTTAAATAATCCAACCTTCACCCACAGGCGTTCAGGCTGTTATATCACAGAAGCAGTTAGCCTTATGGTAAGCATGCTATCATGGCAGTCACTCACACACATGCATGGATGCTAAAGCATAAACACTTACCGAGTACTCCGAGCCAAAACGAAAGCTATACTAGAAATCAATGCATGATCCTAGCTATGTCAAGAATGCCTAATGCAACACATACAAAATGCAACTAAGATAGGCTCGGCTATTCTAAAATGTCATGTGAAATGCAATTTGATACATGTATTCAAACTGGAATTGAAATACGATGCAGTTAGTATGATGCGCCGAGCCCGTGCATGCAAA
Organism: Camellia japonica; assembly: GCA_030407325.1. Classification (NCBI taxonomy): domain Eukaryota; kingdom Viridiplantae; phylum Streptophyta; class Magnoliopsida; order Ericales; family Theaceae; genus Camellia; species Camellia japonica. The sequence goes on from JAPPVO010000029.1 coordinate 63,346,013, forward strand.
ACAGATGAATGAATGCGAACATGCGAGCATAAGGATGCTAACTGAAACATGCCCTAAAACTAACCATCGTAAGCTGGTAAATAAAAGAGAGAAATAAATGGGGGTTGGAAGACATGCATCACACATACGCACACTTATTTACAACAGTTGTGCCCTCTCGACGGAGGGTCCGAATGAATAATACAGAACCAACTAGCTAATTTAAGCTAATCTAATTAAACTAGTTATTACACAACAGAATGAACAACAAGCTACAGCTAATTATTACACAACTCTAACTAATTAACAAATTAACTAAGTTAGCGTTTGAATAAGCATGTAAACTATATGAAATAGGCTGCCTCAACTCTGCCTTGGATGACGAAGGATGCGTGCTCGGTCACCTCTTGTGAAAATCTATCGCGATGCCCCAATTTGCCTCTGTTTGCAACTGGTCTCAGAACACTGCACAAATCTCTGGAAGGCTGAAACTCCACCAAGAGAACCTGTGGGAAGGCGGCCGACCAGTTGTTGGCTTTGGAGACCACTTGCCGACCACTTTTTGTGGTGAAAACCAGAAAAAGTGGTCGGCCTGCCACTTTATCTGGTCGGCCGACCAGTTTTTGCTGCTAGTTTCTGGTTTGCTGCAACAGAGAGCAAGAAAGGGGCATGGCAAAGTATTTGCAAAACATGTATGCACAACCACCCTCCCTATCATCAAATAAGCTCAAGGGAGTATAGTTCTCAACCCTCGGGCACCAATCACGCATCTCGATGCATGATGGCCGAGGGGCCAAATTGCATGACTCAATGTGGCATGAATGCACGCACGAGCACATAAAGCCCAAAACTCCATCATGTATAGTCAAGAGTGTCGGTGACCGGGAATCGAGGCACGTTTCATCACTTCGAGTATGAAACGTCCCTTATTTCCCGTGTTTGGACTAATGCCTATTCCAAACACAATGCAACAAACATGGCATGCACAATGCGATTCAATCATGCAACTTAATGCAATACAACTTAGACATGCAAACGTGCAAAGGGGTAAACATGTGAACATGCAACTAGCATACACAATGCTATGAATTCCATGGCATACACAATGCTCATGACACTAGCATACACAATGCATGTGGCAACTAACATACACAATGCAATGAATATGGCATGCACAAATGCAATGTTTGATCATGCAACAACATGGCATACTCAATGCTATGGACTATATGGCATACTCAATACACAATGGACTTATACCAAAATGGATAGGCCTCGACCATGTCCAAATCAGTGGCCATTGATGATGAAATCAAGGCACAAAACACACACAAACATGCATAATGCAATGGCCCAAGTCTAAGGCACAAAACACAGCTTTCCATAAGCGTTGAAAGGATGAAACATGGATTACAATGGCATATGTTCCAGCACTGAAATGGCATGCAAGATGACTTAGAATCATGCAAACAACTCATGTTACGCCTGTTGAAGGGCGCAAGCATCAAAGGCTAGTGAGGCATATTACACTAGAGGCATGCAAGGCGATGCACAAATGACCAAACCAACCCCAAACAGACCCTATGCAGGCTAAAATAGTAGCAAAAAAAATGAGGCTCATGCAATGGCTCACAAATAGGGCATAAAAGCACAACTCTAAAGAGCACTTGAAGAGTGGAAAATATGGAAGTGTAGCAACCCTACATGTTCTAAAATAACATTCTCAATGATGCCAAAACATGCAAATACCTCAAGTTAAGCATGCAAGGGACCTTAAAACTCAAAACTAGTCAAGGCTATTACACTATAAGCATGCATGGCAAGCATCATTCAACCAAGGAGCCTCAAAACAGAGCTAAGGCAGCCCAAAATATGAACAAAACCAGGTTGGAGCATAGCCAAAATGTGCTAGAATAAAGAGCCATAACATCATGCACTCGAAGCTAGTGAACAAGATTTACACTACAAGCATATGGAGCATATGAAAGGAAACTAAACAAGCCAAAAATAGAGCCATGACATGTCAAATGATGACCAAAAATCCACTGAAATGGAGCTAATACATGCTAGGATGACATGTTACTTTGATAAGCCATGAATGGGAATACACTACACATGCAAGAAGCAAACACAAGGTGACCAAAACAGCCATAGATAGAGCTATGGAAGGCCCCAAAAGTCACTAAAAAGTGCCTGAACCAAGCCTTGAAAGTATGAAGATGCATGCTCCTTTGATAGGCCAAAATGCAAGCAAACAAAACCAAAAGAGAGGAGGTCACCCCCCTCTGATTTTAGGCCTCAAGACCACATGCCTACCACTAAAAATCCACTAGATTTCAGTGGCTAGAAGGCCAAGCAAGGACTAGCTCAAAGGCCCTAAGGCATGGCATAACACAAGGCCAACTAGGGCAGCAAGAGGGTGGAAGACCCTCAATACCCAAGAGGCCTTAAACAAACATCAAAAACACTTAAATACAAGACTTTTTTCAGTTGAAAGCAAGGCCTAAATAAGCATGCAAATGAGACCAAGAGAGCAACCAAAACAAAGCTTAAAAGGAAGAAAAGAGGTTACCCTTGAAGCACTGCAAAACCAGCAGGTTTCTTGAGCCAAAACCACCTCTTAAGCTCCCTCAAAACCCTCCAGCAACTCAGCAATACGGTAAGAGAGGTTGTGTGCATAAGTGTGAAGCAAAGCACAATATATGGAGAGAAAGAGAGGGATATAGAAAGAGATATACACTTGTGCCTTAGGCAAAATCCAAAACCTCTGGAATGGAGAGGGAGAGCCTCTCTTATAGAAAAACAACGGGTTCAAGCTTCTTGGAGAAGCTAAAACTTGGATGCAATCCCTCCATACACGTGTATGGAGGATACAGTCCGTGCCCTCATACTGGCACAGCTGGCATCCATTCAGTCTGACAAAATAGGGGGAAAGCTACTGACCACTTAAAGTGCCACTTAAAGTGGTCGGCCTGCTACTTTCAGTGGTCGGACGACCACTTCAAGTGGTCTCCCAGGGAAAAAAGTGGTTGGCAGGGGGAATTGGTGGTCTCCACACTGAAATCAAGCCAATGGTGTGGTGAGAGACCAGCAAATGTGGCCCAAAGACCAAGAAAACCAGTTTCCCGACCAGAAAATCGGCTAGCGAGAGGAAAAGTGGTCTCCCAGGAGAAAAAGTGGTCTCCCACCCTCGTACTACCTTCCAAACAAGGAATACAAGATTTGTACCAAAAACAAACCAAAATGGATGCAAGACGAGAGTTCGGGAGGCAAAGCGCGCAGCTGGGAGCCTCGAAAACTAGCTGTCGAGCACCAAAAGTGGTACACGACCACAAAAGTGGTCTCCCGGACCACGGTGTCCCTCTAGGGAGAGGAAGCAAGGTGTGGTTCAAAATCCAAGCCAAACGGAGAACGTTAAGCGGTCCCGAGACAGGGCGCATGGCCGAAGGCTCCAAAAATCAGAAACTAGTCTGCAAGATCTCTCCCTCCCTCCGGGAAAGGAAGCAAGGCTTGGTCCGCAAACCTAGCCGAAGCACAAAGAGTTCAGATGCCTGGAGGCAAGGCTCTCAGCCAAAACTCCGGAGACTCGAAACGAGCACAACATGCACCATCACCGAGCACTCAATCGATGACGTCTGAGTCTTAAGGTCGGTCAAAAATGGGGTGTCCACAGTAACATGTTACTGTTACATTGATGGTATTTGTTTTATTTTTTTTTTAAGAATTTCATAATCAAAATGGATCTTGTTTGTAGATCTTGGTGAGAGGATTTTAAAAATACTAATTTTATTAAAAACTAACATCTAGATCAAAAGTAATATTATTTTAAAGTTTAAAATATTAAATTACTCACTAAGGATATTTTGGTAATAGTGGTATGTGTTGGGCTATTAAAGGAAAACTTTTTGTACTTGTCTTTAATGTATTAAAGTTTTATTATGAGGAAGTTTTAATCAAATCCTTCTTTAATCAATCACACAGACAATTAAAAAAAAAAGAAAAAGAATTATACAAAACTTAAAAAGATGGGTAACAATGAAATAGTTTTTTGTAGCTTTTTTCTCGTGTTCTAACATGGTAACACTAACCAATAAATACAAGTGATATAAATTATCAAATCAATCAGACAACCAATAAAAAAAAAAATAACTAGTATATAAAACTTAGAAGGAAGAGTGACAATAAAATAGTTTTCTATAGCTTTTGCATGGTGGCCCCATATGGCAGGTTGGCAGCCCACAAAAGTTCAAAGATAGTTTCCCAACGACATAGTATATGATTTGTTTATGCGTCAGATTATTTAGTAATTTTGGGTAATAGTCACTATCGTACGGTCCATGAAACTTATTTTGAGTCAATTTTGATAGCAGTATTTTAGGAAGATAGATGCACCAGTAAGTCTTCTTGACTTCCTTTCACTTTTAATTCTTAGCAAAAAAATAAATATTTAGCATTTTTTAGCAGTATTTTCATTAAAAATGTCACTAATTGTAAGTTTTGAACGACAAACTGAAAAATTTGTCACAAAAAAAGTCGAGAATTTTATTTTCAACGCCCTGATCATAAGTTTTTAGTAGTTTAAGGAAATAAGAAAAAAGGTTTTTAGTTCAAGTCATCTAAAAATTCAAACATCATTTTCGGACCAAAGTACCCCAGCACTAATAGTTTGTTATGGTATCTTTGGAATGATTCAAAAACTTTAAAATTCAGTAACTTTTTATTTACATATCTGTTTTTCATAAAATTTATAGTTATAGATTCCTCTCATCAAGATCTATCAAACAAGATCTATGATGAATATGAAATTCAAAAATAACAAATAAAAAATAAAATTTCACTAACCCAAGTTAGAGAAAATTTACTAAAATCAGTTAAATGCCACTGTAATTGACTTTAAGTTATATTGACAAAATTGCTCAAAGAAATTTCAGAATTGCTTATTTTCTCTTAGAGAAATTTTAGAAATTGGACAATTGAGAAGTCAGTGAAATTTCTTTGACTTTTAGTTAAAAGAACTCAACGAAAAATTATTTATTTTTTCTTTTCAAAATTTCGTATTTCTTATGGATCTTTTTTGATAGATTTTGATGAGATGATTCCAAATATATAAATTTTAGAAAATATGGAGTTTCATATCAAAAGTTATTAAATTTTAAAGTTTTGAGACACATTCCAAAATTCAACTTGTCTACAATGAAGAGAGAAGGTGTTGGAATTTCATGGTACCAATTGTTAACAGGGCATTCTTGACATTTATGATTGTGACACCCCTACTTTTGGGCATCATATATTAATATAAATAATTCAACATGGATAAGTATTAAGTTCCGATATAACGGTTAAAGCAGTACGTTCCAAAGCTTAATCTTAATATAACCCCAAATATTTGATTTCTTATACCAATTTCTGGACACTATTACATTAATACATAAAATTTCATCAAAATAGATAAGAAGGTGGATAAGACAGGCCTTAATGGTCAGGCTAAGACGGTTCTAACTGAACCATGGCTAAACTTCGGCATCTTCGACAAAATCTTGCTCGAGATTTTCTCTTTCTCTTCACCTGGCATGAAATGCCATGTGCTGCAAAACCCAATAGGAAAAAAAATAAAAAAATAAAAAAAAATGAGCCACTTCTTATAGTTTGAAAACTTATGCAATAACAACACAGTGGAGTTAATTAACAATATTTAAAAATATACAATCATCACGAAAAAGATAATAGCGTAGTGAAAACAACATATATATATATATAGACATGATCCATTACGAATATATTCACAATGCAAGTGTCAGGTTATCATAGAGTTCATAACGTAATCTCAGTTAATTGTAAATTTGGTAAGCCTACAGTGACTCCCCGTATAGTGTTGTCTGACCCAACCATTGACCCTGGGTAGGGACTATTCTGCACCTCCTCTTGATCGCAAGGCACTAGACCTAAGGATGCTACGTGCTGAGTTAGATACTCAGCGCATATCATCAATAGTTTGTCTCAAGAGAACCGACCTACCTGAGGTACTCTCTCTGTGTGAGACCCTCAGTGCCACCCTTATCGCAAAACCAAATCTGTGAGGTCAAAATACGATTCGGGCCATGTCAAGGCTCCACAAGCTAAATAATCACATTTCCTTAGAACCAGGGCGCACCTTGCACCAACAAAACATCGATATACCCTTTTCCTTGTATTCATCCGCGTGTGCATGGTCCAAAACCGCCCATTTCATTTTCTCCATACTATGGTTACAATAGCTCTTGATGAAAATACACATATCATGATTCAATCCAACTGGTCAAGCATATTTAAGTGAATTCACGACAAAATATGTAAGAACGAGGCAATACAAAAGGGTTAAGCCATCACTAACTTTATTTCAGATTTTGAACGGTTTCCAGCAAACTATCCCCTCAAATAAAAATAAGAAATAATAATAAATGATATTTAAAATTTTTTTTGTGGAGTTATAGATTATTAAATTAGGAACATTTTTGAAGAGGTCTTGAAGTCATTTGGCCACTTAAAAATGTCCAAATAAATTAAAAACAGTAGGTAGCTCCAGATTCGTCGCATATTTGAAAAACATACATATTTCACTCCATACTTAATTAAATGAGTTGAAACCTGTGGCATTGAAAATATAACTTAAAACCCTCACATCACCAATTTGAATCACTCAAAAATTCATTATGTAGAAGAAACTGTGGCCATGTAAAGTAGGCCTTGCTGCTATCTTAACAGCAGAGGTGAATATAAAGCATATTTTCAACTATAAAATAGTGTCAAATAACTCTCGTAGAATTTCCACATGTGAATAAGACCCTAAGATAATTCCACTAGCTTCAGATTTTCAAAACAATAAATAAGGGATTTATTTCATGGCTTTGAAGTGAACAAATTCTATGCAATGCAGTTTCTGTTCGAATGAACAATGGGTTGTCTTCCTTAGTTCCCTACTTAGGTATGCTAGGCTACATTATTTATGGAGAGGTATTTTTCTTTTATTCAAGAGGTACTACAGGTTATGACAATAGAACAAAGAGAATATAAAAAAATATAACAAGAAATAAGACAAGTGAGTTCATCTAATGCATGCAAGAGAGACCTTTCCTATTGAGTTTGTTCTTACTTCCTTCATGTATTATAAGACATATCAGATTGTTTTGCATACATTTTCCAAAACTTAAAGAAGTGGAGCATTTCTAAGTATCCTACCTTTGTGAAGCTTTGAAGACCTTTCAAGTGATGAGTCCTTCTTCTCCTTCCTTTCTCCTTCTTCTTCTCTTTCTTTCCTTTCTCTTTTTTATTCCTCTCCTTCTCCACCCTCTAGTTCTAGGAAAAAATTGTAAATGGGAGTTGGGGAAGCTTGTGTTTCATATATAGACTAAAATGAGAGGGAGAGTTTGGAGAAAATATTTGTTAAAAGAATCCATGCATGTATGGCCATTTTTTTTTTTTAGGGGGGGGGGGGGGGGGGGGGTTGTCTACCGAACAAGCCCACTTATGACAAACCTATCTCTTCACTCAAAGGTAAGAAAAAGGCTGGTTAAGCATGCTAAGAAGGCTGGACTTTTGAGATAAATCTTCATATAAGACAAAATCAACCCTTCCCCATGAGAGTTGACATGGCCAGCCTTCCCTCTCCCTATTTTTTTCGTTTTATATATATATATATATATACACACACTCATGAATAAGACAATCAAGTGAGGACAAAATTCTAGATTGCCTTTAGAAGCTTCCATAATCTAATTATGAGGATTAGTATTAATTAAGATTTAGTTTAATCAATGCCTCTAAATAATGAGTAATTTAAAGTGTGCCAATTAAATTATAATAACTCTTCAAGAAAAAGACAATTTTTATTTAATAAATTTGTTCCAAAATTTCCAAGTCTTACAATGTTGAAGTTTGTTCATATCTTCATGGAATTTCAAATTTTAGGGACTTTAACTACCAAACAAATTGTGGTTGTCGTTAAACTCTTACACAAATATGTAAAGGCCTCTTCCTAATTTTTCCAAAAAAAAGTTTGTAATTGTCATTTTTTAGCAAGAGATTTAGAAATCGTCACTAATTTTCAGTGTTGAGCAACAGATTCATAAAATCATCACAAAAAGTCTTTTAAGTCCAACTATTGGAACTTTTTGATCTATACAAACAATTGTGAGACTTAATGGTGCACATGTCCTTATATCAGGACCTCTAAGTATTTAACTCTTTTGATAATCCAAACTATTAGCTTTTTGGAGTACATCGAATAGAACATGTCTGTAAAAATCAAGCTGATCGGACATTGATAGTCTTTTCATCAAATTGCACATTCAGTTTTATACGTTAAATCACACTTACCATTATTGTTTTTAGATACAAATGCAATTCAATGAAAGGGCTATCGATACCCGTCTAAAGTTATTTTTTGCAGATATATTCTACTCGATGTATCCCCAAAAGTAAATGGTTTGAATCATCAAAATGGATCCCAATAGGGGTCCCACTATGCCCTTGAACAATAGCCACCCCTATTCCATGGTGGGGTGGTGTTGCAATGAGGTTATGATTGGTAAAAAAAGGTAGACTCCATGATTTTAGTCATGTTTGTTTGGTGGATTAAGATGGATGGGATTGAGTGTAGTAAGATCGAGCGATGGGATTGCTAGTGTGGTGGCATTAGGTTGGAGACATAAGATAAATGTGTTTATATGTGCACTAGTGTGATGGTATTAGTTAATTGGGATTAAATATGAAATTTGCATAAAAACCCTTATCGCATACAAGGTAACTTTGTTAGTTTTGTAAAATGGGCACAATGGTCTTTTAATTACCAATCCATGAGATTGGACTAGTAATCCTAATCCTTTCATTGGAATGTTAATCACACCATAAGAAGAGATTGATAGTAAATAAACTAACAATCTCATGTCATTTCTCTACAAACAAACATGATTTAAGTGATGCTCACATATTGTTAATACAATTCTCCTCCTCAAACCTCAATTAAACTTGGCCTTTCTTTTCGAACATAGAAAATTTGGGGACATAATTTTGAGTTATCCACATGACCTAGGTGGTTAGCAGAGGTGCCACATGGGTGATTCTAATTGGCCGAGGTGTGGTCAGACCGCATCTCGATCCGAGATGTTTGAATGAGGGACTAGAGTTCTAGATGATATTCTATTTGTTTGGGTAAGATTGGACTCTTAAAAGAGTTCATCCTATTTCGAGTAGAATGAGTCATGATAAATGCTATCTTAGCAAAGGATAAGAGTCCTAGGGAGTTAGACTTCCAGGGAAGTTGGACGTTGTTGACTATATAAAGTAGGCACCTCTATGAGTCCAAGGTATGCTTTTACTTGAGAGTTACAGGTTTAACCAATATCTTTGAGAGATAGATTGTTGACTTGATCGTTGGAGTTCTCCCGGGTGGAAGAGCCACCGATCTTGTTGTCTATCTGTGCATGCGTTGGACTTCTCTATTCTTGTACGTGCACTATGGTTTAGTTCCTAGAATCTCAAGGAAGAGATTTGATCTAGTTGTAAGGTCATATTTCAACACCCACAGAAAACTATAAAGAGTGTATATCAATTAGTGATTGATTGATGGTAAAATAAATAGTTCCCCTTAAAGCTCTTAATTAATAATTTTCTTGTTTATGGTCTCTCTCTGTACAACTCATCAAGATTGATTGCCTTAGCAATGGTCCTACTCCTCATCACCAACTAATAATTTGATTCACACGACAATACTTACCAACGAAGACCAAGGGCATGACAATGAAATCATTACAGATGTTTGTTAAAATAAATAAATAAGATTTATTTTAAAAAATTGGTCAAAACTCCTTCAAAAATTGTGATGCTCCAACTTCTAAGCCTCAATTAAATACAATCCATTCATAATTAGGTGCTAATTAAAGATTTTAGAGAAACATCCATTATATTCCATCCGTAAGGTTTGAAGCTTTAATAGGTTTACATCACGTCTTGTCTTAATATTACAAATTTAAAAATTGCAAATATTACATTAGGGTAATAAAAAGTATCTTAAGGGTACAATAATTTTGGTTCCCAAGTGAACCAAGGCTACACACAGGCATCTTCAGGTATAACTATCTCATATTCTTCATTAACTTCATTACTTGGCATAAAATGCCAGAGTAATGCAAAGAAAGCCATGAGCAGTGATTCCCAATAGAGAAAACAAGAAACTAACCTTATAGCTTTGAAATGAAAGATACGATCCTAACAATTATATAAATAGCATAATGGAAGCAATCACAAAGATATAATAAAAAACTTAAAGCAAAATAATATCATCACAAGTTTTAATCATCCCTAAGGTTTACTTGCTAAGTTCATATAAACAATCCTCCATGGAAAGTCATCCCTTTCCATTCTCCGAGTCTGGTCTTAAGCAAACTGAATCCCCTCTTATGCATCTTGTCAAAAATACAAAGTTCCAGGGTTATATACCCAAGTTGTACTATTCTGTGCCACAATGTATCCGAACTCTCGTTGGTTCCAGCCCGCTACAGGAATAAATCATCCACGATCTGCAAGGCTCACCCTACCGCTCAAGGAAACGAGTTCTAAACTTAAACCAGCTTGAGAATCGAGACTGTAGACACTCCATTTTGACGCTAAGACTTTGGGCACTTGTAAGCCTCCTAATGATGAAATGGTACTTACTTCATGTTTAGAATGTTTAAGAATGTTTGGAGTTGTTGTGAAAACCCGTTTTTGCCAAAAAATCAACTTTTTGTGAAAATAACCGTTTCACTCCTGAACCCATTTTTACGAACTTTTTTTAACCCCAAAAAAGAGAGGGAAGTTCGATTGTGCTTCGATCAATTGTCTTTTCCAAAATTAGTTGCCAATTTTATCAAAAATATTTATCGGAATGCAATTCGGCCTTACTTGTATCGCAAGCAAGTCAAGAGCATGGGACTCCACACTTGTGCATGCATGCATGGCATGAGTACCAAGGGAATTGGTGCGTGCACACATAGAAGCGTCACAAAGCTAGGAATGGAAACGCAATCTTGGTGCATTTTTTGAGGAAACGGCGAATGGGAAAGCAATGAAAGCCTGGAAGGGTTCCAAAGCCTCCCCTCAGCTCTATAAATAGAGCCTTTCCACCTCTCTTTGGAGGAAGTTAAGAACTTGATGTGTTTTTGAGAAGTTTAAGAGCCAAATACCACACTCCTCTCTCTTCCTCCCCTTAGCTTCGAAAATACCCTACCACACAGTAACCTTATGCCTCTGAAATCATTCTAAGGCTTAAAGAACTTGAAATTAGTCATAACCAAAGCTTGAGGGAGGCTTACAAGCAAGAAAACAAAGTTTTCTCACTCTTTCTTGTGCTTTCATTAAAATTGTAGGTGTCGATTTCCAAACATGGTACTTAGCTGGAGAGCACGCGGCAGAATAGATTAAGCCAACCAGCTACCAACAAGAGAATGAGAAATATCAAGGTGGCTCGTCCACACAGGGGTACTCCAATGATCAAGTTAGTAATCTTATCTCTCCAAAGATAACAAACAGGTACATAACTTACAAATAAATGCATACCTTAGACCCATGGGGGTACCCATCTTTTATAGCAAGCAGTGCCCTAGTCCCCTAGAAGTCTCACTTCATAAGACCCAAGCACAATGCGTATCTCAAACTCTTACTTAGATATGGATAAACTCCTTAAGAGCCTTATCCTTATACAGACTAAGTGTCCCCTCTTATCTAGGACTCTTGTTCTTTATCCAAATATCTAGGATTTCAGCATTACCGCACTAAACCTCGACAATGCCACAAGTGCCTTGGCAACATGTCTCGCCCACGTGGCACCTTAGCTGCACCTCGGCCATGTGGTGTCATTCTCAAAATACATCCCCACAAAAACAACAAGTAACCTCTCATCTTTTCATTATTTCAATACTTCTTTTATCCATATTTTTAGTAGTTAGTCATAGTTAGGGTGTTAGTTTATCATTTTATCACGTAGTTTGCATATTTTATCAAGTTTTTCTTATATTTTTCCATGTTTTCTTTCTTTTAATCAAAAAAAATGTTTTAGTCATGTTTTAGTCATATAATAATCATGCATGACCCGGTTTCATCATCATGTAATTTTCTAGTATTGTTGTATTTTTGTGTTAGTTGTATTTTATGCGTATTCATCATACTAATAGTCTCAAATCGGCCTAGGATCATTCTTGTATGTATTAGTTGCATATTACGGTCATATTTAATTTATGTACTACATGTAAGACGCTAAAAGTAGACGACCGAATAAGTCCTCTTAATCTCCATAACATGTGCATGCCCTTATTGCATTGACCTTTAAATAATCCAAGTCTATATGTACTTTACGTGCAAAATTGTATGTTTTGGATGTTTTATGAATATTGTTAATTTTAGATTGGGTTTATGGCCATGGGTTACTAAATCCACATTTTATTGAAAAATCGTTATTCTCTTAAAAATATGGGTTTATTCCTTCAAATCTAAAATGAATGGTATTCGTTTTTCTTCAAATCACATAGTTAAGTTAGTTAAGGGTTTTAGGTCTAAAAATGAATTTGTATGAATAATTAACCACTAAAATCATAAAATAGAAAGTAAGTGGAGGCCAATCTTTGGATTGAGCAAAAAGGGGTGGTTCCATGTAAATGGCCTTTGCCTTTTGTACCTAAGCTCTCGAACCCGGAGTTCTCTTGGTTACGACAGACTAGGCCTTAGCTTAGTTTTCAACATTAAAAGTTTCTTAATAATCCTTTAAAAATAAGTAGCAGCTCTTCACTGGTGAAAGTAAGTCAGTGTGGGAAGCAATACCTTAGACTCGAAAAAGGCACAGCGCCCCCAGTTGGCAACTCTGCTGGAGATTTAAGTTAGCTTGACTTGAAAATTTCTATTTTATGAAATTAGTGGTTAATTGTTAATTGCATTGCATCATTTTCGAACTAAGGAAACATGTTTTGTTGCATAATGTCTCGGACACTATTCACGTGCTATGTTATGTCAATATGACAAGCGTCAGATTATACTATTAGTATTGTTTGATCGTTCCGTTATGGAATGAGAGGCATATTGATATTAATAACTGATGTACCCTTTTGTGACCAAACCTACCTATTGCATATAGAGAGCATTAGCACCTTCCAAGTTAGGATAGGAAACCCTCCTTTCTAAGATTGTATTGTTGTGTTTTTATATGATTTAGTGAGTTCTAGATCTCATTTCCAAATTAGGACAAGGCAACCCTACACCCTAATAGGCATGAATGCAAATTATGTGCTTATGTTATACTTTGGAAATGATTTAATTTGATTTCCGGGATTAACAATCAGAAAGGCAGTGATTTCATTCCAAAAATCTGGGGAGTCTGATATGGTAGTGATTTGATTCTGGGGCAATCCAAATTATTTGCAGTAGTGATCCAATTACAAAAATTAGGGGGTTTAATTTAAGCAGTGATTCAAAATTTGATAATGATTTGAGCAATCAGTGAAAAATTAGGAGGTAGTTCCCAATTCAAAGGATTTGAGTGTGAATTTGAGTTCTTACCTTAGTGATTAAAAAAAAAAAGAAGGAATGATTGCCTTTCCAAATTTTAATCCTATGTGATCAACGAATAACTTCTAAAAATAAATAAATAAAAAGAAAACTTTCCAACTTAAGTAGTCTTAGAGATTGTGGAAGGTGTTTGATTGAATAAGAATTTTTTAAGTCATTGATTTTAGGAGAAATTTCAAATTTTATGAAAAATGGTAGATAAAGAAGTTGTGACCAAATCTTCCATTTTGAATGAAATTTCAATTCCCCTAAAAGATATTTGATTAGAAGACAATTGTTTGATTAGATATAAGGAATAAAATCCAAAGCTCCTTGAGAGGAAAGAATTTTGAAAAAAAGAAAAAAGAAAAAAAAAAAAAAAAGGTAGGAAAGAAAACCTGAGTAGAATTTTGAAAATTATGGAAAGTTTTTTTATTAGACAAAAATTCTTAGATTATTGACTTTAGAGGGAATTTGATTTTATGGAAAAGTGTTAGATAATGAGGTAATGACCAAGTCTTTCACTTTGAAATGAAATTTTGAATTTCCTTAGAAGACATTTGACTAAAAGATAACTATTTGATTGATTTCTTGAAATAAAATCTGAAATTCCTGGGAAAATTTTTGAAAATAAAATTTGAGTAAAATTCGAACTGTAATGACCCGACTCTCCCATATCCTTCGTGTGCTCTAAGATCCTCATCATATGTATGATTATGTGTGCTTATGTGTTTGATGTGAAATTTCATGTTTTAATGTGCGAATTACATGTTTATAAATTTGTATCTGTCGACTATAAGAAAATCTGTTGAAATTATGGCTTTTGGACTACAAATTGAATGCTTTAGAGGCGTGATAAACCAAAATTGACTCTACAGTTATGATTAGCATGATTTTTGGAATATAATCTGAAGTTTTATAAAAATTTGATTCATAATGAATTAATTAGATTTATGTAAGCTAAAGTCACTTTAATGGGTTCAAAAACCGAAATTGAGCACATGGATATGCTAATGGGAATTGTTAGAACCATTTGGGAAGTTTAATTGAAAATTAATTCAGTCTAATTCGTTAAGGTGTGTTTGAAAAGCATTTTAGCTATATACATATATATGTGATACAAGCCACTTTTGAGTTCATCTCCTCTCATTTGGTGAGTGAAAAAATCTAGAGAGTCGCCCATGAGAGAGGAAAAAGAAGAGAATTCAATTTAAGCTTGGAGATTGGAAGAGTAACTTAAAGATTGGCTCAAGGTAAGTGTTAATCAATCCAAATACTTAGAATATTTCTTCAATTGCTTGGAATCAAGTTTTAAAATGAAGTTTCTTACATGTATATGAGTTAGGGCTTTGGGTTACGATCTTAAGTTAACCAATTTCATGAAATTGAAGATGTAATCTTTGGATTTGGCTAATTAAAGGGTTGATTCTTGTGTTTTGAGTTGTCTTGAGTTAGATTGTGGGCCACTGCCTTTTTATCTTTAGTTTTTGGCATGTTTTAAACTCATGCATATATGTATGTATATGTTTGTCATATAAATCATGAAAAGATGAAGAAAATGAAGGAATACGGAAATTAGAGTTATATATGCCAAATTAAAATAAGTTAGGATCCACTTGAGTTCAGGTTTCATGTTTATTTTGATCATCTGTCATGTTGTTGAAGTGAATTTGCTTGAATTGAGCTTAGAAATGCATTTGGAAAGTTTGATTTTGATGAATTTTCAGACTGCTCAAGCAGAGCCCAGAACCGCATGTTCAGGGCTCATGGTCGCATGTGCGGGAGGCACAACCACACGTGCAGGGCTCACAGTCGCACGTGCAGAAAATAGGGGAAGTGACTTCGGCATTCTGAAATAAAGGCACGTGTGGGGCCGCACGTGTGGCACACCTCTCCACACGTGCGGTGAGGGACTTCCGTAGGTGCAGGAATTTAGGGAGATTCTGTCAGCTTCTATTACCCTTTTTGATCCTCTACATCTATTAATGTGTATATTTACTCCCTCTGAAATGCTTAAAAATGAATAGGAAGTGAATAAACGGAAGAATGATTAAAGAATAAAAGCTAAGAAAAGAATGTGCTGCCTATCCATTTGTGCGTGTGCCATGTATAGGTCAGTTGCCAGAAGCGACTGTTGCTCGACTAAACCACTGTGAGTAATAGCAGAGTAACAATATGTCTTCTTTATGTATTATGAATATGATTTATATATTTTTGCTCGTGAATGGCATACATTGTATAAATTGTGTTGTGATTGGAACAATTAGAAAGATGTGTTGTGATTGGAACAATTAGATTGATTGATCAATGGCCTATGAAATGGACCCGAGGTCATTTTGTTTCTGTTATAAATGATAGACTCGAGGCCGTTATGATGTAAACTACTTATGACTCCTGGCCTTAGGGCCGAGGGAGATGGAGACATGTCGACGTTCCATCCACTCTATAAGAATATGGATTTTTTATGATTCATGGCTTAAAACTGAGGGAGATGGAGACATGCCGGTTTTTCATCTACCCTATAATGTTTTAGAACAGCTGTTCTTATGTGGGCCTGAGGCCGTTGTGTGCTATGTGGGCCTAAGGCCGTTTGGAATCTGCTTATGGACAGATAAATATTCTCCAAGACATATGCCCATTCACATGAACCTCCTTACATTATTATTATTCACTAAGCCTTGCTCATTTCGTATTTATATATGTTTATGTAGGTGATCAGCTTGGAGGCCAGCCCTAGGTCATTTTCAGGAACCTTTTGATGGACCCGTTTTGTTAAGCCTCCAAAGTGGAGCCTTTTGTCTTTTGGAAGCTGTCTCCACCTTTTGTTAAGTCTTTTGAAGCTGGTTGCTTGGACACTTGTGAATATGTAATTTGTGGGTTGGTAACGTACATGATTTGTACTTGCATATATGAACCGTGTATATGAATCATCTAAATATGATGTTTAATGATCCTGGCATATAAGCACTGCTCAATGGACATTCTGCTATTTATTTGCTTCCACTTTAGGCCCCGTTATGGATTAGCATTTATTTTGAAAACTTTTGCTTTTTGAGGCCTGTGTACAGGCCGGTCATGGCTAAAATTTTAGAGGCAAGTTTGGGTCGTGACATGGAAATTATGGAAAGTTATTTTCATCAACTAAAAATCTTTGGGCCACTAACTTTGAAGAAATCTTAATTTTATGGAAAAATGTTAGATAAAGAACTGATGACCAAGTCTTCCATTGTGAATAGAATTCTGGTTTCTCTATAAGATATTTAGCTAAAGAATGATTGTTTGATTGATTCCTTGGAATAAAATCCGAACTCCTCAAAACTCTTTTAAAAAAAAAGAAAAGAAATTAAAACTTTGAAATTTTTTTAAAAAAAAGGGGGGGGGGGTGTACTTTATTTTGAAAAAAAAAAACAAATGGAAGTTGAAATTTGATCATGCACTTTTGAAAATAAATTTGGGCACTTTTTGGTAAAATACAGTAAATAATGGAAAGACGATTGTTTAGATTGATCACTCTGGCTTAAAATTCCTTAAAATTTTCTTAACTGGGCAACTATCACCTGATGGGTGATGATGATGACTTTTTTTTTTTTTTTTGATCAGCGGATGATGATGACGACTTCGAGATCCAATGGTAAGTGTTAAACAAAATTGACTTGGTCCCTTCACCTATCCTCAGGTTTGTTGCAACCATCGCTCATAGAAAGGAAGTTTTCCAAGCTAGGTGGGCCAGACTCAGTTGATTGTCTCGTACTTACGATCTGGTTGATGGAAAGCTCGTATTAGTCTCACTCAAGCCCCTCAAACGCCCTTTTTCGACTTAGCTGATGGCGTTTTTAACTTTAACTCCCAACCTATGTGTGCGAATTACATGCCGCTTGTCCCCACATGTTCTATTTGTCATGAGGAAACTACCTGTGACATCTATATAGTGGTTTGGAGGCTGTTTTGCATTTTCAACCCCCAAATGCCTTTTTTTCACTAAGTTTAAGGCATTTTCAACTCTAACTCCCAACCTACGTGTACTAATTATATGTCGTATATACCCACAGGTCCTATTTGTCATGAGGAAGCTGTATGTGACATCCATAGAGTAGTTTAGAGTAGTTTGGAGGCTATTTTGCAATTTCACCTTCCAAACACCCTTTTTGAACTTAGTTTTAGGCATTTTCGACTCTAACTCGTAACCTACGTGTGCTAATTATATGCCTTTTGTCCCATAGGTCTTATTTGTCATGAGGAATCTGCTTTTGACATTCCTAGAGTGGTTCAGGGACTGTTTTGCATTTTTGCCCTCCAAACGCCTTTTTTCAACTAAGTTTTAGACATTTTCGACTCTAAATACTCAAATAAATGAAGACTTAAATCTTGACTCAAATGTTCAATTCAAAGGCTATGTTTGCTTCATTTGAAGTTTATCATTTAACGAACTGCCATTCTTGTGATTAGATGCGAATTTTTAAAAAGAAAATTGGTGTTTGCCCTTGGAGTTCATATCAAATGAAACTTTTACTCAAAATCGGAGTGAAATTGAATGATGATAAGGAGATTTAACATAGAACTGTACAATTGCTTTGAAAATTCAAATTGTAGTCAAAATTATCTCATATGGGTAAGCTACAAATATAGTCTAAAATTTACATATCACAGTCTCAAATTAAGTTCGAAAATAGCACACAAGTGAAAGAAGAAGAAGAAGAAGAAGAAGAAGAAGAAGACAGAGTTGAGATGTAAGTTAGATTGTTTTTATTTTTTTTCAAAACACATTTTAATCATTAAATCTCCTCTTTTCTCCTCTCCTGTCCTCTCCCCTCCTCTTTTTCCATAATTAATTAATTAGTTAATGAATTAATGTATTATATCTTTCCTCTTATTTTTATAATGTCAAAACAATTTCAGGTTCTTCAAAACAATAATGACAATATTTTAATTTTTGTAGAACTTTTAGTACCGTATGAATAAAATTCTTCTTACCAAACAGCATAATGACCATCTAAACCCTACTAGAGGGTTGTAAGCCATAAAACCATGTAGTTTAGATGATTGAGTTCTACTTCTTGTGCCTCCCTTGGTTTTTTTCATCTTTGACTTGTTTCATCGTCTCCTCTCTCTCACCCATTAGCTCTTTATGATCTCTCTGCCGAATTTTGTGGCTAAAAGAAAGAAAATGCAAAGAAATTGCTTTTTCTTATTTGGTTAGAGAAAAATCATTTTTTATTTTATTTGTTTTTAACTCACTTAAATCTAATTCAATGAAGGACAAGTGAAAAATAAAATAAATAAGACAACAGCTGATAATACTACAAAGGACTTCTCAACTAAGAGTACTGTGTTACCAAATTCACAATAAAATACAACAATTCTCCAGTTTGCTATTTTATTTGTAGGGGAAATTTTGGTGTAAATAATGGAGAACTAATGTAACAAAACTGGGACATGCATAAAATTCCTCTGCATGCCCCTTGTTGTGGGTTAATTATAAAAACTGGGCAACTAACTTTTATGCATCATCAAGCCCGTGGCAAAATCCAAATGTAGAAAACTGGCATTACTTGGCTTTCGCAGTTCTTTGGCCCCTATCGAAAATGGGATAGTCTACTAGTTCTTCAGCAACAAGTCGTCAAACAGGGTTTGGGTCCATCATGGCCTGATTGGATTGCCAAATCAACAAAAAATAACAATCATTCTAATGCAACTAGATGGTAAACTAATTACTCCGAAAAAAAATCAAACAGGAATCTACAACAAGATGTACCTTTCATAACTATTAAGGTCAATTCGTGTTTCATTAAATATATAGAAGCAACCTAAGGAAGAGATGTTTGGGTGATGGATGTGCTTTATTTTTCTAATTTCTTAGTTACCTCCCTTGTTTTCACTATTTTTAGTTTGTTTTCCTATGGGTGTGCTAGTTTTGCCTAGCCTCTTGTGTCGTGAGAGATTTGTCTTAAGTTGTGACTAGGGTGTGTGTTTGACCCCAAGGATTGTGTCTTTCTTGAGCATCATTGTAATATCTCATTTTTTCCATATAAAACTAACCTCTTACCTACCCCCCCCCCCCCCCCCTCCAAAAAATAAAAAAAATAAAAAAAATAAAAAACAACAAAAACCTAAAAACCAGTGATCAAATCTTGAGTTATGATTAAGAAGCAAACAATATTTTGTACCTTGAGTAAGTTCCGAAATTGCCCTAAGTGGCCAGGAAGGAGTGGCAATTTTCCTTCCCTACGATTCAAGGAAAGTGGCCCTGATTCTAGCAATGCTGACCCTCCAATAAGCTCATAGATCGCAGCTCCCAGTGAGAAGATATTGACCTTGTCAAGATTATCATAGTTGTCATTCAGTATCTCTTGGGGCATGTACCGTGCATCACCCTCTTCAATTGGCAGGCTCTTATGAAGGAGAGTCTGAGAATATTACGTTACATGTATATATGGTAGTTTATATATATTAGGATTTTTTGTTTCCTTTTTAGTTCTAGGGTTAGATTGATATATAAACCAATGTATTCTTGTATTTTATACACAATTGAATATACAACAAAGTGTAGACACCCCAATTTTGACCGTTCTCAAGACTTGGACGTCACCGTTGGAACACTCGGTGATCATCCATGTTTGTGTTCGTCTTGAGTTCCCGGAGGTCTCGGATACGTGCCTTGCCTCAAGATCTCTCGACTCGACTGTTTTGTGTCTGGTTTTGCACCAAACACTTGTGTTTTGCCTTTGAGGGGCAGGGAATGCCTTTTGAGGCATCCCCACACACCACCGGCCATGGCTTGAGGCCACCGGCTGTGTTTTGTGTCCATCGGCCATATATTTGGCCAACCGGCACTCTAGATGGCCGACCGGCCATCTATTTTGGCCAAGTTGCATCTTTTGCCGGCCAACTACTGTGCATCTGCTTTTGCAGATATTTTGGTGCAGCTGGCATGCACTTGGCTTCCCTCCATACATGTGTATAGAGGGATCTCTCTCTTTAGAAGCTTGTCTTGTAAGCTTACAAGACTAAAGCTCTATAAAGAGGAGTCTTCTCTCCCTCTTTGAGAGGTTAGACATTTTTAGACAGCTTTTTTTTAGGGTTTGAGTTCTAGGGTTTGAATATTGTGTGTATCCTATCTCTATTTCTGCCTCCCTCTTTGTCTTGTGTGTGTTTAGGCTTAGTATTGCTCACAAACATCCACCAACACACCATCCCTTGGAGCTGAGGCCCTTGAGGGATATTTTTGGAGGTTTTAGACTGATCTCAACCTAAAGAAGCTGCTGGAGCTCCATTGGTGAAGAGGGTCTACAAGGGTAATATTTTTGTCCCTTTTTACCCCATTTGTGCAAAGCCTTTTAGCCTATCTTGCATTTGTTTTTGAGCTTAGTGTATAACACATAAAAGTTGTGCTTTTACTTGCTTTAAATAGTTTCTTAAGGGTGTTTCAAGCTTTGGGGTTGTTTGACCCCTCTTAAGGCTTGTTTGGCCCTTATTTTGTGTCATCTTGGTGAGCTCTGGGACCTTGGTGTTTGGGCCTCCTCACCACTGAAATCTTGAGGGATTTCAGTGGTGAGGATGGTGCCTTGAGGTCCCAAGAAGGAGAGGGCCACCCCCTCTCCTTGTTGTCCTTGAAAAGGGCCCTTTTAGCCTCTTGAGGGAGCATCATGTTTAAGTGTGTGTTAACCATACTTTGGCTGATATTTATGCTTATTTTTCCATGAAATAGCATTATGTTTAGTTGGTTTGGACACACCTTGCTTGTTTAGCATATATGTCTTGTAATGCCATATTGTAGCCTTAACATGCATCTAGGTTTTAACCCTTGTTCGAGCATGCTTTTGGCCTAGCTTTGTGAAGCTTTTGTACTTGTTTTGCCATGTCTAAGGTCTGTTTTTGGTTGTTTTGGTCAACCATAACATGTATTGCATGGCCCTTTTGCATTGTTAGCTTGTAGGCTTTAAGTATGCGAAGTATTGAGCATGCATTGCTTGCATCATTTTCAGTGGTTTGGCACCATTTATAGCATCATTTCAATCTTCATGACATGCTTGCATGCTTGCCTTTGATGCTTCTTTGATGCCTTATGAGGTTGTGCCTTATGCTCCATGTTTGGTCATTGTGCATGCCCTTGAATCTAAGTCATTTAGATGCCATCTAAATGGTCTTTAGGCTTTGTTTTAATATGCTAAAACTCTAATTTTAATTGTTTAATTCATGTCATGTTTGGTTTTGTTAAGTGTGGTCTAATACCCCATTAGCTTGCCTTGAGTTTTGGCTATGCTAGCATGCCTTGCTTATGTCGCTTAGTTGGTTTGGCACCTCTATTTCACACATTTTTCAGAGCTTATATTGCATGCCATTCGCCCATGTTAGCTTCTTTTAAGTGTGCTTGAAAGTTGCTCTTTGTGCTTAAGTATTGGTCCATTAACATGTGCATATGTGTGTGTGTGTTGGCCCCCATATTTGAACAGTTTGGCCACTATTTTAGGCTTGCTCAAGAGTTGCCTAATTTAGTCTAAGTCCATCCCATTTGTTTGTTGCATGCACTCCTTGTATGTTGTAGCATATTGGTGAGTTGTTGCATGATTGAAATTGCATGATTGAATGAAGTCACATGTTGGCTTGCATGCTCGAATACCCACATTAGCCTTGCACACTTGTTGGTTGCATTGTTTCATGCCTTGCATGTCTTGTATGCTTCTTTGCATTTCCATAGTGCATACTTAGGCTCACATGCTTAGATTGCATTGCACTAGCATGCATGCTTGGCCTCTTGAATTGCTTGTGATAGAGGTCGAGTTCCACTTGTGTGTTTATGTGCATTGCATCCAATATCAAAATGCACACTTGATTCTTTGGGCCATCATGCATGGAAATGCTTGATTGGTGGTCCGAGAATCGAGGCCCATCCTCCTTTGAGTCATACACATGATAAGGGGTGTGATTGGGGCATACATTGCTTGAAATACATTGCCATGCTATGCCTTGCCCTCTGCTGCTGTCAACTGTAGGTTCTGTAGGAAGCCTTGGCCGACCGGCCATCCATTGGTGGCCGATAGCTTTATCAGAGGCCGATGAGAATTTTCTATGGCCGATGATCATCTCCTTCAGCTGGTGGTGTTGCCCAACATCCAGAGAAGCAATCCTGAGACTTTGGCAGTTTTCAAAGGAGTATAGCAGAGAAAACAGAGGCAGCTTGCGCATGGCAGTGGACTTCCGAGCAGGACCAAGCATGCATTGTATTGGACCCTCTTCCCGAGGTTGTTTATTGCTTAAATAGATTAGTTAAATTGCTTAGGTGATTTATTTGGTCTGTAATATTTAATTAGCTTGTGAGTTAGTTAAATTGTATTATTATTTGTATCCCTCCGAGCGAGGGCAAGTTTGTAATAAGTGTGGGTGCGTGTGTGCATGTCTTCCAACCCCCACTTCTTTCTCCCTTTTACTTACCTGCTTTGATGGTTAGTATTAGGACATGCCTAATTTAGCATACCTTATGCTATGCATGCGTGCATCATCCATCAGTATTGTATGCACCGGGCTCGGCGCATCATGCTAACTGCATTAGTATTTCAAATCTAACTTGAATACGTACATCGAATGATTGCATTTCACATGCCATTTTAGGATTAGCCGAGCCTATCCTAATTACATCCTGTATGCGATGCATTAGTCACCTTAACATGAACTAGGATCACGCATGTTTGCTAACTAGTTTACTGTTTTGGCACGGAGTACACTGTAAGTATTTTATGTTTTAGCATCTCACATGAGTGTGAATGTTAACATGACAGCATGCTTATCATGTGGCTAGATGCTTATGTGTTATAACTACCTGGATGCCTGTGGGTGAAGGCTGGATTGTTTGAGTTGGAATAACTCGTTGAAATCCGTGTTTTAGCCTACTTGCGAGTAGCAATTTCAAACTATTTTTTTAAACGAGCGGATATGAAATGTTTTGTTCCAATTTAGGCGATTTGGTCTATACTTGTTTGTTGTGCGCATAACATAGTAATTCTAGGCTAATAACTGGAATAAGAGCACATAACGTTTTCAAAATCTGATATCATGGTAAGTAGAGGCCGATCTTTGGATCGGGTGAGAGGGGGTACTCATAACTGACCTTCCCCAATCGTACCCAAGTTCCCGAGCCGAGGCAACTTTGGTGATGACGGACACGTGGCCTTTGGCACCGAGTCAGGGTTTCCTAAATTCCCCCAATTAAAAAATATTTAGGTGGCGACTCTGTATCTGGCAAAGCAGTCCATGTTTGGCACTTCTTTTCTAAAAATCTATTTTCTCAAAACGATTTGTCGGATTTGGACTCTTTGGTTCAGATTAATAACCGTGACAATTTGAGTTCGAACTGTAGTGAACCCAAAATGAACAGAACGGGGGTTCATCCTCCCGAGGCGTTCGGGGACGTCTACAGTTTCTGGCGACTCTGTTAGGGATTTTAGAGAGCTTGACTCAAACTCGTGATATCCTGTTTTGATTACACTTTTGTGTTTCTTTCCATTGCATGTGCAATGGTGCACCTAGGACACCGTGTTGGCCATTTGCTATTCCTGAGCGGTTTGTCGGAGGCTCGCTTCGAGAAGCGTGCCATAAGGCTGACCGGTTGCGGGCTCTGCTAGTATGGGAACATAAACCCCGATTTTACCGGGGCACCCTTTTGACTATTCGACCTAGTGCATATTCGGAATCCATAGTGACCATTCCAAACTAGGACAGGTTGCTTACCCGATATTAAGTTGTTTGAAACCGCTATGTGCGTAGTGAAACCCTAGCTCCTGACAAAATAGGATAGGGAAACCCTACCCCAATATAGGGGTGTTTTGGCTCTCACTTATCTGCTATGTGCTTTAGAGTGTATCTCTACAGGGAACACGCATATCAGTTTGCAAGTTTGAGTATCAGGCCTGAGGGCACCAGTATCAGTATTTGTGAGAATCAGTTGTACCTGTGGGTATCCGACTCAGTATTTTGGGAATAGTAATTTTGGGGAACAGTGATCAGTCGTCAGAAATGGTTGTTCAGTTGTACTTCTGTCTGTTCTGATAAAGTTGGGCTGAAATGCTGCATGTTTTTCCTTTCAGTTCAGGAGATTCAGTACAGAGTAGCCGGTATTCTCCTTAGCTGAGGCAAGGTAGACATCTAATTCGTCAGTCACCGTTCAGTTCAGTGGACTCATGACGACCCAAGGTTCAGAGGAAACAGTGGTTATTGCAGCCGCGTTAGATCAAGGGATGACCCTGCAGAATGAGACCAATGTTGATGTGCCACATCCACCCAGGTCGCCTGTCGCGCACCCAATTTGGGCACCCTAGTTGTATCAGGCTCGCGAGCCCACTACATTCGAGTTGATGGGAATGATAGGTGACCTCCAGAGGTCTGTGGCGGATCTCGCCTACGGAATGTCGGTTTCGTCACCAGTAGCATCATATCCCGGGAATTTCATGCCGCAAGAGCCCCCGCTACTGGGGCAGATTGTGATTGAGCTTAGCCAACCGGAGATGGCCTCCAACCATAACAATGACGTATCAACATCGACCCAAACCCTCGATCAGGCTGAGGCCAGAGGTAAAGACAAAGTGAAGGCAGATGCTGATCCTGTTGAACAGCTGTTGTGGGCAGTCGAGGCTTTGAAAGCCGGGGGGATGAACAAGCAGCAGATATCCCTAGTTGTGGCCAAAACTATGGACGATGTTTTTCCCACTCTAACCGAAAGCAGTACAAGCTAGTCAGAAAACCGGGACAGGCCCCGTCATGCCAGAACAGTTCCTCTCATTCCCAACCCTGTACCTGGGAAAGATCAGAAAGTCAAGGCAGTGCCTGCCGACCCTTTCGCTAGTGCGTCTAGCAAGAATACTCAGACTTCAAAGTACCTGCCCCGAGGGCGCAGGGTCTTTCACGCTCTTTATATGCCGTTGTCTAAGGCACTTCAGATCCTGGCCGAAAGGGGGCATCTTAAACCCCTCGAGCCTAGGCCCTACCTCGTCCTCTTCCAGCAACCATGACGCTACTCAGTACTGTGCGTACCATCAGCAAACCGGCCACCCTACCGATAATTGTTTCTGCCTCCGTCATGAGGTGCAAGACTTGATCGACAATGAGGTTATCTCCCTCCCACCTCAGTAAAGTCCGTTACTACCCAACTATTGGATTTTGAGGATACTGCGAGTATGTGATCAGGGTTGGACCACTTGTAAGCGGCGCCCGGTATTTTTGATGTGGCGTCTGGCACACATTTTTGAGCATCCACGAATGCTAGTTTTGTAAATTCTGGCTTGGGTGTCGAGTCAGTCTTTTGTTTTGTTTTGAGTCTGTCTCATCGTCTTGAGTCAATTCTTTTTGTTTAAGGGCATGTCTTGCTGTAGTGAGTCGATCCCCTTGTATAAAACAGCGGGTGATTCCGGGGTTGTTGCCTCGAACACCGCTTTTATAATTATCCCTTTGCTTTCTTTTTGAGTCTGTCTCTGCCGTGGAGCCAGTTGCAACCAGGAAATCTGAATGAAACAGCTGCGGCTATCATGTTTCCGTGCTTATCGCTTGTTTTGGGCTAGTTGTGCCAGAGAATTCGAATGGAGCGACAGTGCATCCCACCTGCCCTCTTGTACTCTGAAAACATTGCATTGACCTAAGTTTTTCAAAAACCTTTTTGAACACTACGGTGAAAACGAAAAGGAAGGAATTCCTCGGGTTTTGCAAAACTTTGACCAATTTGAGAGAAATATAGGCGTGCTAAGCCTTTTTATGAATGAAATCATGCTTGTTAGTGTGAGTACTGGGAAGGATCCTGGTTTGATCCAGATTGGTTCTACACTGTCTTCAGCGCAAGCGATTTGTCGCTTTCTTAAAAGATTTCAAAGAAAATGTTTTGCGCGGTCTGTGAAGACTTATGTGGAATCGTTCTTGAGATTGTGTAGCCTAGGATCGCTCTCAGCTTCAAGACTCAACCCATTCATTTTCAAACCTTGAACTTAGATTCAGAACATTCAATGGTCAACCGTTCAAGGAGGCCTGTGTGGCCAGATTTAAAGCAGCCCTCGAACAAGAGGCACCAAAATCAGAGCAAAAAGGTCAGATCTCACCGGAAGAAGCTCGTGGAGCAACCGTGATGGATTCTTCTGCAAATCAGTGCAACAAGCCATTCTCCTGGATACAGAGAGGCTTCAACTTCAAAAACCATTTGGCATGGACTTGTTACACTTTTACCCTTTGAGAGGCTCGCTGGGCCGAAAACCTGCAAAGGGCGACCCAGGCAAAAGTTAGAGCAAGAGAAAAAAAAAAATAACAAAAAATACAAAAAAAAGAGAAAAAAAATATATACAAAAAAAAGAGAAAGGAAAAACGAAGAAAATGAAAAAGAAAAGATGAAAAGAATTAAAAGAAAAGAAAAAAATTGAAAAGAGAAGAAAAACAAAGCTCGCAAGGTCGAAAACCCGTATCGGGCACCTTGGCAAAAGTTAGAGCCTAAAAAAGTGAAGGTTAAAATACCCGAGTGTACCTTAGCCGGAACTACGTAAGGCTTGATTCCCATGTTTAGGATACGTAGGCAACTTCATCCTAAAGTCCAGCCCTCAACGCTATCATAGCGCTTTAGTCCATGTAATGGTTTTGATCATCCCTTCCTTCTCTGAATCCGATAGGTCGGTTGTGACAACCGGAATTACGCAGTCAGCTTCCTCTTGAAGTCCGACCACCAACGCTTTCACAGTGACTGTGTCCATATATTGGTTTTGACCATCTCCGTCTTCTCTGCATTCGAGAGTCCGTTTGCCATCATCGCCGATGAGGACTGGTTTTTAGCATGCCGCGGCGTCATCTAAACAAGGGACAACTTTCCGTTGCCAGGAGTTGCCACGAGTCGCCATTCAAACCAGGGGCAACTTTCCATTGCCGTGCAGTCCTCTCAAGCAAGGGGCAATTTTCCATTGCCTCCGATCCGAGGTTGCGTATCTCGAGGGTAAGTTTCGTGCTCGTTAGCAATGGCCGTTTGTAAAAAACGTTTTTGAAAATTTTTACTGAGGTTGACTATTTTCTTGAAAACTATTTCATTTTCCAAAACTGGACCACGTTTGGACCAAAAAAAAGGGAAAATTTTCAGTGCTCATAGCCTGACTTGCTTGGTTTTTAAATCAAAAATCGAACAAGCATGTTAATCCGACTCTCATCTTGGTCAAAACTGTTTTAGTAGAAAATCAAAACAAAAAATGGTCAAAGTGATGAACTAGGGGCACAGTCGAGTCAGGTGTTCTGTCTTTCCCCCGTCGTCAACGTACTTGCCAGGAGGGCACTCTATCCACTAGAAGAAATAGCCGCGAGCTAACAGTGTCGGGCATGAACCCGCAACTTCCTGTTCATCTATCAATCACCCTGGGGAGGGATGAAAAATGAGAGAATAAAGAATAGAGAGGTGTAAGTTGAGAGAAAAGTAAGAAAAGGGGTCTTTTAGAGAAAAACCAAGCCTGAGGGCCGAGTGATGTGAGAATCACAAATCAGAAAGGGTGGGAAGTATACCCGGGGGAACTGGCTCCTCGAGATTTGAGGTCTTTCGTTTTCTTTAAACATGTCCGTGTGTCATGTCTTTCGTTTTGTTCACCTCAACTTTTGTTTTGGGTCTTTTCCGAGTGTGTCTCGTTGTGTTTAGGTCGTGTACCTTTTGTCGAGTCTTTTTCGTTGCATTTAGTTGTAGGCTCGATACCCCAGTTGAAAAACCTTGTTTTTTTTTTAATTTCAAAAATCGTTTATGCTCAGAGTGCTGTGCCATTCTCTACATTTAGGCGAAGCAAAAGAAGAAGGGGAAAATTTGGATATTCGAATGTGTTCCAGTTTCAGCCGGTTTCAGCCTTTGTAGTCCGTCTTGTCAGATTGGGCTATTTGTTTAGGACTTGCCGTGTGCAGAATGAACCAAGTGCTGTGTTATGGGCTGTATGCAAACTAATCCCCAACAGAGTATGGGCCGTGTGTTCAGGTTAAGCAGTGGTTTGTATGGGTTGCTTTGTTGTTAATTGGTTCAGTTATCTGGTTATTACAGCGCAAGTGGTCAATATTCGGACATCAGATCAATTTCATGTACATCGAAATGTAATGTGATGTCGTGCGAAGCAACGTATGAAATATACAAATGTAACACCTTTTCAGATAAAAAGTTTGTTTCATTTCATCATTTTTCAAGTACAAAGTTTTGGAAACAAAAATCTGCCCGCGGCAGTACAAGGTAATCTAACTACCAGCAAAAAAAAAAAAAAGGAAAATACAAGAAAGGAAGAAAAACAGCAAAAATCTGGATCGATGTCAAAAGGTCTCAGGCCTGGAGGTCCGTCCTTGTCCTCTTCCTGGACGAAGGTCCAGGAGCGTCATCAGCATCGTCATTAGAAACCGAGTCCGAGCCATCTCCGGTCTCCTCCTCCAATGACTCTCCCTCCGCCTCTGCCTCAGACTCGTCATCGTCTGGAACTGGCGCTCGCGAGCTGCTCCCTACATGGGTACGCCCCGCTTTGGTGCGGGGGTATACTCTGCCATCCCAGGTGGAAATGGGAGGTCCCGTCGAGGCACCACCTGCGGGAGGAATCTGGAAGGGATGCTGAAAAGTTCAAAAAGTGAATGCATCAGAATACTGTGAACAGAGTATCAGTGGAGAATGCAGTGTATGAGTACAGTGTGTGAATACTGTGAACAGAGTATCAGTGCAGAATACAATGTATGAGTACAGTGTGTGAATACTGTGAACAGAGTATTGTAGACACCCATTTTTGACCGTCCTCAAGACTTGGACGTCACCGTTGGGACACTCGGTGATCATCCTTGTTTGTGTTCGTTTGGAGTTCCCGGAGGTCTCGGCTACGCGCCTTGCCTCAGGATCTCTGAACTCGACCGTTTTGTGTCTGGTTTTGCACCAAACACCTGTGTTTTGCCTTGGAAGGGCAGGGAATGCCTTGTGAAGCATCCCCACACATCACCGGCCGTGGCTAGAGGCCACCAGCCGGAGTTTTATGCCATCGGCAGTATTTACTGCCGATCGGCACTCTTTGTTGCTGGTCGGCCATCAATTTTGTCAAGATGAGATTTTTGGCCAGCCGACTACTGCTCATCTACTTTTTGTAGATATTTTGTGCCAGCTGTGATAGCTGGCACCCACTTCATCTCCCTCCATACACGTGTATGGAGGGATTTCTCTCTTAAGAAGCTTGTTGACTAAGCTTTGAAAGGGGAATTGCCTATAAAGGAGAGGGTCTTCTCTTGGCATCAGGGTTAGACATTTTTAGATAGCTTTTGTAAAGCTTGAGTTCTAGGGTTAGGGTTTGATACATATTCTATCTCTATAAGTGTGTGTTTTGTCTCATTTTTGCTCACAAACACATACCAACACACCATCCCTTGAACTTGAGTCTCTTGAAAGGTGTTTTTAGTGTTTTGGAGCTGGTTTCAACCTCAAGGAAGCAACAAAACTACCATTTGTGAAGAAGTTCTTCAAGGGTGAGAAACTAGTCCCTTTTACCCCATTTTTGCATTCCATTTTTGCTTATCCTAGAACGGTTTTTGTGCTTAGTGTCTAATACAAAAAAGTTTTGTTTTTAAGCCCTCTTGATAGTTTGTTAAGAGTGTTTTGTGCTTTGGGGAAGTTTGACCCCTCTTAGGCCTTGAAAGGCCTCCATTTTGTGCTATTTTGGTGTGCTCCGGGATTTTGGTGTTTAGGTCTCTTCACCACTGAAATCTTGAGGGATTTTAGTGGTGAAGATGATGCTTTAAAGTCCCAAGGAGGAGAGCGCCACCCCCTCTCCTTGTTGTCTTGAAAAGGTCATTTTTAGCCTCTTGAGAGAGCATCTAGTTCAAGTGTGTGTTGATCATGTATGAACTATTTTTCATGCTTATTATGCCATGATATAACATCGTTTTAAGTTGGTTTTGGTACTCCATGCATGCGTTGCATACCTACCATGTAATGCCTTGTTGTTGCCATAACATGCCTTAGGTTGTTAGCCCTAGTTTGAGCATGCTTTAGGCTTAGATTCATGAAGGTTTTGTGCTTATATTTCCATGTTTAAGGTCTGTCCATAGTGGTTTGGGTCGACCATGACATGCATTATATAGCCTCTTTGCATTTTAGGCTGGTTGGCCTTGAGCATATAAGTGTGTAGCATGTTTTGTTTGCATCATTTCAATGGTTTGGAACCATTTTCCATGTTATTTCAGTCCCTCTAACATGCTTGTCTGCTTGCCTTGCATGCCTCTTTAATGCCTTATGAACTTGTGTTGTATGCTCCTTGAAAGTGCATTTGTGCATGCCTTTGAATTCAAGCCATTTAGATGCCATCTAATTGGCCTTTTGGGCTTAGTTTTATGTGCTAAAACTTTGTTTTGGTCGCCTAAGTCTCGCCATGGGTGGTTGTACTAAGTGTAGTCTATTGCCCCTTTTGGCTTGCCTCAAGTACTTGGACCTTAATTGCATGCCTTGCTCATCTTGTTTGCTTGATTTGGCACCGTATTCTAACATGATTTTCAGAGCTTTCTATGCATGTAAATTGTCCATGCTTAGCCTCTTCAAAGTGTGCTTTAGAGTAGCTTGTGTAATGCCTAAGTGTTAGTCCAACTTACTTGCATGTGTGCATGTGTGTTTATCCTTCATTTTTGGGCATGTTGGCTACTATTTTAGGCCTATTTAGAGTTTCCTAAATCATGTTTAAGTCCATCTTTTCATTAATTTGCATTGCCTCATGTTTGCTTGCATGCTTGCATAAGTGCCTTGCCATGCCATGTTGCATCCTTAGCTTGCATGCCTAGGTTGCATTGCATCTTGCATGCATGTTTTGTTCCTTGATTTGGTGATAGGAATTGGGCCTTGTGTTGTTTGTTTGCTTTGCATTTCATTTGAAATTGAAGTTTCACACTTGGCTCTTTGGGCCACCATGCATGGAAATGCGTGATTGATTGTCCGAGAATCGAGGCACATCCCCCTTTGAGTCATTAACATGATAAGGAATATGATTGGTGCATAAATTGCTTGAATTGCATTGCCATGCAAGATTTTGCCCTCTGCTGCTGTGAGTTGCAGGTTCTGCAGAAATTTGTTGCCGGCCGGCAGTATTTAGTGCCGACCGGCAGTCAATCGATGGCCGGTGGATCTATTTTGTGCCGGTGACTACATGCTACTGCCGGTGGAAATTCTGCTCAGCCGGTGATATCCCCCAGTGTCCTGAGAGGCATTCCTGAGACTCTGGCAGTCTTCAGAGGAGGAGAGCAGGGAAAACAGAGGCAAACTATGCATGGCAGTGCGATTCCGAGCCAGTCCCGAGCATGCGTTGCATCTGGCCCTCTTCTCGAGGCGGTTTACTGTTTTAATTAGATTAATTAACTTGCTTAATTAATTTAGTTGGACTGTAATATTTAATTAGCTTGCGTAGTTAATTAATTTGTATTATTATTTCGGTCCCTCCGTGTGAGGGCATATTTGTAATAAGTGTGTGTGAGTGGCGTGTATGTCTTCCAACCCCCATTTCTTTCTTCCCTTTTATTTACCTACTTATGATGGTAGATTAGGGCACGTTTATTTTAGCATACCTTATGCAATGCATGCGTGCATTCATGCATTTGTTTACGTGCACCAGGCTCGGCACATCATACAAACTGCATTGTATTTCGATTCCAAATTGAATACGTGTTATTTATAGCATTTCACATGCCATTTTAGGGTTAGCCGAGCCTACTCTAGATTGCATCCTTGCCTGTGTTGCATTAGCCACTTAACATGAACTAGAGACATGCATGTTTGCTAACTAGTTTATTGTTTTGGCACGGAGTACAATGTAAGTGTTTTCATGTTTTAGCATACCGCATGCGTGTGAATGTTAACATGACAGTATGCTTGCCATGCGGCTAAATGCTTATGTGTTATAAACTGCTTGAATGCCTGTGGGTGAAGGTTGGATTGTTTGAGTTGGAATAACTCATTGAAATCCGTATTTTAGCCTACTTGCGAGTAGCAAAATCCAAAACATTTTCAAAACGAACGGATATGCAATGTTTATTTCCAAATTAGGCGATCTAGTCTATACTTTTGTGTTGTGCGCATCACATAGTAATTCTAGCTAATTAATCGGAATAAGAGCACATAACATTTTCAAAAACGGATATCATGGTTAGTAGATGGCCGGTCTTCGGACCGGGCGAGAAGGGGTGCTCATAGATGACCTTCCCCAATCGTACCCAAGCTCCCGAGCCAAGGCAACTTTGGTGATGACGGACATGTGGCCTTCGGCACCGAGTCAGGGTTTCCTAAATCCCCCCATTTTTTAAAAATATTTAGGTGGCGACTCTGTATCTGGCAAAGCAGTCCATGTTTGGCACTTCTTTTCAAAAAATCTATTTTTCTCAAAACGATTTGCCAGAGTTAGACTCTTTGGTTCGGATTACGAACCGCAACAAACAAATAGGAGAGTCTGAACTGTAGCGGGGTCCCTCGCGGACGTGTTACAGTTTCTGGCGACTCCGCTGGGGATTTTAGAGAGCTTGACTCGAACTCATGATATCCTGTTTTGATTACACTTATGTGTTTCTTTGCATTGCATGTGCATTGGTGCGCCTAGGACACCGTGTTTGCCATCTGCCATTCCTGAACGGTTTGCCGGAGGCTTGTCTTGTCAAGGCATGACCATAAGGCTGACCGGTTGTGGGCTCTGACAGCATGGGAACACAAACCCCGATTTTACCGGGGCACCCTTTTTGACCATTCGACCTAGTGCATATCGAAATCCATAGTGACCATTCCAAACTAGGACAGGTTGCTTACCCGATCATAGGTTGTTTGAAACCGCTGCGTGAGTAGTGAAACCCTAGCTCCTGACAAAATAGGACAGGGAAACCCTACCACAACATAGGGGTGTTTTGGCTCTACTTTACGTGCTATGTGCTTTTAGAGTGTATCTCTACAGGACTGCATGTACCAGTTTACAAGTCTGAGTATCAGGCCTGTGGGCATCACCAGTTCAGTATTTGGGGAATCAGTTTTACCTGAGGGTATCAGTTTACAGGGCAGATATTTGGGGAACAGTTATCAGTATTGAGTACAGTCGTTCCGCTATCCGTTCCAGTGAAATTGGGCTGAGATGCTGTCTGTTTTCTCTTTTGCTAGGTAGTCTGGGAACTATAGCTTCAGAAGGCTCCACTATCCCCCGGGTACATTGGATTTGTGCTGATAGACTTTGTCAGGTCAGAGACTCAGTCCAAGGGTAATCAGGGCCAGAGAAGGCTAGTCAGGCACAGACCACCAGTACAACAGCTACCAGATCAGTGATCTTTGAGCAGTCGGGTTGAGATTTCCGAGCCTACTACAGACACAGATATACCGGTTGTTCAGTTAGATCAGGACAATATGTCGAGTCTGGAAGAGATGGTGCGCCAACTCCAGGATAGCATGGAAGCCATGCAGTAAGACGCTGCCCGTCAAGCAGAATCCGCCAAGCAACAGGCGTGGTCATAACCCAACAGGCAGAGACAATTACCCGGCTGCAGCAGCAAACAGGAGCATCTACTTCACATCAGGCTCCTCCCCTACCCAGAGTTCCAACACTCGGGGAGACACCAAATGTCCAGGAAAGTACGGACATTCCAGTCGGGCCAACTTCGCCCCTAGTTCTACCCCAGCTATCTAAAACACCCACCAACCTACCAGACCCTCTCTTTGAGTTCAAGACGGACCCCACAGCATTGAAAGTGAACAAGCTTGAGAAATTGTTTAAAAAATCTCAGGGGGCCCACTCTATTCCTGATATAGAGGATGGTTATACCGACTCAGTGGTGACATTACCGGATCGGTTCAAGATGCCACATATCGATCGATTCGATGGTTCTGGAGACCTAATGGTGCACCTCCACCTATTTTCTGATATCCTGAGGCCAATGGGTTTGACCACAGCCCAGAAGCTGTCACTATTCGGCCGAACCCTGTCTGGGATAGCCGCAATCTGGTATGCGAAATTGGAGAGCTCTGTGAAACAGAATTGGGAAGAGATGGCTGAGGCTTTCAATGATCAATACTCCTACAACACACAGATTGAGGTCATAACTCGTGATCTTGAAGTCACCCGCCAAGGGCCAAAGAGGGTTTCTCAGAGTTTGTGACGAGATGGAGAGCAAAGGCCTCAATGATGACTACAAAACCTTCCGACAAAGATCAAATCAGGGTGATTGTTCGGAATCTGCATGGCAAGTTGCTACAAAAGATGGTCGTTCTACCTCTGTTTACCTTTCCAGCCCTTCATAAAATGGGGGTTCAAATCGAGGATGCCATCAGACAAGGGGTCTTTGCAGAAGATAATGAGCCTTTGAAGAGTAATGTTGCTCGCAGTCCCAATGCTACTACTGATGGTAGCACAGCTGCGAAATGCTCAGAAGTAGACACTATCACCACTTCCCTCAATGGCCAAAAACCAACCACTTCAACTCGGCCCCAAGCCCGAAAATTCCATCCTCTTTACATGAGTCTCTCTCAAGCTTTGAAAAAGCTGTGAGAAGAAGGGCACCTAGAGCTCCTAGAACCCCAACCCCTTCCAAACCCTCTTCCCCCGAGATATGACCCAGCTAAATACTGTGCCTACCATCAACAACACGGTCATGATACGAACCGTTGCATACGCCTCCGTCATAAGATTCAGGATCTTATTGATGAAGAGACCCTAGCTCCACCAAAAGGACCTCAGGTTAGTACTGACTCATCAACTCTACATCTCAACCTCATCTATATACTGTCGTCCACCTACGACCCCAGCGTATACATCACCCCGACCCATCTACCCAAGCCTGAGGTGTTTATCCCGAAAAGTATGGACTTATGCATGATGGGTGCATCTGAACCCCAATCATCCCAAACCCATGAACCCACTACTTCTGAGCTGATGAGGATGATTGAAGATCTTCAGAGAACTGTGGCAGATCTAGCCTTTGGAGTTTTGGCTCCGTCATCAACTGCATCACATACCAGGGAGTTCATGTCAAAAGGTTCCCTAACCTTGGGACGGGCTGCATTGGAAGAAGGCCAATCTCTTAGCAAAGTGGAGGCTAGCGATAAGAACAATGCAGGGGCAAGCATTAGTCCCCATGAACATCTTCAGTTGGCTGTTGAGGCTTTAAAAGCCGAGGGATTGAACGAAGAGCAAGTCCTCGCAGTTATGGCAAAAACCGTGGATGACACTTTCGCCACTCAAGTTGGGGGCAGTTTGAATCAAGGGGCAAGCTGGGAGAAGGGTCGTCATGTCAGGAATGTTCCTTTCAGCTCTAACCCTACTCTCGAAAAAGATCAGCAAACCCGACTAGCACCTGCCGACCTCTTTGTTGGCATATCCTCTTCAAACCCCCGAACTTCGGACTATCTACCTCGGGGCCAGAGGGTATTCACCCCACTGAACATGTCTCTATCAGCGGCCTTGAGGGTCCTGATTAAAAAGGGATACTTGAAACCCCTGGAGCTACAGCCACTGCTAGATAAACTTCCTCACTCCCATAATCCAGCCAAGTACTGTACCTTTCATCAGCAAGTCGGCCATGTCACTGATAGTTGTTTCCGTCTTCGCCATGAAATACAAGATCTGATTGATAAAGGAGTTATCGTCGCACCAGACCCTGCAAAGTCTATCGGCACTGGATCGGTGAACTTGGGGGATAATGTGAATATGTGATCGGGGGATGAACCAGCTGCGGGTGGCGCTCGATTTACTCTAGATGTGGCGTATGGCACGCACTGTTTTGAGCATTTGCGAGTGCTAGTTTCTGACTTGGGTATTTAGGTCAGTTTTGTTATGTTGTTTTGAGTCTGTCTCTTTGTTTTGAGTCAATCTTTTTGTTCCGGGTCTGTCTTGTTGTATCGAGTCAGTCCTGTTATGTAGGAGTCGGGTGATTCCGGGAGGTGTTACCTCAGACATCACCATTTTGTTTTGTGTTTGTCTTTTCATTTTCTTTTGAGTCTGTTTCTGCCTTGGAGCCAGTTACACCAGAAGATTTGAATGGAACATCAGTGATTTTTACACTCTTGTGTTTGTATCTGCCGTGTGCTAGTTGTGCCAGAAATTCTAAATGAGATGACAGTATTTGATAAAAAGCTGTGACTTTTCTGTGCCTTAAAATCATTGCATTAACCTAAGTTTTTCAAAACTTTTTTAACACTGCGGTGAAAACGGAGAGGAAGGACTTCCTCGGGTTTTGCAAAAATTTGATCAATTGAGAGAAAGAGAGGCGTGCTAAGCCCTTAATGAATGAGATCATGCTTGTTAGTATGAGTACTGAGAAGGATCCTGGCTTGATCCAGATTGGCTCCACACTGTCTTCAGCGCGAGCGATTTGTCACTTTCTTAAAAGATTTCAAAAAAAATATGTTTTGCGTGGTCCTGCGAAGACTTGTGTTGAATCGCTCTTGAGATTGTGCAGCTTAGGATCGCTCTTAGCCTCAAGACTCGACCCCTCACTTTCAAACTTTGAACTTGACTTTAGAACATTCAACGGTCAACTACAATGCGAGGCCTGTGTGGCCAGATTCAAAGCAGCCCTCGAACAAGAAGCAGGGAAGTCAGATCAAGAAGATCAGATCTCATCAAAAGAAGCTTGCGAAGCTAGAACAGAAGCACCCCTCGAACTAGGGGCAAAAATGTCAGATATGCTCGAAGAGCCGAAGATGGATCCTTCGGTAAATCAATAAAACGGCCACTCTCTTGGATACGGATCGCTGCAAACCCCTAAAACCATTTGGCATGGACTTGTTACACTTTTACCCTTTGAGAGGCTTGCTGGGCCGAAAACCCGGAAGGGCGGCCCAGGCAAAAGTTAGAGCAAGAGAAAAATAAAAAAAAAAAGAAAAAAAAATGCAAAAAAAAAAAGAAGAGAAAAAGAAATGAAGAAAATAAAAAAAATGCAAAAAAAGAAAGAAGAGAAAAAGAAATAAGAAAAAATTGAAAAGAAGAACAAAGCTCGCAAGGTCGAAAACTCGCAACGGGCGCCTTGGCAAAAGTTAGAGCCTAAAAAGGAAAGGATAATACCCGAGTGTACCTTGCCCCGAACTACGTAAGGCTTGATTCCCATTTTTGGGATACGTAGGCAACTTCATTCTGAAGTCTAGCCATAAACACTTCCAAGTCACGTGTGTCCGTGTATTGGTTTTGATGGTCCTCGCCTTCTCTGTATCCGAGAGTTCGGTTGTGATCGTTACCATGAAGACTGACTACAAATGCACTACGGTGCCATTCAAACAAGGGGAAACTTTCCGTTGCCATTCAATGCGCTGTGGTGCCGTTCAAACAAGGGGCAACTTTCCGTTGCCATGCAGCTCTCTTCAAGCAAGGGCAATTCCCCTCCAGATCCGAGGTTGTGCGTCTCAAGAGTAGGTTCTGTGCTTGTTAAGCATTGGCCGTTTGCAAAAATAATTTTTGAGAATTTTTACTGAGGTTGACTAATTCTCTCGAAAATTATTCCATCTTTTCCAAAACTAGACCATTTCTTGGACCCAAAAAGGGAAAATTTTCAATGCTCATAACCTAACTTGCATGATTTTCAAATCAAAAATCGAACGAGCATGTTAATCTAACTCTCATATTGGTCAAAATT
Organism: Camellia japonica; assembly: GCA_030407325.1. Lineage (NCBI taxonomy): Eukaryota > Viridiplantae > Streptophyta > Magnoliopsida > Ericales > Theaceae > Camellia > Camellia japonica. The sequence goes on from JAPPVO010000029.1 coordinate 63,384,110, forward strand.
GTTTTAGTAGAAAACCAAAACAACAAAAAAATGGTCAAAATAATGAACTAGGGGCACAGTTGAGTCAGGCTTCCTGTCTTTCCCCATTGTCAACATACTTGCCGAGAAGGGCACTCTACCTGCCAGAAGAGGGCACAACTGAAGTCAACAACAAAGGGCTGAAAGCTCTCTCATCTCCAAGCAACGAGGTATCAAGACAAGTGCGAAGCATGAACTGGAATGTGGCAAGATATTCCACTCCCTCATCTGGACAGATCTAACCGCGTCCAAACTCCCCAGCAGAACATCATCAATCAATGTCAGCTGCAGACCTGCTACACCCGGTTGTAGCGCAGCCCCTCTGTGGGAGAAACTCACTGTTGTGAACAAGAGTCTGGTAGAGTACCAGGGGCAAGAGCCCACAACTTCCTGCTTATCCATCAACCACCCAGGGGAGGTATGGAAAAATGAGAGATTGAAGAATAGAGAGATGTGCGATGAGAGAAAAAGTGAGAAAAGGGTTTTTTCAGAAAAATAGAGCTTGAGGGCCGAGTGATGTGAGGATCACAAGTGAGAAATGGTGGGAAACAATACCCGGTGAAACAGGCTCCCTGTGCACGTCTGTGTGTCGTGTCTTTTGTTTTGTTTGTCTCGATTCTTGCTTTGAGTCGTTCCGAGCATGTCTCGATGTGTGTAGGTTGTTTACCTTTTATTTCCCGTTGTTGAGTCTTTTTCGCTGTGTTCAGTCGTAGGCTCAATACCCGGTTAAAAACTTATTTCTTAATTTTAAAAAAATAAAATCGTTTTGTGCTCAGAGTGCTGTGCCAGTCTTCACGTTTGTACAAAACAAGATTCGTTCTTTCATAAAACCACAGGGTTCAACCCAGGTCATGTGAGAATAGTAAAATCAGGATCTATCTGAAGCTATATAGGTCCGGACTGCAAAGCCAAAGAAAAGAGGGAAAATCGAAGCATCTGAATGTGTTTCACCTTCAGCAAATTCCGTGATTGTACTCCAGATGTACCTCTTCAGGCCTTGTCACTACTCCGAAGTATGGGTGTGCCTCTACCTCAAGCTCAAGATCAGGTCTGCTTCAAGCCAGAATGGCAATCAAAGTGCTCCCTCAGAAAACCAGTCATTGCCAGGAAAGAAAGGTAGTAACTGCGTTTTGGAAGTATAAGCAAGAGCAACCCACTTTCAGCTCAAATTGTTTCTGCGGAATTTTCAATTCATGTCTTCGATGCGTAGCTCATCGTCATTCGGCATGTACAAGGTGTATCCTTTTGAAATATATATTGTGACCCCTCCGAGAGGTAAATCGGAGGTTGTGTTTGAATTGGTCTTGTTAAGGCTTGTATTCCCTTATTCGGCATTTTGTTCCGAATATGCGTTGTCACGCCCATTCCACTTGCATTGTGATGCACGTTCCAATTGCATTGTTATGCACCCACTTCACTAGCATTGTTATGCTCATTCATTGCATTGATTTTGCATATCAATCTAGCATTGTCATGATCATTACTTGCATTGTTATGCACCTTTTCGCTTACAATTGTCATTCTTTCTCCTCACGCGTGCGGCGAGTTAGACCTTCTCTGGTTAAAAGCGTTCGCAATACGTTCCAATGCTCACACCATTCCGAAGCACCGGGACATGTCCCTATGTTTCTCCCTGTCCCGTTCCTTATGCGATTTCAGCGTGTTTGGAATTTATCCCAGGTTGCGTTATAGACGCGCTGGGCGGTTTATTGGACCTCCTCTTACGATTTCAGCATGGTTTGAGTGTCCCTTTCCTTATGCGATTTCAGCGTGTTTGGAATTTATCCCAGGTTGCGTTATAGACGCGCTGGGCGGTTTGTGTTCTTACGATTTCAGCGTGGTTTGAGGGTCCCTTTCCTTATGCGATTTCAGCGTGTTTGGAATTTATCCCAGGTTGCATTATAGACGCGCTGGGCAGTTTGTTGGACCTCCTCTCACGATTTCAGCGTGGTTTGAGTGTCTCGTTCCTTACGCGATTTTCAGCGTGTTTGGAATTTATCCCAAGTTGCGTTGTAGACGCGCTGGGCGGGTTGTTTTTAGAATTTTTTTTCCTCTTCTCACGATTTCAGCGTGATTGGAGCCACCCCTTCCTCACACGATTTTCAGCGTGTTTGGAATTTATCTTAGGTTGCATGGAATGCGCTCCCGATGGATTTTCTTTATTCTGCCTCCACTCACGAGTCCAGCGTGGTTGGAGTATGTCACCCTTTGCATCTATTGTACTCTCTGTTGCATCATTCTGTTACATCCTTTCTGCATGAGATGTAGTTTGGTTCATGTTTACTTGCTTACATAACATTCGCTTAAAATGTTGCATTTATTTTGCATAATTGCTTCATCACAGCATCCTTTGCATGATCATAAGTTATGCACTTGCATTGTGCATCACTTTGCATCCGGCCCCCGAACTACGCTGGTTTGATTCCTTGCAAAGGGATATGTAGCAGCCTGTGGGCACAACTTTTTTTATTTATCTATGTTTTGTTTGTTTGTCCAAGTCTTCGGCCTTATCAAAAATGGGTTGTCTCTAGGCTTTGACACTCACTCCCGTCATTGTTATGACTTTCGAGTTCTGTCAAAGAGGGGCAACTGTAGACACCCCATTTTTGACCATCCTCAAGACTTGGACGTCACCATTGGGACACTTGGTGATCATCCTTGTTTGTGTTCGTTTGGAGTTCCCGGAGGTCTCGGCTACGCGCCTTGCCTCAGGATCTCCGAACTCGACCGTTTTGTGTCTGGTTTTGCACCAAACACCTGTGTTTTGCCTTGGAAGGGCAGGGAATGCCTTGTGAGGCATCCCCACACAACACCGGCCGTGGCTAGAGGCCACCGGCCAGAGTTTTATGCCATCGGCAGTATTTACTGCCGGTCGGCACTCTTTGTTGTCGGTCGGCCATCAATTTTGTCAAGATGACATTTTTGGCTAGCCGACTACTGCTCATCTACTTTTTGTAGATATTTTGTGCCAGCTGTGATAGCTGGCACCCACTTCATCTCCCTCCATACACATGTATGGAGGGATTTCTCTCTTAAGAAGCTTGTTGACTAAGCTTTGAAAGGGGAATTGCCTATAAAGGAGAGGGTCTTCTCTTGGCATCAGGGTTAGACATTTTTAGATAGCTTTTGTAAAGCTTGAGTTCTAGGGTTAGGGTTTGATACATATTCTATCTCTATAAGTGTGTGTTTTGTCTCATTTTTGCTCACAAACACATACCAACCACCATCCCTTGAACTTGAGTCTCTTGAAAGGTGTTTTTAGTGTTTTGGAGCTGGTTTCAACCTCAAGGAAGCAACAAAACTACCATTTGTGAAGAAGTTCTTCAAGGGTGAGAAACTAGTCCTTTTACCCATTTTTGCATCCATTTTTGCTTATCCTAGAACTGTTTTGTGCTTAGTGTTTAATACAAAAAGTTTTTTTTTAAGCCCTCTTGATAGTTTGTTAAGAGTGTTTTGTGCTTTGGGGAAGTTTGACCCCTCTTAGGCCTTGAAAGGCCTCCATTTTGTGCTATTTTGGTGAGCTCCGGGATTTTGGTGTTTGGGTCTCTTCACCACTGAAATCTTGAGGGATTTCAGTGGTGAAGATGATGCTTTAAAGTCCCAAGGAGGAGAGGGTCACCCCCTCTCCTTGTTGTCCTTGAAAAGGTCATTTTTAGCCTCTTGAAAGAGCATCTAGTTCAAGTGTGTGTTGATCATGTATGAACTGTTTTTCATGCTTATTATGCCATGATATAACATTGTTTTAAGTTGGTTTCGTACTCCATGCATGCCTTGCATACCTACAATGTAATGCCTTGTTGTTCCCATAACATGCCTTAGGTTGTTAGCCCTAGTTTGAGCATGCTTTAGGCTTAGATTCATGAAGGTTTTGTGCTTATATTTCCATGTTTAAGGTCTGTCCATAGTGGTTTGGGTCGACCATGACATGCATTATATAGCCTCTTTGCATTTTAGGCTTGTTGGCCTTGAGCATGTAAGTGTGTAGCATGTTTTGTTTGCATCATTTCAATGGTTTGGAACCATTTTCCATGCTATTTCAGTCCCTCTAACATGCTTGTATGCTAGCCTTGCATGCCTCTTTAATGCCTTATGAGCTTGTGTTGTATGCTCCTTGAAAGTGCATTTGTGCATGCCTTTGAATTCAAGCCATTTAGATGCCATCTAATTGGCCTTTTGGGCTTAGTTTTATGTGCTAAAACTCTGTTTTGGTCGCCTAAGTCTCGCCATGGGTGGTTGTACTAAGTGTAGTCTATTGCCCCTTTTGGCTTGCCTCAAGTACTTGGACCTTAATTGCATGCCTTGCTCATCTTGTTTGCTTAATTTGGCATTGTATTCTAACATGATTTTCAGAGCTTTCTATGCATGTTAATTGTCCATGCTTAGCCTCTTCAAAGTGTGCTTTAGAGTTGCTTGTGTAATGCCTAAGTGTTAGTCCAACTTACTTTCATGTGTGCATGTGTGTTTAGCCTTCATTTTTGGGCATGTTGGCTACTATTTTAGGCCTATTTAGAGTTGCCTAAATCATGTTTAAGTCCATCTTTTCATTAATTTGCATTGCCTCATGTTTGCTTGCATGCTTGCATAAGTGCCTTGCCATGCCATGTTGCATCCTTAGCTTGCATGCCTAGGTTGCATTGCATCTTGCATGCATGTCTTGTTCCTTGATTTGGTGATAGGAATTGGGCCTTGTGTTGTTTGTTTGCTTTGCATTTCATTTGAAATTGAAGTTGCACACTTGCTCTTTGGGCCACCATGCATGGAAATGCGTGATTGGTGGTCCGAGAATCGAGGCACATCCCCCTTTGAGTCATTAACATGATAAGGAATGTGATTGGTGCATAAATTGCTTGAATTGCATTGCCATGGAAGATTTTGCCCTCTGCTACTGTGAGTTGCAGGTTCTGCAGGAATTTGTTGCCGGCCGGCAGTATTTAGTGCCGACCGGCAGTCAATCGATGGCCGGTGGATCTATTTTGTGCCGGTGACTACATGCTACTGCCGGTGGAAATTCTGCTCAGCCGGTGATATCCCCCAGTGTCCTGAGAGGCAGTCCTGAGACTCTGGCAGTCTTCAAAGGAGGTGAGCAGGGAAAACAAAGGCAAACTATGCATGGCAGTGCGATTCCGAGCCAGTCCCGAGCATGCGTTGCATCTGGCCCTCTTCTCGAGGCGGTTTACTGTTTTAATTAGATTAATTAACTTGCTTAATTAATTTAGTTGGACTGTAATATTTTATTAGCTTGCGTAGTTAATTAATTTGTATTATTATTTCGGTCCCTCCGTGTAAGGGCATATTTGTAATAAGTGTGTGTGAGTGGCGTGTATGTCTTCCAACCCCCATTTCTTTCTTCCTTTTATTTACCTGCTTATGATGGTAGATTAGGGCACGTTTATTTTAGCATACCTTATGCAATGCATGCGTGCATTCATGCATTTGTTTACATGCACCGGGCTCGGCACATCATACAAACTGTATTGTATTTCGATTCCAAATTGAATACGTGTTATTTGTAGCATTTCACATGCCATTTTAGGGTTAGCCGAGCCTACTCTAGATTGCATCCTTGCTTGTGTTGCATTAGCCACTTAACATGAACTAGGGACATGCATGTTTGCTAACTAGTTTATTGTTTTGGCACGGAGTACAATGTAAGTGTTTTCATGTTTTAGCATACCGTATGCGTGTGAATGTTAACATGACAGTATGCTTGCCATGCAGCTAAATGCTTATGTGTTATAAACTGCTTGAATGCCTGTGAGTGAAGGTTGGATTGTTTGAGTTGGAATAACTTATTGAAATCCGTATTTTAGCCTACTTGCGAGTAGCAAAATCCAAAACATTTTCAAAACGAACGGATATGCAATGTTTATTTCCAAATTAGGCGATCTAGTCTATACTTTTGTGTTGTGCGCATCACATAGTAATTCTAGCTAATTAATCGGAATAAGAGCACATAACGTTTACAAAAACGGATATCATGGTCAGTAGATGGCCGGTCTTCAGACCGGGAGAGAGGGGGTGCTCATAGATGACCTTCCCCAATCGTACCCAAGCTCTTGAGCCGAGGCAACTTTGGTGATGACGGACACGTGGCCTTCGGCACCGAGTCAGGGTTTCCTAAATTCCCCCATTTTTTAAAAATATTTAGGTGGCGACTCTGTATCTGGCAAAGCAGTCCATGTTTGGCACTTCTTTTCAAAAATCTGTTTTTCTCAAAACGATTTGCCAGAGTTAGACTCTTTGGTTCGGATTACGAACCGCAAGAAACAAATAGGAGAGTCCGAACTGTAGCGGGGTCCCTCGCAGACGTGTTACAAGTATCAGTGCAGAATGCAGTGTATGAGTACAGTGTGTGAATGCCATGAGCAGTTTATCAATACAGAACACAGTGTATCAGATGCTGTGAGGGCAGTATGTCAGGTGTCGTTTTGTGTGTTAGAGTATGTGAAACAGTCTATGTATGGTTCGAGACCGTGGTTAGAAGGACATATGGGAATACTATAATTGGATAGAAGGTCGAGACTCTGTTGGAGCATCCCCATCACTGAAGCGGTTAGCTCCAAGGACTGGCGAGTGTACTCGGAAGAGGCCTGCAAAAGTGTTAAGAAGCATCAATATTCTGCGGAATATCAAATCAAATGAAATGAACTAACTATGCAGAATGCAATATGTAGTAGTACATACCGGAGGCAGGTCGTAGAAACCGACCAACTCGTGATCAGCCGGAGGGGGAGCAATGGGGATCTGGTAGGTCACCCCACCACGCCCTCTGCATGTCATCGTCGTCGGCAGAGTAGGCCAACCAGTCCCCCGCCCTCTCTGAGCTCCACCCCTGCCACGGACTCGGACTCTTCCCCGCACTTCTGTTTCCGCTCCTGTCTCTGCCTTAGCCACTGGCGCTGCAGGTCTCTCTCGCTCAGCCCGGCGACCACCGCTTAGAGGCTGCATAATGAAGGTCCGGACGTACTCCGAGTAGTCGCCCTCGCCCCTGTAACCACTCGCATCCCAGCCAATGGTGTAGTCCGCCATCTGCTGAGGACTGAACCTCTCGGTGTCCCTCATGTGCTCAGAAGGGTGAACCGGGACTAGCTGCTCAAGTAAACCTAGTGTCTGGCGTAGGAAACGCTCACCCAGGTACCAAGCCCGACAGACCGGGCCCTCTATCAAAATCCGAAAACGCGAGATCTCCTCAGCACCAGCAAATCGGTCCCGAATCGTCGCTGGGAGTGGAGCCCACGACCGCCAGGTGATCTGAGAATGAAACGCAATTTTTTATCTACTATTATTGAAAATACAGTGCGAAGCGAAGCTTAAATGAACTGTAAGTTGAACATACCTCTGCGGGGGTGATGATGTCGAAGTAGCGGCGGAAGAAGATGAATGACTCGCGGGGTCTCCACACCCACCTCCCGTCGAAACGGCGCGAGAACAGGATGACGAGAGGAGTCTCTACGTCAGGTACTGGGGCTGGTCTGGGAAAGTAGGCATAGACCCACAACTGTAGAGCAGATATTAGTATGCTTATCAGGTAAAGCAGAATACAGAATAAAGTGAAGTAGTAGAACCGTGTATTGTGCAGTATATTGTGCAGAGTGTGTGGCGTGTGCAGTGTGCAGTCAGTATAAAACAGAGTATGTGTGTACCGTGTGTGCAGTATACAGTTAGCATGAAACAGAGAGTACAGTGTGTGCAGTGTACAGAGTACAGAAAATATAAAGCAGAAATGTAAAGCAAAAAAAGAAAATGTACCTCCAAAGCGCGCCAATAGCCTCCAAGCAATTGCCTGTTACCACGGGAAGCTAAGCTCATGTACCCATAGAGAGTGGCCAGAGCGGCGCCACCCCAGTCGTAATGCAGGATCTGCCTGACATCCACCAGTGCACTAAGCAGGCAGAGGGGCACAGTGTTCGCCCGGTTGGCGAAAATGGTAGTCCCAAATAGGAACATGAGAAAGCCGCGTGCGTATCGCTCTACAGCCTCCTAAGTCATCGGAGCCTCCTCGATCAAAGCTGGTTGACCCTAAACTGGACCTCGAACCAGGAATATCGAACGAAGCCTGGACGCGCAAGAGGCGGCAGCTCGCCGAGCAAGTAGATCTGAGCGGCCTCCCACTCGTCCATATTAGTATCAAAGGGGATCGGATCACCCCGTACCCCGATGCCTGTGAGCATCGAGAAATCGTAGGGAGTCATCGTCATGTCTCCCGTGGCGGAGAGGTGGAACGAGTCGGTGGTGTTCCACCATCTCTCTGCTAGAGCGGCAAGGAGAGGCCTGCTCGTAGTAAGTCTGGACAATCCTCTGCAAAATGCGCCGAAGCCAGCCTGGTCCACGATGTGGCGAACTGCATCGGGTAGCTCCGCATACCAATCCCGAGTGGCAATGTTCCTATACCCCCGGACGGTATGGGAATCTCCCTATTTTCAAGCAAACAATGGCGAAGAAATGCTAAAGTACAGTTCTGAAAAGCATCTAGATTTGGTAATGAATTACAATATACGATGTGTCAGTGTGTTCACATGGTTCAGTACAGATATAGCATGTGTGCACGTTTTCAAGTTCAAACAGATACCGGGTGCCGGTGTGCGTATAGTGAACTACAACATGTGATGTGTTAGTGTGTTTGCATGGTTCAGTACAGATATAGCATGTGTGCACGTTTTCAAGTTCAAACGGATACTGGGTGCCGGTCTGCATACAGTGAACTACAACATGTGATGTGTCAGTGTGTTTGCATGGTCCAGTGTAGATACAGCATGTGTGCACGTTTTTCAGATTCAAATAGATATCGGGTGTCGATGTTCTCGTAGTGAACTACAGTGACTGATGTGTCAGTGTGTTTGAGTGGTTCAGGGCAACTGCAATGTTTGTGCGCGCGTTCAGATTCAAACAGATATCAGTTGCAAGTGTGTTCACAGTCGATTACAGTGTACAATGCCTCAGTGCATTTGGGCTAAGCAGTTAAAGAGCATAATCAGTTATGGAAGCTAAGTGTTCTACATTGCGAAAAGTAAAGCAGAGGGAAGAATATACCTCGGAAGCGCCGAAGGACAGATGAGACGTCTGCTCGCGCAAGAGAAGCTCTGGAGGCACGCCCCTCTCGAAGCTCTTGAACTGGCGCAGTCCATCAGGAGGCAGGATGTGAATCGCCGGCCGATAGGTCGCCGGGTCGAACGGGGGGATGCTCAAGGGGTGGAGCTCGGCCCCAAGATCCATCTCATGATCCGGGGGAGTCCCGCCCTGTGGAATATCGTCGGCCATGTCAAATGTGATGAGGAAATTGGTCGGAAAAGGAAAACAAGGCTAGAATGCGAAGGGTCAACGAAAAGTCAACCCTCGGGAGGGTGGAAAATGGCCGGAAAAGCCGGAATGTGGAAAATGTGGGAAAATCAAGGAAAACTCAAGGGGAACAAACCCCAAAAAGAGGAAATAGCAAAGGAAGCACCGAAACGAAGTTTCGATCGGGTGAAAGTGTTCGAAATGCGATAAACTTCGCGAATCAAACGATGGAACGTGCGTAAAACGCGAGAAAACGGAGAAAGGAATGGGGAAAATCTTCTAGAGAGAGAGAGAATGTAATTTCGACTAGGGGGAATGAAAGAAATAGGGTGTGAAACCCTATTTTAAAAGACCCAAGGCGAAAAGTCGAATCTGCCCCGAATCAGGCATTTTTGGCCGGTCGGCTACTTTTTTGGCCGGCCAGCCAAGTTTTGGCCGGTGATGTGTTTTTGTGGCCGGTGGACGGCCGGTGGCTTCCTCTTCCGGCCGGTGAGCCTCCTGCAGCCTTGTTTTGGTTAGATCTGTGGATTGGCACCTTTATTGCTCAAGATAGTACAAGAAAAGGCATTTCCGAAGCTCAACCAGCCTCCATTTTGACCTCAGACCGTGTCTTCTGTGCGTGGCACTCGAATTCGTGCAAGGTGTATCCTTTCCGTATCCTTTTGTCTTTTACAAAGCTTGAAAGTTGCCCCATGCACACCTCACTCGCACTGTCTTGTGCACTCGCGTTGTCTAACGCATCGCGTTGTTTTGCGCATCTCATTGCATTTGGCATGCATTCTATCGCGCTATCTTGCGCATCGCACTGTCTTGTGCACTCGCGTTGTCCAACGCATCGCACTGTTGTGCACATCTCATTGCATTTTGCATGCATTCAATTGCGCTATTTTTGCGCATCACACCGTTCTATGCAGACGATCTGGCGAGACCTTAAACACGCTCGGTCTAGGAGACCTTAAATCCTCGGAAGGTGCAAGACCTTTGGTGCATTGATGTGCACAGTTCATTTGCATTTCGAAAGCCGCGCGTTGCCGCGCGTTTAAAGTTCATGCATCTCAAGTCGCGCGTCATCGCGCATTAAGAAAAGATCATGCATTGTCATGCATTTCAAGCGACTTGCGTTGTCACGCATTCCATGCATCATGTATTTCAAAAAAAAAAACACACATGCATATGTCATGCATCATTGTAAATGTTGCATATGTCATTGTAGCACGCCCGCGAGGGACCCCGCGCTACAGTTCGGACTCGATTTGTGTCACGGTTCTCAATCTGAACCAAAGAGTCCAAATCTGGCAAATCGTTTTGAGAAAAATAGATTTTTGAAAGAAGTGCCAAACATGGACTGCTTTGCCAGATACAGAGTCGCCACCTAAATATTTTTTTAATGGGGGCATTTAGGAAACCCTGACTCGGTGCCAAAGGCCACGTGTCCGTCATCACCAAAGTTGCCTCGGCTCGGGAACTTGGGTACGATTGGGGAAGGTCAGCTATGAGCACCCCCTCTCGCCCGATCTAAAGATCGGCCTCTACTAACCGTGATATCTTGTTTTGAAAACATTATATGCTCTTATTCCGGTTATTAGCCTAGATTTACTATGTTATGCGCACAACAAACAAGTATAGACCAAATCGCCTAAATTGGAACAAAACATTGCATGTTTGTTTTGAAAATGGTTCGCTACTCGCAAGTAGGCTAAAATGCAGGTTTTGCCACCTTCAAGTGGGCTTCAGAAAAGATGATTTTGCCACTATCTAGTGGGCTTAAAACTCATAGTTTTAATGCATTATTCCAATTTAGGTAATTCAACCTCCATCCACAAGCATTCAAACAGTTATATCACATAAGCAAATAGCCTCATGGTAATCGTGCTGTCATGGCAACACCCACACGCATGCAAGGATGCTAAAGCAAAAGAACTTACAGAGTACTCCAAGCCAAAACAGAAACTAGTTAGTAATCATGTGCATGATCCTAGTTCATGTTAAGATGGCTAATGCAGCATATGCAAGATGCAACTACAATAGGCTCGGCTATTCTAAGATGGCATATGATGATGCTACAACTAACACGTATTCAACTTGGAATTGAAGTACGATGCAGTTAGTATGATGCGCCGAGCCCGATGCATGCAAGACAAATGTATGGATGCACGCATGCATAGCATAAGGTATGCTAAATTAAATATGCCCTAATACTAACCATCGAAAGCAGGTAAGTAAAAGGGAGAAAAAAGTGGGGATTAGAAGACATGCACACACGCGCCCACACTTATTACAAATACGCCCTCACCCGGAGGGACCGAAAGAATATTACAGTCCGAATAAATAATGCTAAATTAATTATTACAGAATTTCTAATTAATTAACAAATAAATGCAGAAAGAGGGTGGCCGCAGCCCTGTCTCGGGATGCGCGAATGATGCATGCTCGGATTCATCTTGCCCGGAAAGCCCGTACCATACCACTGCTGCCTCTGTTTACACTGCCCTGTTTCTTTGAAAACTTCCAAAGTCCTGGGACAAGTTCCCTGCACACTTTAGAACACCATCGACTGAAGGGAATGCCCACCGACCATGTAACATATCCATCAGCTGGGGTTTCATGTTATTGGCCACCAATCCATGGCCGGTTGGCACTCTATACTGCCGATCGGCCAAAACTCCCTGCAGAAACTGGTTTTTGATAGCAACAAGGACAGACAGTGTATGGCATGGAATTTCAAGCAAATGTATGCGCGGGCACACTCCCTATCATGCAAGGGACTCAAGGGAGTGTGGCCCTCGACCCTCAGGCCATCAATCACGCATTTCAATACATGATAACCTAAGGAGCCAAGGTTGCAATTCAATGAAAATGCATGCAACATACAAATGAATACCAAGACCCTATCATGTCAAAGTCAAGGGCCTCGGTGACCGAGAGTTGAGACGCGTTACATCACTTGGAGTATGAACGCTTCTCAATCCCCTCACTTGGCTTGACACCCCAAACCAAGCAATGTAATGCATGCTATGCAAACATGGCTCAAAGATGCAACATAAGATTAAGATGCGGGGCATGTCAAATGCAATGCAACATGTCATGGCAAGTATGCAAAAGAACTAGCATGTGACAACACATCATGAATCAAACATGCAACAAACATGTGACGAGTAAGCAATGGTGGACTTAAACCATAAAGGGGCAGACCTCAGCCCACCCCAAAACAGTGGCCAAAAGCATCCCAAATGATGGACAAAATGCACAACAAATATGCAAGTCAAAGAAGCCCAAAGCTAAGGTATAACAAAGGGGAATTCTACTACCACTACCCCAAGCAAACATGGCATGAACCATACAACCAAAACAGAATTTTAACATGCAAAATAAGCCCCAAATACCCCTGATATGGCAGCCCCAAAGCCTCACACATAGGGCTATGCACAATGACCTATTCCTAGTCATGAAAGGCCAACTCTTCAAGGCATGAATGAGATGATAAATGGAGACATGTAAGCATGGTATAGGGACTGAAATAGCATATTAAATGATTCCAAATCATTGAAATAACCTAACCAATGCATGTTTATGATTCACACATTCAAGGCTCACAAGCCAAAATGTGAAGCAACTATACCAAACATACTAAACAAGACCAAATCAGTGACCAACAGACCTTAAGCATGATAAAATATGGCCAAGAACTTCACAAAGTAAAGCCAAGATATGAGAGCATGGTAGTCAAAAGTCATGATGCATTTCTAGGCACAAACAAAGAAATACAAAGCAAGTATGTTAAGCATGCAAAGGGCCACAAATTCGACCAAAAACAGAGATAACATGTGACCTAAGTAGCACAAAAAACATCAGATATGGAGCCAAGAACAAACCAAGCATGCATGTTGCCCTTTAAGCCAAAACAAGGGTAAAAGAGGGACAAAAGGGAGAGGGGTGTCCCTCCCCTATACAAGACTTCAAACCCTCTTCATCACCACTAAAAATCCACTGGATTTCAGTGGTGAAAAGAACTAAACACCCAAGAAAACAAAGCCTAGCAATGGAAGCTCCAAAAAGGCCAAACAAGACCTAAAGGGGGGAGTTTGACCCCAAACCACAAAATGACCTTAATGAAAGATGTTAAGCATGAAAATACAAGACTTTTTTATGTTATATATAAAGCTTAAATCAGCATTCAAGGCAGGTCAAAAACTAATGCAAAATTGGGGAAAATAAAGCAAAAGTCTCACCCTTGAAGAACACTTCAAGAACAGCTGGTCCAGCCGGTCCAGCCACCCTCCTCTGACCAAAATCAGTCCAAAACCTCAAGAATCAACCTCCCCAAGCCCCTCAAGGTCGGAGTGAGGTGTGGTAGTGTGTGTGTTAGTGCAAAACTAAGGTAAAAATGCACTTTTAGGCCACAAAACACACACAAGGGAGGAGAGAGAGGGAAATATGAGAGAGAATATGCTTGACAGATATATATATATATGTATATCTCTGGTTTTCTTGTTCAAAAACTCTAACCCCCAACAATGGGAGAAGAGGGGTGCTTATATAGGCCAAGGCAAAGTCAAGAAGCTTACAAGATAAGCTAAAGAGAAAGGGTCAAAGGGGCAAGGGGGGTCAAGGCTTCTTGGAGAAGCCATGATAAAGGGTCAAGCTTCTCCCAGAAGCTTGACCAACGGGTTCAACCTTCTAGAAGGAAAAAGGCGTCAAGGGTGCAAAGTGGTCATCCCCGTGTATGGGGAGGAGTGATGGTGCATTCCAGCTGGCACAGCTGGCATGCACCATGCCTGAAGGGTGCAAAGGGTGCAGATCGGCCGGCAAAAGAGGTCACCGGCAAAGAATGAGTGCCGGTTGGCCAAATATAGTGCCGACCGGCCATTAGTATTAAGAAACCACGGTCGGTGGCCCCAATAAACGGCCAGTGAGGTGAGGGGACAGCCGGTGCGGTGTGGGGATGGCCAAAAAGCCATTCCCTACCCTCTAAGGCAAAAACACAAGTGTTTGGTGCAAAACCAAACACCGAACAGTCGAGTCGGGAGATCCTGAGGCAAGGCGCGCAGCCGAGACCTCCAGGAACTCAAGACGAACACAAGCACGGATGATCACCGAGTGTTCAAGCGGTGATGTCCAAGTCTTGGGGACGGTCAAAATGGGGTGTCTACAGTCATGCATTTCAAAAAACAACCAAAAACAAAAAAAAACAAAAAAAACCACACATGCATATGTCATGCATCATTGTAATATAGTGCATATGTCATGCATTTTTCTGTAAACATCCATTCCAGTGCATATTGCATTGTAGCTTGCATGCATCCATTGCATCACCTCCGTCTATCGCTCGCGCCTTTCCTTGTTGAGCTTGGTCTGGTATGTGCTCATACTTTTCACGTCAAAACACAGTTCTGCATGTGTACGCGCCTATTCCTTGATGAACTTGGTTTGAGGGTTGCGGCACCTTTTCTGTGTTAGACGTGGCTTGTACGTGTACATGCCCTTCCTAGGCAAGATTTGGTTTGGCCCGTGTGCCATATCCGTTGTATATATATTACATTGTAGTGTAATTTTTGCATTCATCATTAGGATCATTGTTCTTTCCCTAGCAGGTCGTTTCCCCACTTATGTCAATCCACCTAATACTTGTTCTTGTGTCCGTCTACATCACTCATAGTTCTGCATGTGTCCGTGCTTTGAGGGTTGCGGCACCTTTTCTATGGTAGACGGACTTGTTACCTCCATCAATCTATTTGACAATTGTGTGGTTTTCAACTACTCATGATCGGATCATGATTCGATTGCGTTGCATCTTATTTGCATTGTTTATATTTGTTTTGTAGTTTTGCATATCATTTGCATAACATTAGATTCAATTGCATATCATCGCACTGTTTTGTGCACCTCATTGCATTTTGCATGCATTTCAATCGCGCTATCTTGCACACCTCATTTGCACTTGTTAGTGCATTGCGTCGTCACGCAGTTTTTGATTGCATTGTTATGCATATTGCTAACATTATTGCACCTGCTAAGTTGCTTTATTTGCAGGCACGATATTATATGTACGGTTCATTTGAGGCTGGTTCAACCAGACGAGCCGCACAGGTATTGTATTCTCCAAGTGAGACGTATCGAGAATTACTTAATTCTCTTACATCCTTTCTGCATTGTAGTGTAGTTTGGTGTATGCTAGCTTAAAACCGTTGCATTGTATGTACTTCATTACAGCTTTCTTTGCATGATCATAAGTTATGTTCGGCTTCTTGCGTTTGTTTTGCATTTTGCCCCAGCCCTCGGGCGCATATCTTTCTTGTATTGCATGTTTGTCTAACTCTTCGGCCTTGTCAAAAATGGGTCGTCTCTGGGCTTTGACATTCACTCCCGTCATTGTTATGACTTCCGAGTTCTGTCAAAGAGGGGCAACTGTAGACACCCCATTTTTGACCGTCCTCAAGACTTGGACGTCACCGTTGGAACACTCGGTGATCATCCATGTTTGTGTTCGTCTTGAGTTCCCGGAGGTCTCGGATACGCGCCTTGCCTCAGGATCTCTCGACTAGACTGTTTTGTGTCTGGTTTTGCACCAAACACTTGTGTTTTGCCTTTGAGGGGCAGGGAATGCCTTTTGAGGCATCCCCACACACCACCGGCCATGGCTTGAGGCCACCGGCTGTGTTTTGTGCCCATCGACCATATATTTGGCCGACCGGCACTCTAGATGGCCGACCGGCCATCTATTTTGGCCATGTTGCATCTTTTGCCGGCCGACTACTGTGCATCTGCTTTTGCAGATATTTTGGTGCAGCTGGCATGCACTTGGCTCCCCTCCATACACGTGTATGGAGGGATCTCTCTCTTTAGAAGCTTGTCTTGTAAGCTTACAAGACTAAAGCTCTATACAAAGGAGCCTTCTCTCCCTCTTTGAGAGGTTAGACATTTTTAGACAGCTTTTTTTTTAGGGTTTGAGTTCTAGGGTTTGAATATTGTGTGTATCCTATCTCTATTTCTCCCTCCCTCTTTGTCTTGTGTGTGTTTAGGCTTAGTATTGCTCACAAACACCCACCAACACACCATCCCTTGGAGCTGAGGCCCTTGAGGGATATTTTTGGAGGTTTTAGACTGATCTCAACCTAAAGAAGCTGCTGGAGCTCCATTGGTGAAGAGGGTCTACAAGGGTAAGATTTTTGTCCCTTTTTACCCCATTTGTGCAAAGCCTTTTAGCCTATCTTGCATCTGTTTTTGAGCTTAGTGTATAACATATAAAAGTTATGCTTTTACTTGCTTTAAATAGTTGCTTAAGGGTGTTTCAAGCTTTGGGGTTGTTTGACCCCTCTTAAGGCTTGTTTGGCCCTTATTTTGTGTCATCTTGGTGAGCTCCGAGACCTTGGTGTTTGGGCCTCCTCACCACTGAAATCTTGAGGGATTTCAGTGGTGAGGATGGTGCCTTGAGGTCCCAAGAAGGAGAGGGCCACCCCCTCTCCTTGTTGTCCTTGAAAAGGGCCCTTTTAGCCTCTTGAGGGAGCATCATGTTTAAGTGTGTGTTGACCATGCTTTGGCTGATATTTATGCTTATTTTTCCATGAAATAGCATTATGTTTAGTTGGTTTGGACACACCTTGATTGTTTAGCATATATGTCTTGTAATGCCATATTGTAGCCTTAACATGCATCTAGGTTTTAACCCTTGTTCGAGCATGCTTTTGGCCTAGCTTTGTGAAGCTTTTGTACTTGTTTTGCCATGTCTAAGGTCTTTTTTTGGTTGTTTTGGTCAACCATAACATGTATTGCATAGCCCCTTTGCATTGTTAGCTTGTAGGCTTTAAGTATGCGAAGTATTGAGCATGCATTGCTTGCATCATTTTCAGTGGTTTGGCACCATTTATAGCATCATTCAGTCTTCATGGCATGCTTGCATGCTTGCCTTTGATGCTTCTTTGATGCCTTATGAGGTTGTGCCTTATGCTCCATGTTTGGTCATTGTGCATGCTCTTGAATCTAAGTCATTTAGATGCCATCTAAATGGTCTTTAGGCTTTGTTTTAATATGCTAAAACTCTAATTTTAGTTGTTTAATTCATGTCATGTTTGGTTTTGTTAAGTGTGGTCTAATACCCCATTAGCTTGCCTTGAGTTTTGGCTATGCTAGCATGCCTTGCTTATGTCGCTTAGTTAGTTTGGCACCTCTATTTCATGCATTTTTCAGAGCTTATATTGCATGCCATTCGCCCATGTTAGCTTCTTTTAAGTGTGCTTGAAAGTTGCTCTTTGTGCTTAAGTATTGGTCCGTTAACATGTGCATATGTGTGTGTGTGTTGGCCCCCATATTTGAACATTTTGGCCATTGTTTTAGGCTTGCTCGAGAGTTGCCTAATTTAGTCTAAGTCCATCCCATTTGTTTGTTGCATGCACTCCTTGTATGTTGTAGCATATTGGTGAGTTGTTGCATGATTGAAATTGCATGATTGAATGAAGTCGCATGTTGGCTTGCATGCTCGAATACCCACATTAGCCTTGCACACTTGTTGGTTGCATTGTTTCATGCCTTGCATGTCTTGTATGCTTCTTTGCATTTCCATAGTGCATACTTAGGCTCACATGCTTAGATTGCATTGCACTAGCATGCATGCTTGGCCTCTTGAATTGCTTGTGATAGAGGTCGAGTTCCACTTGTGTGTTTATGTGCATTGCATCCAATATCAAAATGCACACTTGATTCTTTGGGCCATCATGCATGAAAATGCGTGATTGGTGGTCCGAGAATCGAGGCCCATCCTCCTTTGAGTCATACACATGATAAGGGGTGTGATTGGTGCATACATTGCTTGAAATACATTGCCATGCTATGCCTTGCCCTCTGCTGCTGTCAACTACAGGTTCTGCAGGAAGCCTTGGCCGACCGGCCATATACAGTGCCGACCGGCCATCCATTGGTGGCCGATAGCTTTATCAGAGGCCGATGAGAATTTTCTATGGCCGATGATCATCTCCTTCAGCCGGTGGTGTTGCCCAACATCCAGAGAAGCAATCCTGAGACTTTGGCAGTTTTCAGAGGAGTATAGCAGAGAAAACAGAGGCAGCTTGCGCATGGTAGTGGACTTTCGAGCAGGACTGAGCATGCATTGCATTGGACCCTCTTCCCGACGCTGTTTATTGCTTAAATAGATTAGTTAAATTGCTTAGCTAATTTATTTGGTCTGCAATATTTAATTAGCATGTGAGTTAGTTGAATTGTATTATTATTTTGGTCCCTCCGAGCGAGGGCAAGTTTGTAATAAGTGTGGGTGCGTGTGTGCATGTCTTCCAACCCCCACTTCTTTCTCCCTTTTACTTACCTGCTTTGATGGTTAGTATTAGGACATGTCTAATTTAGCATACCTTATGCTATGCATGCGTGCATCATCCATCAGTATTGCATGCACCGGGCTCGGCGCATCATGCTAACTGCATTACTATTTCAAATCTAACTTGAATACGTGCATCAAATGATTGCATTTCACATGCCATTTTAGGATTAGCCGAGCCTGTCCTAATTACATCCTGTATGCGATGCATTAGTCACCTTAACATGAACTAGGATCACGCATGTTTGCTAACTAGTTTACTGTTTTGGCACGGAGTACACTGTAAGTATTTTATGCTTTAGCATCTCACATGAGTGTGAATGTTAACATGACAGCATGCTTATCATGTGGCTAGATGCTTATGTGTTATAACTGCCTGGATGCCTGTGGGTGAAATCTGGATTGTTTGAGTTGGAATAACTCGTTGAAATCCGTGTTTTAGCCTACTTGCGAGGAGCAATTTCAAACTATTTTTTTAAACGAGCGGATATGAAATGTTTTGTTCCAATTTAGGCAATTTGGTCTATACTTGTTTGTTGTGCGCATAACATAGTAATTCTAGGCTAATAACCGGAATAAGAGCATATAACGTTTTCAAAATCGGATATCATGGTTAGTAGAGGCCGATCTTCAGATCGGGTGAGAGGGGGTGCTCATAGCCGACCTTCCCCAATCGTACCCAAGTTCCCGAGCCGAGGCAACTTTGGTGATGACAGATACGTGGCCTTTGGCACCGAGTCAGGGTTTCCTAAATTCCCCCAATTAAAAAATATTTAGGTAGCGACTCTGTATCTGGCAAAGCAGTCCATGTTTGGCACTTCTTTTCTAAAAATCTATTTTCTCAAAACGATTTGCCAGATTTGGACTCTTTGGTTCAGATTAAGAACCGTGACAATTTGAGTCCGAACTGTAGTGAACCCAAAATGAACAGAACGGGGGTTCATCCTCCCGGGGCGTTCGGGGACGTCTACACAAAGCTTTCAGAAATCTTACATGATATCAGAGTCATGTCCGAAACCCTAGGTCTGGCCTTTATCATTCAAAGCTTGAAGTCTTCTCTGGGCTTCTCCGAAGTTGCGAATCTGTTCTCTAATCTTCTTTAAAGTCACGACAGTCCTCCGGGCTTGGTCTGAAGTCGCAATTTAGGGTTTTCTCGTCTTTCTCTCTCTCTGGTTCAGCTAATCGACCACACATCGTGGGTCGTCTGGGCTGTTTGTGGGTCATCTAGGCTATCTGATCGACAGTCCTATGTTTTTGGTTCGATACATCATCACATGTCTCCATTTTGGTTCGTCTCTATTGATCTCTCTCTCTCTTTCTCCCCCCTTCCCTCCCTCCCTCCTCCCTCCCTCTGGTTTAGAATTGCGACACCCATACTCGTCATGGTTCACAATCCATCTGAACCGAAATCCATTTGGTCTGGGTGTTATTATATTTGAAGCTATCAGGTTTTGGTTTATTACATTGTTGCCCCATTATATTTGAAGCTCTCAGGTTTTGGTTTATTACTTTGTTGTCACATCATATTTCAGTTTATTACAGTTCTCTATTTTTGTTTGGTTCATCATGATGATGACAGTTTCAGCTTCTACAAAGCCCAAGAAGGGGCTCATTGCCTCAGATGAATATGTTTTCTACCATCAAAAGGGTCATTGGAAGTACCACTGTCCCAAAAAGAGACATCTACCTGCCTCATCTTTTCAGCTTTCTCAAAATCAATTTCGAGGTTCTCCCACTGCGTATACTGCATCTGCTCCGACTCCTGATCTTAACTTGGCTTCCTTGACTGCTCAGATTAGTCAACTTCAACATATATTGTCTACCTCTTAGTCATCCCCATTGGCTTCCATTGTTTCCTCTCTTTATTTAAGTTTGCTTGGGTCTTCTTCAGGTATTTCTTCGTCTGTTTGAATTTTTGACTCTGGTGCCTCTCATCATATGACTCCCCATCTCTCCTTACTTTAAAATTTACTCCTCATCCCTTTCCTATTACTGTCAATGCTACTAATGGGTATGGTATGTCTGTTGTATCTGTTAGATCTGTCCTACCGTCAGCTATGTGTATTGTCGCTATTCCATATGTTCTTTATGTTCGTCAATTATCTGTCAATTTATTATCTATCAGTCAGCTTTATGCTTCTACTTTTGATGTTATCTTTTCTTCTTCAATCTATTTTGTGCAAGATCGAATGTCTAAGCAGCAGATTGGGACCGGTTATAGAATTGGAGACCTCTATGTGGTGGAGAGCTTGCATCTGCCTGTGGCAACTTCTCTAATTGCCTTTTCTTCTTTTCACTTAGATTCTCTATCTAGTCCTTTCTACTTGTGACATTCTAGATTAGGGCATTTGTTTGCTGATCGCTTACGGTCTTTAGCTCAGTCTGGTATATTGGGTAAAGTTACTCCTAGTGAACTTACTGAATGTCGGGGGTGTGAATTTGTCAAAATGATAGCCTTACCATTTCATAAAAGTACTTCCATATCTGATACGCCATTTTTTTTAGTTCATACTAATGTTTGGGGTCCTTCTATTCTCACTAAAAGGGTTCTGCATACTATGTGTCATTTGTTGATGACTGCACCCGTTACACCTAGGTTTATCTTATGACTCATAAGTCCAATTTTTATTAGATATACCGTACCTTCCAGTCTATGATTACTACTCAGTTTGGGTCTACCATTAAAGTGTTACGGTCTAACTTGGGTGAGGAATATTTTAAAAATGAGTTATGTGAAAATTTGGCCAATTTGGGTACCATTCACCAAACTTCCTGCATAAATACACCTGGCCAAAATGGTCGAGCCGAGCATAAACTGTAATGACCCCAATTCGTAGATAACTACTAATTCGTAATTAAGAATGCTAACTAAGTGTTTAGAATGGAATTGTGTGTTATTATTAATTGTGATATGTGCTTTGTAGTAATTTGTGCATATCTATCTAATTTGAAAATTATTTGTCATGATTTTTACTTTGAATTTGAAATTGTTTGAGTTTATGGATTCACAAACTAGAATATTTGGAACCATATGAGAAGTTTTGTTAAAAATTGATTTAGTTTAGTAAAATAGCATGTGATTAAATTGAGCCTTAATTGAAACTATTTTTTTGACTAATTGAGTCATGTGCTAACCTTGATTAATTACGGCTACTTGTGTTTGATTAAAATGATGCATGATTGGTACCTAATCTAATCCTATCCATGATCCAAGATGTGATTAAGTGTATGATGTGATGAGGCATTTTGTAATGTTAGGTGTAGAGGATTAAAACCCTGGTGTGTGTGTGTGTGTGTGTGTGTGTGTGTGTGTGTGTGTGTGTGTGTGTGTGTGTGCGTGCTAGAGTTTTGCATGTGTGTGCACGTGTATTGTGCTCAAGAAGTGAGTGTGTGTTGTGTATATTTAGCTAAGTGAAGGAGTGTTTGTATCATTCCTTTGCTTATTTGGTTCTTTCTGTTGAGAGAGTTCAAGCTTAAGAGAGAGGGAGAGAGAGAGAGAGAGTTTGGCTGTAGTGAGAGAGAGCTCAAAAGTTTGAAGAAGAAGAAGAAAACTAGGAAAATTCATCTCACATTTCTGAAATTAAAGCCTTGGGTAAGGATTCCATGTCTAATTTCTATAGCTATCCCTCCAGGCATCATGATTTCATCAAGTTTTAAGTTACTTTCACGAGAGTGCAAGAAATGGGTCTTTGAACATATAGATTACTTTCATGTGTATTCATGGTAGATCATCTTTGATTTTATCATTTTGAGTTTGAGTTTTAAAGTCCTTGCATGCATGTGAGTTTAAATCATGTCCATTGTTTCATAAATTTATGAGTTTGTTGATCACCATTTGCATGTTATGAAAAACCATGAAAAGAGTGGGAAAATCTTGCATGAAGGAGTTTTGATTCAAATCTTTCAAGAATTGATGAGTTTTTGAAGAAAAGATGTTTTAAGGGTCTTGTATTGAAGTTTTCCAAAGCTATTTTATGTGTTTGATCAAATCATGTAAGACCCCAAGTTTTGAAAGTTGTTTGGAAGCCATTTTTTGTTAAGCTTGGTGCCTAGAAATTCACAGCTAGCTCGAGTGAAGAAGTGGTGGCTTGAGCCAACATTATGAGCTCCCAGTATTTTGAACTCTGCCAAAGCTGGCTCGAGCAAAGGAGTGGCGGCTCAAGCGAGCTCACTTTTTGCCTTTAGCTGGCTCTAGCCACCAGCTTATTTTCAGCATGTTTTCAAAAGATGTTTTAAGTACATATCTTCACTCCCATCTCTTTCCGGGCATTCTTAGGCATGATTTATGAGCCATTAAGGATTAATAAGCTAAGAAACAACATACGTAAGTGAATAAGAAATTATGTGTCGAATCTGAGTATGTGGTTCTATATGAACAAGCTATATGACATGGAATGAATAGGAAGTTAAAGCAAGAAAGCTAAGCCATGTATGGCCACATGAATGAGTAATAATGACATGTTTTGTGCTATGTACATTTATGTTTGTAGGTCAAGACTCGAAGACTGACCAACCATTTCTGGAAGCCCACTGTGAGTAACGTTATTGTAAAGATATGTTCATATGAATTATGTTCCAAATGTAATTTGATAAGTTATGATTTCTGAAATGATATTTGTTTACGTGAACGAATGTCCTATGTTGAAATCTATTATGCATTCATAGATAGTCCCAAGTCATGGGGGACGCCATGTTAATGCGGGTCCATGACATATATGTGATTACGAGATCTCGTTAGCTACTTCATTGTGGTGATATGTGTTTAATCGGTATCCGGAACCGATTACTCTAGTCGGAAGACGATATGTGATGTGTTCTATGGGATGTACCATTATCATGTTCGGATATGAGGATGATTATGTTATGATCTATTTTATGATTGTGAAATGTTTGGAATTCGTTCACTAACTTCTTTACATTAATGTTATTCACTGGGTTTTAGCTCTGTGTGTGTATATATATATATATGTATAGGTGAGCGTTTTGGAGATCAGGCCTGAAGACTTTTGTCTGGATCTATGTCTTGTTGTCAGCCAACCATTGTGCCTCACGTGGAGGTTCCGGAAGTGTCACGTGTTATAAGATTTGGTTGTTTCTGTATATGAGACTTGTTTGTTTTTGTTGGTTGTACTTAAGATGCTCTAACGTGTGTGGGTATAATGTAAGAATGATTTTTGGATATGTATATAAAGTTTTAAAATCTCTGTTTCATATAAGTCAGCACAGCTCATTGGACGATTATACTTATGTATTTGCTTCTGCTAGCTCCCTTATTTTGTTAATCTATTTCAGAGGCCTTGGATAATCTTAGGATTACTGGCCGGTTACGATGCTAAACCTATAGGACCGGGTTTGGGTCGTGACATAAACACCGTCATCTCCTTGAGACAGCTAGGTCTCTTCTTCTCTCTGCCTCAGTTCCGGCTTCATTCTGAGGGGAGGCAGTTCTTACTACTGCTTTTCTTCTCAACCGCATGGTTACTCTCCTTTTGTCTGGTCGGTCTCCTTATGAGGCTTTGTTCTTCCAAATTCCTAACTACTCCCTTCTTCGTGTGTTTAGGTCTGCCTGTTTTGTCCTTTTTCCTCGCAAAGATAGGACCAAACTTAGTGCCCGGTCTGTCCTCTGTGTCTTTTGGGGTTATAGTCCTACTCAGAAAGGCTATCGGTGTTATGACCCTATTTCTCGCCGTCTTTATGTCTCCCATCATGTTTCTTTTCTCAGACGTCTACCTTACTTTCAGCTTCCTCCTCTCACCGCCCTAGTTTCCAAAGAGGATTTGGTTCATATTGATCTGTTTCCTTCTGAGGTCCTGTCTGATGAGTACATCTCCTCAGTTTGTTCCATCTTCTCTTCCTACGTCACCTTTGGCTACTTCTTCTCCTTCGGTTTCCTCTCCTCCTCCGTTGTTAGTTTATTCTCGTCGCAAGGCTCCTCCACCGGTTATCTCTACCCTTGCTACTGATCCTCCTGCTTCTGATGACTATGATTCTGCTACACACCGATATCCTACTCGAGCGCGTCATCCTCCAAACAGGTTGGGTTGGTCTAATACATGTTTTTTTTGCTTCCTATCGTACTTTTTTATCTGCTGTTCACTTTTTTTCAAAACCTCAGATTTACAAGGAGGCCTGTCAGGATCCTCATTGGGCTCAAGCTATGGTGGATGAGTTGTCTGCTTTACAGAAAACTAGTACTTGGGAGTTGGTTCCTTTACCTGCTGGTAAGAGTCTGGTTGGTTGCAAATGGGTCTACAAAGTCAAGACTCATTCTGATGGTTCTCTTGAGCACTACAAAGCTCAGCTAGTTACCAATGGTTTCTCACAGGAGCATGGTATTGATTTTGAGGAGACCTTTGCTCTTGTTGCCTAGATGATTACTGTCCGTACTTTGATCTCTGTCGCTGTTGTTTGTTCTTGGCCACTTTATCAAATGGATGTTAAGAATGTTTTCTTAATGGCCATCTCACTAAGGAGGTTTACATGCGTCCTTCTCCCGGCCTTCACCAATCCTCTGGATAGGTTTGTCACCTTCGGCGTGCTCTAAATGATCTGAAGCAATCTTCTCGTGCTTGGTATGATCACTTTTAGACTGCTGTTACTGAACTTGGGTTTCATTCTTGTGCCCTGGACTCTGCTTTATTTCTTCTCCACACCTCTACTGGATTTGCTACGTTATCACTGTATGTGGATGTGTAGACGCGCCCTCGTGGGCCTCTCTCTACAGCTCAGACTCAATTTGTGTCGGTTCTTAATCTGATCTCGCAATGTGCAATGGAAGACTGATAAATCACCAAAGAGTCCAAATCCGGCAAATAGTTTTGGAAAACAGATTTTTAGAAAGAAATGCCAAACATGGACTGCTTTGCCAGATACAGAGTCGCCACCTAAATATTTTATTTTTGGGGGAATTTAGGAAACCCTGACTCGTTGCCTAAGGCCACGTGTCCGTCATCACCAAAGTTGCCTCGGCTCGGGAACTTGGGTATGATTGGGGAAGGTTAGCTATGAGCACCCCCGCTAGGCCGATCAAAGATCGGCCTCTACTAACCATGATATCGATTTTTGAAAACATTATGTGCTCTTATTCCAGTTATTAGCCTAGAATTACTATGTGATGCGCATAGCATAAAAGTATAGACTGGGTCGCCTGAATTGGAACAAAACATCTCATGTTTGTTTTGAAAAACGGTTTGCTACTCGCAAGTAGGCTAAAATGCAGGTTTTGACAAATTATTCCAACTCAGGCAACCCAACCTTCACCCACAGGCATTCAAGCAGTTCAATCACATAAGCATATAGCCTCATGGTAAGCATGCTATCATGGCAGTCACTCACACACATGAAAGGATGCTAAAGCATAAACACTTACCGGGTACTCCAAGCCAAAATAAGAAACTAGTTAGTAATCATGCATGATCCTAGTTCATGTTAGCAATGGCTAATGCAACGCATGCAAAATGTAACTAAGATAGGCTCGGCTACCCTAAGAATGGCATATAAAATGCTACAACTGGATACACGTATTCAAGTTGGAATTGAAATACTATGCAATTAGTATGATGCGCCGAGCCCGGTGCATGCAATACGAATGAATGTATGCAAACATGCTATCATAAGTATGCTAATTGAAACATGCCCTAAACTAACCATCATAAGCGGTTAAATAAAAAGGAGAAAGAAAGTGGGGGTTAGAAGACATACACACGCTCACGCACACTTATTACACAATTGCCCTAGCTCGGAGGGTCCGAAAGAATAATACAAATTAATCAACTAACAAGCTAATTAAATAATTACATAACACTTAACTAATTAACAAATCAATTAAGCTAATAAAAGCAGTAAAACAGCCTCGGGAAGAGGGATGAATGTATGCATGCTCGGCTTTGCTCGGAAATCCGTTGCCATGCACAAGCTGCCTCTGTTTACACTGCTCTGCCTCTCTAAGACTGCACAAGTCGCAAGGATGCTTCAGCACCACTCCCTGATCACTGTGGATGGTCACTGGCCAAGAGGAGACACCACCGGCCTTGGTAAAATGGTCATCAACCATCTATTGAGCTCTCGGCCATCCATTGTTGGTCGATCGACACTAAATGTGGTCGGTCGGCCATCCATTCCTGCAGAATCCTGTTTTGACAGCAACAGAGGGCAAACATGGCATAGCAATGCATTTCAAGCAAATGTGTGCACCAACACCCTCCTTATCATGTTCATGACTCAAAAGAGGATGGTCCTTGACCCTCGGGCCACCAATCATGCATTTCAATGCGTGATGGCCAAAGAGGCCAAGTTGTGCGTTTCGATTTCAAATGTAATGCAAACCAAACAAACAAATGGCCCAACCTCTATCATGGTGATTCAAGAGGCAAGGCATGCATGCCAAATGCAACCTAAGCATACGAGCTAAGCATGCAACATGAGCATGAGGGTAAGCATACAAATATGCAATGTGTACTAGGCACACAACCTAAGCAAACAAGCATGTGAAGTATGCAAGCTAATCAAGCATGCAAGATGCAATTTAAACATGCAAGTATGGAAGACATATGACAACATGTAAGCAACTTAGCCAAGGAGAATGCATGCCAAATGCAAAGTGATTCAGGCATGCAACAACATGCAATAGGCCAAGTATGCGACGACACACAAGGCGAGCATGCAACAACATGCGAACAATGGTCTTAAACTAATTTTAGTGGTGAGGAGGCCAAGACAAGGTGGTCCCGGAGCTCACCAAAAATAGCACAAAATGGGGGCCAAACAAGGCCTAAGAGGGGTCAAACAACCCCAAACACCAAAGCAACCTTAAACAACTATTTTAAGCACTTAAAATCAGAACTTTTATATGTTATATACAAAGCCTAAAAATAGATGTAAGATAGGTCAAAAGACTATGCAAAAATGGGAACAAAGGGGTAAGGTTCTTACCCTTGAAGACCTCCTTCAAGAACAATGCTCCAGCAGCCTTTCCAAGCTTAGATCAACTCAAGAAGTCCAAGAACAACCTTCTAATGCCTCAGCAACTAAGGGAAGGTGTAATGGTAGGTGTTTGTGTACAAAAGTAAGACTAAACACACACAAATACAAAGGGAGAGGGAGATATAGAGATAGATAGATACAAGACTCAAACCCTAATCTCAAGACCCTCTGGAATTTTTTTGTAACCCTTGAGGAGAGAGGAGAAGGCCTCCCTTTATAGAATTTCAACTCTTGCAAAGCTTACAAGACAAGCTAAGCAAGAGTGAAATCCCTCCATACACGTGTATGGAGGGGGTGCAAAGTGTATGCCAGCTATCACAGCTGGCATAAAATATCTTCCAAAAGAAGATGCATAGTGATCGGCTAGCCAAAAATGACAAATTGACCAAATCAATGGTCGACAGACCAGAAAGAGTGTCGACCGGCCATCACCAATGGCCAGTAGCAACAAGACAGGGCCGATGGCCTCAAGCCATGGCTGGTGAGGTATGGGGATGGCCAACAAGCTATTTTCCGCCCTCAGAAGCAAAAACACAAGTGTTTGGTGCAAAACCAAACACAAAAACAGTCGAGTCGAGAGATCATAAGGCAAGGCGCATAGCCGAGACCTCTGGGAACTCAAGACAAACACAAACATGGATAATCACCGAGTGTTCAAACGGTAATGTCTAAGTCTTAAGGACGGTCAAAAATGGGATGTCTACAAGATGATATGATCATCACTGGTTCTGACTCTTCTACTATATTTGAGGTCAAGAAGCATCTTTTCCACACCTTTGAAATGAAGGATCTGGGCCTATTGCAGTATTTTCTTGGTATTGAGGTAGCTTCTTCTCCCAAGGGCTACTTTCTCTCTCAGGCCAAGTATGACAATAAGGTTATTCATCGTGTTGGTCTTACCGACACTAAGATTTCTGATACCCTCATTGAGTTTAATGTAAAACTCAACACTACTGATGGTGTTCTTTTAGATGATCCTACTCTATATCGAGAACTTGTACGTTGCTTAGTCTATATGACAGTTACTCGACCTGATCTTGCTTATGCTATTCATGTGGTTAGCCAGTTGTTTTTGCTCCTCACTTCACACATTGGGTTGCCTTGGTTTTAATTCTTTGCTATCTCCGAGGTACTATAGTTCAGAGTCTATTATTGTCCTCTACTTCCTCTCTGGATTTGGTGGCCTATGCTGATTCTGATTGGGTTAGTGATGTTACTGATCGCAAGTCCACGTTTGGTTTCTGTATGTTTCTTGGCAATTCCTTGATCTCTTGGAAAAGCAAAAAACAAATTGTTGTTGCTCGCTCTACTATCGAAGCTGAGTATCATGCTATGGCTCATGCTACTACTGAGATTGTTTGCCTTCGTTGTCTCTTATCTGATTTGGGTGTCCCTCAGTCTTTTCCGACCTTCCTATACTATAACAACCATAGTGCTATTCAAATTTCCCATAACACTGTCTTCTATGAGCAGACAAAGCACATTGAGATTGATTGTCACTTTATCCATCACCATCTGCAGTCTGGCTCTATCTTGCTTCCTTTCGTCACTTTGGCTTTGCAACTTGCTGACTTCTTTACCAAGACTCACACCACTTCTCGGTTTCAGTTTCTTCTTGGCAAACTCTTAGTATTTTCTGCTAAAACAACTTGTGTTTGAGCGGAGGTGTGAGAATATTACGTTTCATGTATTTATTAGGATTTTTTTCTTTCCTTTTCAATTCTAGGGTTAGATTGATATATAAACCAATGTATTCTTGTATTTGATACACAATTAGATATACAGAAAAGCTTTCAAAAATCTTACAGAGTCGCACACCCAAAATCACCTAGCTTGTAAACTCCATTCTTGACACATTAATGCGTGTTTTGGAGGGAAAAGATTGAATACGCACCTAAACTTTGGCATAATGCACAAAGTGGTGGTCCCAAGACTTGAACCCATAACATCGAGGTTATTAGGTCGAGTCTTAACCATTAAACCAATGGTCACCCCTCATAAATGACAAGCAATTGAAAGAATAAAGGTCCGTAAAGTAGGACAAATGTTTGGAAATACTGAAGCACCTCTTGACAAGAGTAAATTTGGCATGCTGCAGAGATAAAAAATGTTTTTTTTCCCACTTTGTTCCCAGTGGCATACTGGTGTATTCATGTACCAAAAATAGGGTCTTATATTTCCACTTGTTATAGAAGTTTCTATTTTGCATCTTTCGTTATTCAGACTCAATAAGAAAGTTAATCCTATGACAGGTGAGTCAAATGATTTGAAGATCTAGAAATTAGCAGGAAGCAAAACAGGAAAACCCACATTTGTAAATATAGTTAGATGAGGGCCAGGGAAAGGTTGAATCTGTATGCAGACATCTATTTAGTGCTAATTGAAAGGTATCCCATATTATTATTATACAAGTATTGCTGTATTAGTATCTCAGTTGGTTTGGCTGCCTAATTCTTATGTCAATTTAAGAGGTGAAATGTATTACGCTTCAAAAATTATGCCAGCCTGGAGGTCTAGAATCATGCTCATAGATTTAGTAGACATTTTGCTATTTGGCTCATACATAGAAATGTTTCATTTTCTCCAATATATTTTCTTCATAACAAAGAAACCATTTTTTCTAGTTCAAAGCTCAGATCCCAAGTATAATACTAACCTAATGTAAAATTTTCAGCACCCCTCCCTCTGTAAATAACTTAGATCTACTGATGGATAGGCTGTGATCACAAAGCTCCATCTGGATAAAGAGCTGCTCATTTTCAAACCAAGAAGAGTAGTATCCAACTAGATTTTCATGGGATAAATACAAAAAGGAAAATTTAATTAGAGGACAATGTTTAATGTTTGTGTGTAGAAAGAAAACAACACTCAGATAGGAAAATTAACAAAAGAATTATGTACAAACCTAACCCAGCCAAAGCTTGAACCTCCATCAAAGCTTTTCTCCTGCAAGAGCTTTTTCATTAGAAAGCCGCTCAAACATATGGTATAGATAACTAAAGCATGAAGATGGCGTTAATATCATGTTATTGTTTCTTGTAAAATCAACTAAACAGAAAATGGCATTAATAACTTCTATTATGAACACATTGCTCATTCTAAAGGGGAAGAACTAATTTAAGATAGGTACACCATCAACCCTCATCACATCCATAATATGATCAAGATCCCCAAGCAATAAAATTACTATTTTTTTTTAAATCCAAGTCTTAATTTGATTCAACTCACATAGAAAATGGCATTCTACCAATCAATACCAATTACGACATGAAATTAGAGTAGCACCCATGATACACATTAAAGCTCAAGCACAACATAACAATTAACCTTACCCTACCTTTGCCTATCACTTTTGACAGTTTTTAGTTTCTCTAGTGATTTTGGACAAGAAATATTTTCCTGATGGGTATTGCCCTCATCATAAAAATCTCTAAACAAACCACAATATTTTGAACTTACTTTAATAACTTTCAAAATTCTCTGAGAAATAATCATAAAAGGGAAGCAAATAAATTCTTTACTATTGCAATCATAGCATCAAATTTCAATTCAAATAATCAAAATACATGACAATACATACACAATCAATGAGCAGCCATACATGCAAATACATACATACACAATGAATGGATTAGGGCTTTGAAACTAATGAAAGAGAAAGCAAAAGAGGGGGAAAGGTATCACACCACTTAAATCAAACCCATTTATGACATCAAACCCATAAATTTCTAGAAATCAAACCACTTAATCCAAACCCATTTAAGAAATCAACACGAAATTAAACTCAATAAATCATATAAAACCCTAGAGCAAGAGTGAGAAATAGGGAAATAGAGGAAGAGAAAGAGAGAGAGGAGAGAGAGAGAGAGAGAGAGAGAGAGAAAGAGAAAGAGAGAGAAAGAGATTATTGTAAGATTTCTAAAGAGAATTATATCTCGTATATTCAATGTATTTGTTTATATAGCCCTAAATCTATGACTGAAAAAGGAAACACAACAATCTTCCCTAATATGTGCCTAACTCCTAATATACACAATGCCATATAAACATAATATATTCTCACACTCCCGCTCAAACTCAAGGTGTTTGAGCAGAAAACAATGAGAGTTTGCTAAGAAGAAACTAAAACCGAGTGGTAGTGTGAGTCTTTTTGAAGAAGTCCGCAAGTTGTAAAGCCGAGGAGACAAAAGGAAGTGAGATAGAACCAGACTGTAGATGCTGTCGGACAAAGTGACAATCAATCTCAATGTGTTTTGTCCGTTCATGGAAGGAAGTATTGTGGGCAATCTGAATAGCACTACGGTTGTCACAATAGAGAGAGGTCGGAGAAGACTGAGGGACGCCCAAGTCAGAGAGAAGACAACGAAGCTAGACAACTTCAGCAGTAGCATGAGCCATAGCACGATACTCAGCTTCGGTAGTAGCGCGAGCAACAACAATTTGTTTCTTGCTTTTCCAAGAGATCAAGGAATCACCAAGAAACGTACGGAAACCAAATGTGGACTTGCGATCAGTAACATCACTGGCCTAATCAGAATCAGCATAGGCCACCAAATCCAGAGAGGAAGTAGAGGACAATAGTAAACCCTGAAATATAGTACCTAGGAGATAGTGAAGAATCCAAACCAAGGCAGCCCAATGTGTGGAGCGAGGAGTAGAGACAAACTGGCTAACCACATGAACATCATAGGCAAGATCGGGATGAGTAACTGTCAGATAGACTAAGCAACCAACGAGCTCTTGATATAGAGTAGGATCATCCAGAAGAACACCATCAGTAGTGTTGAGCTTTACATTAAGCTCAATTGGGGTACTAGAAATCTTAGTGTTAGTAAGACCGGCACGATGAATAACCTCATTGGCATACTTGGCCAGAGAGAGAAAGTAGTCCTTGAGAGAAACGCTACCTCAATAACTAGAAAATACTAACGTCAGATTGTAATTATAAGAAACCTTTGGGGTGAGATTGTAATAACCAGCAAAGAAAAACAGAGAAACACGTATGTGAACTAATTTCCACGAATAGAGAAACAATTCCCATGTATGTGAAGCACAAACCAGAGGCAATGAACCAGAGATCAAACAAGAACGATCACACGAAGCCTACTATCTAGAGGGATGAACATTCTCAAGCGATCACACGAACCAGATAACAAGAGAAGATCAACAATTGCAATAGGTCAAAGTCACAAGGAATAGAGGCAGGGGTGATTCCGATTCGGGATGAGTTTCGCAACTGAGGGTTCTGATTCGCGATGGGTGGCGACTGAGAAACAATTCGAATGGCAGAGAGGAAATAAAGGGGTCGCGATTCAGACTAGAATAGGGTCTCGTGATTCCGGCAAGAGACAGAGATACTTAACGCTCTGATACCATGTAAGATTTCCAAACAGAATTATATCTCGTATATTTAATGTATTTGTTTACAAAGAGTTTATCAGTTTATGTAGCTGTAAATCTATGTGTAGACACCCCATTTTTGACCGACCTTAAGACTTAGATGTCACCGATTGAGCACTCGATGATGGTGCATATTGTGCTCGTCCTGAAGTTGCCGAGTCTCGGCTACGAGCCTTGCCTCCGAACATCGAGGCTCTTTTATGCTTTGCCGCGGTTTGCAAACCAGGTCCTGTTTTCTCCGTTCTCTCTTCTCGAAGGGAGGGAGAGGTCTCGTAGACCATCTCTCAGTGGCCATAGGCTACGTTTCGTGGTTGTAGGCCATTTTTCCCATTTGGAGACCAGTTACCGATTTTTGGAGCCGTCGGCCGCGTGCCTCATTTCGGGACCACTTAATCACCTCCGTTTACTCCGATTTTTGGCACACACCTTGTTTCCCCTCCCTAGAGGAACACTGTGCCCCGAGAGACCACCTTCATGGTCTTACGCCACCTCCGGTGCCTAACAGCCTATTTTCGAGGCCACGGGCCGCGCGTTTTGGCCCCGAACCCTCGTTTTGCATCGTTTAGGGTTCATTTTTGGCATGGACCCTATTTTCATTGTTAAGAGGGTGCTACTATAGTGGGAGACCAAAAATTATTTTGAAAAATATTTTCTCTCTCCTCCAGCCGATTTTTCTAGCAGAAAGCTGGTTTTTCCCACATTTGGATCACAATTGCTGGTCTCCCATATCAGCATTGTGTTGTACTCACCTGGGAGGCCACCAATATGGTAGGCCGACCAGCTTTTTCTTCTTGACCCTTTTGAACCTTGCTAGAAAGCTGGTTTTTCCCTCCCCTGGGTCACTTTTTCTGGTTTTTCACCCTGCAGCTGTATTCTACTCATCTGGGAGGCCACCTTTCTAGTATGGCCGACCAGAAATTCAGCTTGACCTTTTTGAACCCTGGTCGGCCGACCAGGGCTTGTGGTCGGCCGACCACTTGAACTGGTCGGCCACCTTCCTCCTTTTTGGCCTTCTCAAGTGCTTCACAGCTGTGCCAGCTATGAAGCATTTGACCCTCCTTTTGATCCTTTTTAGGTGGTTTTGACCCCTTGGCTTAGCTTCTAAGGAAGTTTGACTCTTTGGTCAAGCTTCTTGAGGAAGCTTGACCCTTTTGGTCTACCTTCCTCAAGAAGCTTGACCCTTTTGGGTTAAGCTTCTTTAAGAAGCTTGGACCCCCCCTTGAGGCTTCTCCAAGAAGCCTTATCTCATCCCCTCTATAAAACACACTCTCCATCTCCATTTGTAAGGGTTAGAAAGTTTTGGCTAGAGCATACATACAACTCCCTCTATCTCTATACTTCAAGCCTCCAAACCCTAATATTCTTGACCATTTTACACTACACCTCATAGACTACCACCTCCATCATCCATTCCAGCACCTTGGAGGTCATTTGCAGAGGTTGAGAGCTCACATTCTTAGTCCAGAAGTTGTTGCATTGCTGTGCTACAAGAGTAAGTCTTCATTTACCCCTTTTTTGCACTATTTTGCTCTATACTTTAGCTCCATTTGCAAGCATTTTTGAGCTTTGATATGAATTGAAAATTGTCTTATTTTGAGCCCCTCTTGAACTTTGTTTAAGGACACTTTTCTGTTTGAGGTCATCTACCTCCTTGTTTGCTCTATTCTCTCTTTTAAGGCTTATTTTGCATCATACCTTAGCCTTACTTGCAAGCATTTTTGGACTTCGACATAAACTAGAAAAAGTCTTTTTTTTGACCTCCTCTTTAAGTTTTATTGAGGACACTTTTCTGTTTGGAGTCATCTTCTTCCTTGCATGCTTCATTTTCTCATGCTTTGAGCCATGCATTAGAGCATTTGCATTGGCCTTGGTTTGGCCTCTTAGCCACTGAAATCCAGTGGATTTTTAGTGGCTTAGATGCATATTTGAGCCTCAAAATCAGAGAGGGGTGACCCTCTCACCCCTTGTTCTCTTTACTAGCATTGTTGGCCTTCCAAAGTGACTCTTTGTTGCATGCATTGAAGTCATATTTCAGGCCTCATTATGTGAGTTTTAAGGTCTGCCTAAGGTCTGTCAAGAGCCCATTTTGCCATATTTTATGTCCATGATGCATGTGTAAAGAAATCCCATTCAAGGCCTTTCAAAGGGACCTTTCTTTTCATGTTTCCTAGACTGGTTTCAGGGCCTATTTGGTGGGTTTTAGGGCTGTCATAACTCATTTCCAGAGGTGGTTTTGCCCTTTTGTTTGTCTTCATATAGGTGTAGAATACCCCCTTGCATGGCCTTCCAAAGGAGCCCCCCATTTTTGCATGCATTGACTGAGTTTCAGTGGGTATTTGGGCATATTTTGGCATGAAATGCTTCTGTTTTTGGCTGGTTTAATGAGCTTTCACATGCTTCATATAGTTGTAGAACAACTCATGGTTCACTAGCTTTCTTTGCATGGTTTGTGGGCCCTTGATTTTAGTACTTTTTGGCCATGTCATAAACTGATATTGTGCTTATTTTGGACTACCCTAGCTCTGTTTTTAGGCTTCATGGTCAAATGATGTTTGTTTTGCATGCTTGTAGTTCAATACCCATGCTTAACTTTGAGTTTTGAGGTCCATTGCATGCATGTGCTGACGTGTGTTCATGTTTTGAGGTCATTTTTCATCATATTTCAAAGCTGGTTTGAATGCCATATTGCCATGTTTTCATCTCTTTAAGTGTGCTTGAGAGCTGTGCGTGAATGCCTTGTTTACCGACCAATGAATGAGCTTCATTTTCATGCATGTTGAGCCATCATTTTAGACCAATTTCCCACTGTTTCAGACCTGCCTAGGGTCAGTTTGGGGTTGATTTCGCCTTTGGTGCATTGCTTTGGGTACCTCTGGTATAACGCACTTCACTAGTTTCGGTACCCGGGCCCCCTAGCTTGCACAGTGTGCCATGTTTGCATGATTCGGGACCATTGTTTATCATGTTTCAGAGCTGTATCATATGTGTTTGGATGCCATATTGCATCCCTTGCCATGCTTTGGTAGAGTCGCAAGTTATACCTTAGGATCGGTCCTTGGCATTCGTGCGCGTTTGCATGCATTTCGGTTGTTTCATTTCCTATCGTATGGCCACTGATGTGAGTGTGGCCGAGGTCCACTCATGTTGGTGTAAGTCCATCGTGCATTGTGTATGCCATTTCAGTCCATAGCATTGCGTATGCTAGGTTGTATGTTAGAGCATTGTGTATGCCATGTTACATCAAGCATTGTGTATGCCATTTCATAGCATTGCGTATGCTAGACTGTATGTTAGTCGCATTGTGTATGTCATCTCATTTGCATTGTGTTTGGGATAGGAGTTAGCCCAAGCACAAATTTACTAGTTTTTTTTTTATTTGTTTATTGATGTGGCAGACATCCTATCACTAAGTTAAATAACATTAGTTATTAAGACTATGTTTGGTTGGAGGATCTGATAAAAGAAATAAAAAACAAAAAGGAAATACAATTTTTTATTTATTTATTTGATTATAAGGAATAACACAATAAAATGAAGTCTCACTTTTTATTTGATTATAATAAAAAATAGGACAAGAAAATGAGAGGGAAATGCAGCCTCACATTTTGTCTTTTGAATTCACTTATTAAATTATTTCTATTTCCCTTATCAAATCCTCCAACCAAAAATTTATAAAATTTATTAATTTGAATAAGATTTTTTTTGAGCCCTCGAAGAATTAATGGAAAGAAAATGAATTAGTAACAGAAAAGGAACAGGCAAAGGCCAAATAGAAAGGTCATTGATCAAATATATATATATATGTGTGTGTGTGTGTGTGTGTGTAGGAAAGTTAACACCAAAGAAAATGAAATAAGTAAATAAATGGTGTAATATCTCTGTTGATGTACCTCTTAGAAAGTTGCGATGTTTGGGTAGAGTGAACAATTTGCAGAAGAATATTTAACTGAAGTGTGAGTGAGTTGCTCAACAAATCACTTCACTGTCTATTTTTATGAAGGGGATATGAGCAATCTTGTGCCATTCATCACCTCTGTCCCTCTCGCACCGAGGTTTCAATAATGGACAGTCGTAGATATACAGCCTAGAAAGGGAGGCGAGAAGCCCCTCTTCGGGCAAGGATTGGAATTGAGGGCAATTGAAGATTTCCAACTCTTTGAGACAAGTCAGGTGTTGAAAGCTCTGGTTGCTAGAGTGGGGGGGCAGCAGGGCTTCCTCCAGAAAGGACTCCAGCACATCATCATCATCCTTGCTTCGTATTCAAGAGATGGAAGGTGGGTATGCATTCCTTCTGGCAGCAACTTGAGCTTTTTACAGTTTTCGACCCAAAAAGTTTTCAGATTGGGAGCGTGTAATGCTTCTTGCAGACAAGATACCATACTATTGCACTCGTTAACGTAAACAGACTCAAGCGATGTCGAAATGTTGAGCCCATGCCCATTTGGAATTGAAAGGATTTCACAATTTGCGATATTTAGATGTTGAAGTTTCCAAAAGAATTCTGGCGGCAAATGTTCAAGGGAACTATTGCGGCACTCCATCTCCTCTGATACTGAGAACACTAGTTTCGGACATTCCCAAATAGAAATTGAATTCAATGTAATGGGTAGAACACCAACAGACAAAAGTGATGAACAATTTTCAATGCGCAATTTCTGAAGGCAAGTGTTGAGGCACGCATTTACAGAATCCAAAGCCTCACAACTCTTAACCAAA
This sequence comes from Camellia japonica, assembly GCA_030407325.1. Taxonomy (NCBI): domain Eukaryota; kingdom Viridiplantae; phylum Streptophyta; class Magnoliopsida; order Ericales; family Theaceae; genus Camellia; species Camellia japonica. Next base: position 63,421,824 of record JAPPVO010000029.1, read on the forward strand.
AGGCTTGTAAGCATGAGTGGCAATCCTGTGTGTGGAAATGACACAAGGTTTGGACAATTCTCTATAATTAATTCCCGCAGATTTGTTAGCATGTACAACTCGGGTGTTAATTCCTTTAAATTAGGCATATTTGAAATCTCCAATTTTACAAGAGAAGACACACCTTGCCATCCCAACTCTACGCCATCGCATCCATCCAATGCTAATTTATTTGCTGCAGAAGTCCTTGGAAGTGATGTCATAAGCGCTGAGCATTCACGAATCTCAGGGCTCACCCAAGATGGCATGTGTTTGGGTAAGCCTCCAACCAACTCTGGACACTTGATTATACGAAGTTCTTTAAGTTGTGAAAACTCTTCAGCCCCCAAAATATACCATTCCACCCACTCCAACATTTCTTCAAAACGAAGAGTCTCAAGAGATTGAAACGGTTTGGTCGAAGAACCATCCCCATAGAATTCCTCACCCACCACAGTTATTCCATTCATCCTTGCTATGTGAAGGTGTTTCAAATAGGACAGTTTACCAAGTGGTGGCAATGAAAAGCAATGATCGCATTCGTCAAGGAATAAAGACACTATATTTGAGTATGATTGATCTCCCAACCACTCTGGAAATGTTGTGCCCCCATATCGTTTGATTGTGAGGCACTTCAAATTTGTATGAGGCTGCAAATTTTCAAGTACTTCTCTTTCATTCTATGAATTCTCAGTAGCGTTACCCCATTCCAGCACTATTGCTTCAAGGTACTCTTTTTCCTTCAGCTTTGCTTCCAATGCATCCCTTCCACTCTTTACATTTTGCAAACCTGAAATTGCCATCAAATATTCTCCTCTTAGATAAAAAATGGCGTGCTTTTGGAGAAATATCGAGTCGCTTCTTGTCATCTACCCTAAAAGAAAATTGTCCATGGACAACTTGAGCTAGGTCATGAACTAAATCATGCATTGCGAAAAAGGATTCATTGCCACTTGATTGTTGAAAGAATGACCTTGACAATAGTTCATGGAAGTACTCCTCACCAATCTTTTCCAAAGTTTTACTATTTGTAGGTTGCTGCACATAATTCAGAGCTATCCAAAACAAGACTAGCTTCTCTTTTACAAATCCATAATCTTTAGGAAATGTTGAACAAAAAGCAAAACATTGCTTTAAATGTGAAGGAAGATGATGATAACTCAATATCAGGGCTGGAAGGATGTTGTTCTTATCCTCTGGAAAATCCCATATGTCACTCTTCAATATTTCATCTCATTCCTCAACATCAAGTTTGAAGTGTAATAGACATGCAAGTGTTTTTGTAACTAAAGGCAAACCATTGCACCTATCCACGATTTGTTTACCAATCTTTTCAAGCCTCAGAAAAGCCTTTGACTCTCCTTTGTCAAAAGCAATTTTAGCGAAAAGTAACCAACAATCTTCATTCGATAAGTGTTGCAAATGATGAACAGGAACAGTTTGCATGATAGATGCAACACTATGATTACGGGTTGTTGCAACAATCTTACTTCCATATGCACCAGTTGTGAAAGGAGTCCACAAGATTTCCCAATGACTAGGGTTCTCGTTCCATACATCATCCAAAACCATAAGAAACTTCTTCCTCATCAAGCTCTTCTTTAGTTTGACTTGAAGCAGATTTAGGTCATGAGTGTCATAATTTCCCGAAGTGATTGCCTTGAGAATTGTTTTTGTAACCCTAAGAACATCAAATTCATCAAAAACACAAACCCATGCTTTCATATTAAAGTGCTCAACTACTCTGCCATCATTGTAAACAAGTTGAGCAAGGGTAGTCTTGCCTACACCACCATCCCAATGATTGGAATCACATCTATCTTATTACTACTCGCTTCATCTAAAAGCAATATTTTAATTATCTTCTCCTTGTCATTATCCCTTCCATATACACCAGATTCATCAACTAAAGAAGTTGATGGCAATCTGTGATAGTGAGACCACTTTTGATCAACAACTTCTTTTAACCCAAGATCATCCTTTTCTTCTAAAAACCATTCTAGTCTATCAATGATCTCCTCCATCTTGGACACTAGCTCTGCATCATATAAACTAGAATCAGAAGTCAAGGTTGAGTCTGTTACCTGGTTTTTTGTAGCGCTTCGGAACTCGGCTTCCACCTTGCAACCGAAAGCTTTAGTGGCAATGTCATCCAATAAGTCATCTTCGTGGTAGATAGCATCTTTAAGCTCATCCATCCAATCCTTCACTAATTGATTAGTGAACTGTTGTTTCTCAGCATCATTGAGGACGTCACTAAGCCTCAGCAATTTTGACTTGAGCTTCTTACGTAGTTTATCTCCTTTATTATGATGCAATAGGCTCTTAAAGAAGTTCAGCAACTAGAGAGACGACAACCGTTCAAACAACATTTTGTGGTGAGGTTACACATTTTGTGTTTGATGTTACAAAATTTTTTGATAAAATTACACCAATTTGTGGTAGGGTGCATGTGGTATGCACCCCTAATGGGTACACGTTATCGACTTTCCCGATAATCAAATATCACAAACGTCATAATTGATACATATGATACACACTCTAAAATGAGACGTGTATTATAAAATTCCTTTTTGATCCAAAATTGAATAGTTTATGTATAAAATTGAAATTATAAGAAGTACAAGGGTTAAATTGGCCATTGAAATATAGTTTAGGAAAAATTTTCTCAATTTAAAATCTATAGTTATCCAAACTAACCTTATTGTTAGGGTTTTGTAATTGGTAATCCCATTTGACAAAACTCCTTTCAATTGTAATTTTATTCGTTCTTTTGTTTCAGTGAGGCTGTGAGTGTTTAGATGTGAATCCAACTTGAATTGTGTTTGTGCTTGTGTTTATGCAGCGCCCTATGACAGGTCTGAGGCAGCACCTAGGCGAGGTCGATGGGCAGTACCCCCAAAGCAAAACAAGCAATCGAAGTTGTTTGACCGCTCAAGTGATCATTTGTGCGCTTGAGCGGTGAAGAGGAGCATCCAGTATCTCTGTGTACAAACTGAACTTTTGGAAAGCAAGTTTTACCACTCGAGTGGTAAATGTTGCACTCAAGCGATCGGCCTATATGTTTTCATCGTCTTTACTTACACCGCTTGAGTGATGCAGTGTGCGCTCAAACGGTCTTCGCAATTTAGTTTACTATAAATTGCGTTGTTTGCTTGTTTTAGGATTTAATCTATCCAAATTCTTAGAGACAAGTAAAGTACAGGGTGTTTTGGAAAGATCGTTAAAAGCTGGCTTTTGGATTTTTTTGGCTTTTTTGTGTAAAAAATGTGAGAGGTGATATGACCCAAAATGGGTTAAAAGCTGGTTTTTGACTTTTAACCAACTTGCCAAATTGGCCTAAAAGTGTTTTATATTGAAGAGTGTTTTTATATGAGTTTCCTTGATGTTTATGTCACGACCCAAACCCACCCATGTAGGTTTAGCATCATAACCGGCCACTAATCCGTGGATTACCGAAGGCCTCTTAACAGAAAAGCACATAATAAGGGGCTGCGGAAGCAATTATACAAAATAGACAAGGTCCGATTAGATGTGATAACATATATGGGACAGAATATTTCCAAAAACTTGCATATACATAAGCATGTCGGTCAAAGGACATCAATATTTACAAAACATTTACAAAAGTGTAATATCCAGGACCCAACTGTGCAAAATAGAGACTAACATAAGTACAAAAACAACCATGTAACTAGACTTCGATCGGAACCTCCTCGGGAGGCACAACGGTTAGCTGACAAAAATAGAAATGAAGGCCGTCAACTCTGGCCCTGATCACGCGCCGGCTCATCTACATACATAATATAAACCGTGAGTGAAAGCTCAGTGAACAATAACAGAGTAAAGGGGTTTCAATGAATGAATCCGTACAGATTCAGAAATCATAATTTAGTTTCGTATCAAATTCATAACTTGTCCAGATCATATACAGAAATCATAAGTCATGCGAAAGTATACGCGATACATTCATTAGCATTAACAAAGCAGATACAGAATAGATGTAGACATGTGAGGGTTGCGAATAACCAGTTCCATAAGGAACCTCCGGATCCTGGAAACAGAGAATAAACACGCTGAGCTCCCATGACGGAGCCTCCGGTACGAGTAATAGAGTGCAGATAGATTAAGTTCCATGATGGAACCTCCGATACCGGGTAACAGCCAACAAATATCACATGATGCTAAGGATGTCACAAGTATATATCAAAAATTGGACAATCATTCATTGTACAGAACATATTATTTCAGAAAACAGATCTTAATTCATCGCACAGAAAATAAATAAAGTTGAACATATCTTTACTATGTTATTACTCACAGTTGGCCTTGAGACAGACAGACGGAGCAGATTGGTCAAACGGTATGCGGCACGTGACCTACATAACACATAACAGATACACACTTGAAACACACGTTCTAATTGTACATAACTTACTTCGTTGGCTCTTAGTGTGTTTCTAACCTTTAATCCTCATTATGGAATCTTAAACATAGCCTAGGAATGCCTAGAATGGAATGAGGATGCAAGAATACATTGGAAAACATTTCTTAAAATTTGCTGAAAATAAGGTCCACGCTCGAGCGTGGCTTTCCTTGCTCGAGCGGACATGCAGACAATGAAGATCCGCTCGAGTGTGACTTTCCCTGCTCAAGCGGACTGTAAACTCTTGAAAAAGTATTGGATGCACGATTTTCACGCTCGACGGACGCTCGACCTTCACTCGAGCGTGAGACTCAGAGCCTCACTCGAGCGGACTGCAAAACACAAGAAATTCTGGGTATATGCATTACACGCTCGAGCGTAACCATCGTCGCTCGAGTGGAAGTACATGTACTTAGAGTGCACACTCGAGCGTAAAGTTCTCCGCTCGAGCGTGGATCAAATTTTTGGAATTTACAGATTTAACCACCAAGCTCAAATTCAACCTCAAATGCATCCAAAACTCATTCTTTTGGGCCAAAGCTTGAGGAAATACATGAAAACTCATAAAACAACATGTTTAAAGAATTATAACAAGAAATCATGGCCCATAGGCTTGTCAATTGTACAAGAATTCAACTTTAACCTCAAAATCAATTCATGAACATAACATGCATGAACTTTCTTGTACTCAACCTCTCCAAAACATGATCAAACTAGGAAAATTGTTAGGAAACATGGTGAATTCTCAAAACATAGATGAAATGAACACATGCATGAAAGAAGTCTTTGAAATCATGCTCAAATTGTAAAGAAATGCACATGCATGCATGGATTGATCCACCACTCTACTCCTTGAGCTTGATTCTCACATCTAAAGTTCAATTTACTTGAATTCATCAATAATCTTGTAGAATCCAACTCAATTACTCAACTTAGAGTTTAGTCTCATACGTAGAGGCTTTAATCTACAAAGATTAAGGTTGAGGCTCTACAAATCTTCTTCAATTATCAACAATTCTTAGCACCTCCTTGAGTTTGAGCTCAATCTCCCTCAACTCTTCCCCTCTCTCACGTTTTAGTCTTGGAGGTGGATGAGATGATGAAACAAATGCATAAATCAAGTCCAAACAATGTTTTAGAAAGTGGCCCACTCAATGGCAAAACATGTAATTAACCTAGGCTCAAATAATTTAACATTAATTAATCTAATTTACTTATTCCAAATTGAATTTTAATTAACCCTACCGTAAAATCATATAAATCCTAACTAGCATATATCACTAGTCAATTTCTGATTCGAACACCGATAAGGCTTTCAATTCGCAAACCGAAACTAAAACGTGAACAGATCTTTCTACGCCTAACAGATATAAACACAACAATGCAACACACACATGCATTTTAATGCAGAATTCACCTTAATTTCTAATTAGACATAATTAATCATGGATTAACATTAATCAGAGGTTAGGATTGTTACAGTCTTCCCCCCTTAAAAGAGTTTGGTCCCCCAAGCTCGAATTACCTTTGTTCTGGAACAACAGTGGATCCAATGGAAACAAATCCGGATATCTCTTCATCATGTCTTCTTTGGTTTCCCAGATTGCATAAGTTCCTCCGTGGTTTTGCCAATCAACTTTTACCAGCGGTATTTATTTGTTTCTCAATCTTTTGATCCTGCGGTTCACAATCTAGATAGGTCTTTCCTCGTAGGTGTAATCATCTTTCAAGAGCACATGTGTTGGTTCAATGACATGGAGCGGATCTCTCAAATACTCCCGAAGCATCGATACATGAAATACATTGTGCATATGCTCCATCACCAGTGGTAAAGCTACCCGATACGATACTGGATTGATCTTTTCAAGGACTTCATAAGGTCCAACATACCTTGGCACTAATTTGCCCTTAACACCAAATCTAGTTTGACCCTTCATCGAGGTCACCTTAATGAACACATGGTCCCCAACTTCATATTCCCTATCTCTTCTTCGGACATCAGTATAGCTCTTCTGCCGACTTTGTGCAGTTTTTAGAAGTTGCTGGATTAGTTTCACTTTCTCGGTTGTTTCTTGCACAAGTTTTGGTCCTAACAAAGGTCTATCACCTACTTCAGCCCAACTGTAGACACCCCATTTTTGACCGTCCTCAAGACTTGGACGTCACCGCTTGAACACTCGGTGATTATTCATGTTTGTGCTCGTATGGAGTTCCCGGAGTTCTCGGCTACACGCGCCTTGCCTCAGGACCTCCGAACTCGACCGTTTGTGTCTGGTTTTGCACCAAACACTTGTGTTTTGCCTTGGAGAGGCAGGGAATGCCTTGTGAGGCATCCCCACACACCACCGATAGTAGCTAGAGGCCACCGGCTGGTTGGTGTTGCCATCGGCACTATTTTGTGCCGGTCGGCACAATTTTGTGCCGGTCGACAGTCAAATTTGTCAAAATGACATTTTTGACCTACTGGTTACTGTTCAGCTGCTTTATCAGATATTTTAAGACAGCTGTAAGGCTTTTGGTTCCCCTCCATACACGTGTATGGAGGGATGGCCTTGTTTGTTGCTTAGCTTGTAAGCTTTACAAGCTTTGTTTGCCTATAAGAGGAGTCCTTCTCTTCTTGGCTCAAGGGTTAGAAACTTAGACATTTTTGGAGAGGAAATACAACCAAGCTCTGTTTTTAGGTTAGAAGCTTTGTATCTATTGTATCTCTCTTCTTCTCTCTTGTTTTGTACACTAGGTGTTTGTGACTTACTATTGCTCATCAACACCTAGTGTTTCACCTTCCTTTGGTTGCTGAGGGTCCAGAGGTTTGTTCTTGAAGTTCTTGACTGGTTTGGAGCTAAGGGAGGCAACAACATCAACCTTTGTGAAGGTGGTCATCAAGGGTAAGAAACTAGCTCTTTTTCCCCCATTTTTGCACCTTGTTTTTACCTAGTTTAGAACTGTTTTTGTGCTTAGTATATAATGCAAAAAAGTTCTGATTTTTAGGCCTCTTTATTGTTTATCAAGAGTGTTTTGTGGTTTGGGTAAGTTTGAACACCCTTAGGCCTTGAAAAGGCCTCATTTTGTGCCATTTTGTGAGAGCTCCGGGATTTTGGTGCTTGGATCTCTTCACCACTGAAATCTTGAGGGATTTCAGTAGTGAAGATGATGCCTTGAAGTCTCAAGAAGGAGAGGGTCACCCCCTCTCCTTGTTGTCCTTGAAAAGGGCAAGATTTGGCCTCTTGAGGGAGCCTTGTGTTTGGTTGTTTGTTGGTTATGCCATGGCTGTATTTTATGTTCATATTGCCATATTATAACTTTGTATCATGTTGGTTTTAGTACTCCTTGCATGTTTTGCATAGATGCTTTGTAATGCTCCTTATTGCCTTAACATGCCTATGGTTGTTAACCCTAGTTTGAGCATGCTTTAGGCTTAGATTCATGAAGGTTTTGTGCTTATATTTCCATGTTTAAGGTCTGTCCCATGTTGTTTGAGTCGACCCTTGCATGCTTAATATAGCCCCTTTGTATTCTTGGCTTGTGAGCCTTAAGTGCATGAGTGTATAGCATGCTTTATTCGCATCATTTCAGTGGTTTGGAACCACTTAACATGTAATTTCAGTCCCTTTGGCATGCTCATATACTTGCCTTAGTTGCCTCTTTGTTGCTTTGAAAAGCATGTGTTGAATGCTCCATGTTTTGGTCATTTTGCATGCCTTCATGTTTGAGCTTCTTAGATGCCATCTAGGTGCACCCCTAGCCTTGTTTAGGTCTGCCTTTGACCTGTTTTGAGTCCCCTTTGCCTTGTGAGGCTTGGTGGGTTTGGCCTTGGCTTAAGCCTCCATGGCTTGCCTCAAGTACTTGGGCCGTTTGCATGCTTTGTTTGGTCTATCTTAGGTTGGTTTGGCACCATGTTTAGCATGATTTTCAGAGCTTACTTTGCATGCCAATTGTCTATTGTTTGGTCTCTTCAAGTATGCTTAAGAGTTGCCTCGTTTGTGCCTAAGTGTTGGACCATAATTGCATGCATGTGTGTGTGCATTTTAGCCTTCATTTTTGGGCATTTTGGCTACTGATTTTAGGCCTATTTAGAGTCGCCTAAGTCATGTTTAAGTCCCTCCTTTTCATTAGTTTGCATTGCCTCATGTTTGCTTGTATGCTTGCATAAGTGCCATGCCATGCCATCTTGCATCCTTAGCTTGCATGCTTAGGTTGCATTGCATCTTGCATGCATGCCTTGTTCCTTGATTTTGGTGATAGGAATTGGGCCTTTTGTTTATTTGGTTTACATGCATTTGGAATTAAAGTTGCATTCTTGGTTCTTTGGGGTCATCATGCATAGAAATGCGTGATTGGTGGTCCGAGAACCGAGGCACATCTTCCTTTGAGTCGTCAACACGATAAGGAGTGTGTTTGGTGCATACATGCTTTGAATCACATTGCCATGGAAGTTGTTGTCCTCTGCTGCTATGAGTTGCAGGTTCTGCAGACATTCAGTGCCGGCCGGCAGTGTTTAGTGCCGACCGGCAGCCGATTTTCAGCCGATGGATCAATTCAGTGCCGATGGCCACATATAGTAGCCGGTGGCTATTCTGTGCAGCCGGTAGTGTTCTTCATTGCCCAAGGGTGTATTCCTGAGACTTTGGCAGCCTTCAGAGAAGGGAAGCAGGGAAAACAGAGGCAAATCATGCATGGCAGTGCGATTCCGAGCAAGTCCCGACCACGCGCCGCATTGAGCCCTCTTCCCGAGGCGATTTACCATTCTAGTTAGATTAATTAATTTGCTTAATTAATTTATTGAATTTGTAATATTTTAATTAGCTTGCGTAGTTAATTATTTGTATATTCTTTTGGTCCCTCCGAGTGAGGGCAAAATTGTAATAAGTGTGTGTGAGTGGGTGTATGTCTCCCAACCCCCATTTCTTTCTACCCTTTTATTTACCTGCTTATGGTAATAGACTAGGGCACGTTTATTTTAGCATACTTTATGCAATGCATGCGTGCATTCATGCATTTGTTTACATGCACCGGGCTCGGTACATCATACAAACTGCATCGTACTTTCAATTCCAAATTGAATACGTGATAGTTGCTGCATTTCATATGCCATGTTTAGGATAGCCGAGCCTGCCTAAGTTGCTTTCTTGCCTGCGTTGCATTAGCCACTTAAACATGAACTAGGTCATGCATGTTTGCTAACTAGTTTCCTGTTTTTGGCACGGAGTACGATGTAAGTATTTACGCTTTAGCATCCCACATGCGTGTGAATGTCAACATGACAGTATGCTTACCATGCGGCTAAATGCTTATATGAGATAAATTGCTTGAATGCCTGTGGGTGAAGGTTGGATTGTTTGAGTTGGAACAACTCATTGAAATCCGTGTTTTAGCCTACTTGCGAGTAGCAAATTCCAAACATTTTCAAAGCAAAACGGATATGCAATGCTTATTTCCAAATTAGGCAATCTAGTCTATACTTGTTTGCTGTGCGCATAACATAGTAACTCTAGGCTAATAACCGGAATAAGAACACATAACGTTTTCAAAAAAGGATATCATGGTTAGTAGAGGCCGGTCTTCGGACCGGGCGAAAGGGGGTGCTCATAGCTGACCTTCCCCGATCGTACCCAAGCTTCCGAGCCAAGATCACTTTGGTGATGACGGACACGTGGCCTTCGGCGCCGAGTCAGGGTTTCCTAAATTCCCCCATTTTAAAAATATTTAGGTGGCGACTCTGTATTTGGAAAAGCAGTCCATGTTTGGCACTACTTTTCAAAAAATCTGTTTTTCTCAAAAAGATTTGCCAGAGGTGGACTCTTTGGTTCAGATTTAGAACCGCAATCCAAACAAAAAGAAAGAGTCTGAGCTGTAGCGCGGGGTCCCACGCGGACTTTGGTTACAGTTTCTGGCGACTCTGCTGGGGAGTTTAGAGAGCTTGACTCGAACTCGTGATATCCTGTTTTGACTATGTTTGTGTGTTTCTTTGCATTGCATGTGCATTGGTGCGCCTAGGAACACAGTGTTGGCCATCTGCTATTCCTGAGCGGTTTGCTGGAGGCATGACTTTGTCAAAGCATGCCATAAGGCTGACCGGTTGCGGGCTCTGCCAGTATGGGAACACAAACCCCGGTTTTACCGGGGCACCCTTTTTGACCATTCGGCCTAGTGCATATTCGGATCCATAGCGACCATTCCAAATTAAGACAGGTTGCTTACCCGATGATAGGTTGTTTGAAACCGCTGCGTGCGTAGTGAAACCCTAGCTCCTGACAAAATAGGACAGGGAAACCCTACCCCAACATAGGGGTGTTTTGGCTCTACTTTACGTGCTATGTGCCTTTTTAGAGTGTATCTCTGCTGGAACGTACATGTCATTTTGCAAGATTGGGCATCCGGCCCGAGGACACCAGTGTCAGTATTGTTGAGAATCAGTCATCCGTGGGTATCAGTTTGGTTCTGAGAACAGTAATTCTGAGGAACAGTGATCAGTAGTAGAATGCAAATTGTGTGGCTACACCTGTGTTTGATCTGTTTGGGGCTGAAATGCTTCTTGTTTCCTTTCAGTTCAAAGAATTCAGAAAGTGGACACAGAACAGCCAGTATCCCCCCGCTGAGGCAGGACCTGTATGATGACGCAGAACTCAGAGGAGATAGTGGTTATGTCAGCCGCGTTGGATCAAGGGGTTACCCTACAGGACGAGACCAGTGTTGATCTACCACATCCACCCAGGTCGCCTGCCGTGCACCCGGTCTGGGCACCTCAGTTATATCAGGCTCGCGAGCCCACGACGTTTGAGTTGATGGGGATGATAGGTGATCTTCAAAGATCCGTGGCGGATCTCGCCTATGGAATGTCAGTTTCATCGCCAGCTGTACCATACGCTGGGAGTTTTGTACCTCAGGAGCCCCCTGTGTGGGGCGCATTGTGATTGAACTTAGCCAGCCGGAGATGGCCTCCAGCTATGGCAATGATGTACTAGTATCAACCCAAACCTCTCACCAGGCTGAGGCCGGAAGCAAAGATAAAGCAAAGGCAGACGCCGACCCTATGGAACGACTGCTGTGGGCAGTCGAGGCTTTGAAAGCCGAGGGGATGAACAAGCAACAGGTATCTGCAATCGTGACCAAAATTGTGGGTGACGCTTTCCCCACTCCACCTGAGGGTAGTTCAAGTCAGTCAGAGAACCGGGATAGGCCCCGTCATGCCAGAGTAGCTCCTCCCATTCCCAATCCTGTACCTGGGAGAAATCAGAAATCCAAGGCTGCACCTGCCGATCCCTTCGCTAGTACGTCTAGCAAGAGCATTCAAGCTTCGAAATACCAGCCCCGAGGGCGCAGGCAATTCCATGCTCTCTACATGCCACTGTCTAGGGCGTTGTTGATTTTGGCTAAAAAGGGGCACCTTACACCTCTTGAGCCGCGGCCTCTTCCGCATCCTCTTCCAGCAGGCCATGACGCTACCCAGTACTGCGCGTACCACCAGCAGACTGGCCATGCTACCGACAATTGCTTCCGCCTCCGCCATGAGGTGCAAGATTGATTGATAACGAGGTTATCCTCCCACCCACCTCAGCCAACTCCGTTACCACCCAGTTGTTGGACTTCGAGGACACCGATACTGCAAGTATGTAATTGGGGTTGGGCCGCCTGCGGGCAACATTGGCGCCTTTTGGATGTAGCGTCTGGCACGCATTTTTGAGCGCCTGCGAACACTAAACCTTGTAAATTCTGGCTTGGGTGTCGAGTCAGACTTTTGTTTTGTTTTGAACCTGTCTCATTGTCGTGAGTCAGTCCTTTTTGCTTATGGGTCTGTCTTGTTGTAGCGAGTCAGTCCCTTTTTGTATAGAATACCAGGTGATTCAGGGGTTGTTGCCCCGAACGCCGATTTTGTAATTATCCTTCTGTTTTCTTTTTGAGTTTGTCTTTGCCGAGGAGCCGGTTGTATCTGTTAAACCTGAATGAAACAGTTGTGGGTATCGTGGTTTTGTGCTCATTATTTGTTTTGGGCTAGTTATGCAGAGACTTCGATTAGAACAGCAACGCATTCCACCTGATCTCTTGCGCCCTGAAAATTGTTGCATTGACCTAAGTTTTTCAAAACCTTTTTGAACACTGTGGTGATAAAAACGAAGAGGAAGGAATTCCTCGGGATTTGCAAAACTTTGATTAAACTGAGAGAAAGAGAGGCATGCTAAGCCCTTAATGATTGAAATCATGCTTGTCAGCGTGAGTACTGAGAAGAACCCTGGCCTGATCCAGACTGGTTCCACACTATCTTCAGCATGAGCGATGTGTCGCTTTCTTAAAAACTTTTAAAAACAAAATGTTTTGCGCAGTCCTGCGAAGACTTGTGTGGGATCGCTCTTAGGATTGTGCAGCCGAGGATCGCTCTCAGCCTCAAGACTCATATCTGTTGGTCTCCGACCTTGGACCCATTCAGAACATTCAACGGTCAGTCACCATGTAAAGCCTGCGTGGCCAGTTTCGAAGCAGCCCTTGGACAAGAGGCACCGAAATCAGAGCAAGAGGACTAGATCTTACCAGAAGAAGCTCGCAAAGCAACCGTGATGATTCTCCTGCAAAGCACTGCAACAGCCGTCTCCTAGATACAGAGAGGTTTCAACTTCAAAAAAAAAAAAAAAAAACCATTTGGCATGGACTTGCTACACTTTTACCCTTTGAGAGGCTCGCTGGGCCGAAAACCCGGAAGGGCGACCCAGGCAAAAGTTAGAGCAAGAGAAAAAGACAAACAAAAAAGAAAAAAGACAAAAAAAAGAAAAAAGAAGAAAAGAAAAAAAAGAGAAAAGGAAAAAATAGAAAAAAATGAAAGAAAAATAAAGAAAAAAAGAAGAATGAAAAGAAGCTCGCAAGGTAGAAAACCTGCATTGGGCGTCTTGGCAAAAATGAGAGCCTAAAAATAGTAAAGGTTAAAATACCCGAGTGTACCTTAACTGGAACTATGTAAGGCTTGATTCCCATGTTTGGGATACGTAGGCAACTTCATCCTGAAGTCCAGCCCCTAACGTTTCCATAGTGTCTCAGTCCATGAAATGGTTTTTGATCGCCTGTGCCTCCTCTGAATCCAATGTCTCGGCTGCAATGTCTGGAACTACGTGATCAACTTCCTCCTGAAGTCCAGTTACTAATGCTTTCAAGGTGACTGTGTCCATATATTGTTTGTGGCCGCCTTTGTCCTCTCCATGCGTGAGAATCTGGTCGCGATCAATCATCGATGAGCATGCCGTGGCATTGTCCAAACAAGGGGCAACTTTCCGTTGCCTCGTATTGCCATAAAGTTGCCCTGAGTTGCCGCCCAAACGAGGGGCAACTTTCCGTTGCCCTCTCCCCTCCCTTTTAAGCCAGGGGCAATTTTCCATTCCCCCCGATCTGAGGTTGTACATCTCGAAGGTAAGTACCGTGCTCGTTGAGCATTAGCTGTTTGCAAAAAAATGGTTTTTGAAAATTTTACTGAGGTTGACTATTTTCTCGAAAAATAATTCCATTTTCCAAAATTGGACCATGTCTGGACCTAAAAAGGAAAATTTTCAGTGCTTGCAGCCTGACTCGCATGATTTTTCAAATCAAAAATCGAACAAGCATGTTAATCTGACGCTCATTTTGGTCAAAACTGTTTTAGAAAGAAAACAAAAAATGGTCAAAATGATGAGCTAGGGGCACAGTCGAGTCAGGTGTTCTGCCTCTCCCTTGTTATCAACGCGCTTGCCAGAAAGGCACTCTATCTACCAAAAGAAATGGCCGCAAGCTAGCTGCATCGGGCGTGAACCCGTAACTTCCTATTCATTCATTAACCACCCTGGGGAGGGATGAAAAATGAGAGAATAAAGAATAGAGAGGTGTGAGCGGAGAGAAAAGTGAGAAAAGGGTTTTTGTGAGAAAAAACCGAGCCTGAGGGCCGAGGGATGCGAGAATCGCAAATCAGAAAGGGTGGGAAACATGCCCGGAGGAACTGGCTCCTCGGAATCTGCAGTCTTTTGTTTTCCCTAAACACGTCTGTTTGTCGTGTCTTTCGTGTTGTCGGTCTCAACTTTAGCTTTGAGTCTTTTCCGAGTGTGCGTGTGTTTAGGGCGTGAGTCTTTTGTGTTATTTGAGTCTCTCCGCTGTGTCCAGTTGTAAGCTCGATACCCCGGTTGTGAACCCCTTTTCCAAAGGTTAACCGTGTATGCTCAGAATGCTATGCCATTCTCTACATCTATGCGAGGCAAGAGAAAAAAGAAAATTTGGAGGCATCCGGGTGTGTTCTACCTTCAACCGTTTCAGTTTTGTGGCCTATCTTGTCAGATTGGGCTGTTTGTTCAGGGTTTGCTGTATGCAGAATGAGCCGAGTGTTGTGTTATGAGCTGTGTACAGACCAATCCCCAGCAGAATGTGGGCTGTGTATTCAGTTTAAGCAGTGGCTTGCTTGAGTTGTTTGCTGTTAGTTGGTTGGTTATCCATTTATTACAGTGCAAATGCTCATTTCCAGACAACAAATCAATTCCATTTACATTTGAGGTGTAATATGATGTAATGCAGTGCAAAGTATGAAATACGCAGATATATACAAATGTAAACACTTTTTCAGACAAAAAGTTCGTTTCATTTCAATATCAACTTTTCAAGTACATAAGTTTTGAAAGCAAAATCTGCCTGTGGCAGTACATAGTACTCTATCTACCAAAAAGAGAAAAGTGCAAGAGAAAAGAAATAAAAGAAAAGCAGCAAAAATCATCATCATCTACGGCCTCACCCCTGAGGATCTGTCCTCGCTCTCTTCCTGGGCAAAAGCCCAGGAGCATCATCAGAAGTGTCACTGTCGGAGCCCGAGTCCGAGCTGTCCCCAGCCTCCTCCTCAGAAGACTCCGCCTCCGCCTCCGACTCGCCGTCGCCTGGAACTGGAGCCCGCGAGCTGCTCCCCACATGAGTACGCCCCCCTCTGGTGCGGGGGAATATCCTACCATCCCGAGTAGAAATGGGAGGTCCAGATGGAGCGCCACTCACTGGGGGAATCTGGAAGGGAGGCTGAAAAGTACAAAAAGCAAATACGTCAGAAAGTTGTGAGCAGTATATCAGTATAGAATGCAGTGTATGAGTACAGTGTGTGAATGCCGTGAGCAGTGAATCAGTGCAGAATAAAGTGTATGAGTACAGTGTGTGAATGCCGTGAGCAGTTTATCAGTATGGAATGTAGTGTATGAGTACAGTGTGTGAATGCCGTGAGCAGTTTATCAGTATGGAATGCAGTGTATGAGTACAGTGTGTGAATGTCGTGAGCAGTTTACCAGTATGGGATGCAGTGTATGAGTACAGTATGTGAATGCCGTGAGCAGTTTATCGGGTTTTGCGTCGTGCACCAGATTGTATGAAACAGTGTATGGTTTGAGACAGTGGTCAGAAGAACATACCGGAAGACTGTAGGCGGCCATGACATCAAGGGTCCGCTGCAGCATCCCCATCAGGGAGGCATTCAGCTCCACGGACTGACGGGTATACTCGGAGGAAGCCTGCAAAAGTATCAGATGCATTAGTATTCCGCAGAATATCAAATAGACTGAAATAAAATTACAATGCGAGATGCAGAATGCAAGTAATACATACCGGAGGCAAGTCAGGAATACCGGCCAACTCGTGACCAGCCGGCGGAGGAGCAAACGGGATCTGGTAGGTCTCCCCACCCTGCCCCCTGTATGTCAACATAGTGGGCAGAGCGGGCCAATCGCTCCCTCGTCCCCTCTGCACTCCGCCCCTGCCGCGGACTCGAGCTCTCCGTGACGCTCCTGCTCCTACCTCTGCCCTAGCCGCCGGCGCCGTGGGTCTCTCCTCTCGCTCAGCTCGGCGACCACCACTCAAAGGCCGCATAATGAAGGTCTGGACGTACTCTGAGTAGTCGCCCTCGCCCCTGTAATCGCTCCCGTCCCAGCCAATGGTGTAGTCCGCCATCTGCTGAAGGCTGTACCCCTCGGTCTCCCTCATGCGCTCAGGTGGGAGGACCGGGACTATCTGCTCAGGTAAACCTAGGGTCTGGCGTAGAAAACGCTCACCCAGGTACCAAGCCCGACAGACCGGGCCCTCCAGCAGAATCCGGTAGCGCGAGGTCTCGATGGCACCAGCAAACCGGTCTCGCATCGTCGCTGGCAGTGGAGCCCACGGCTGCCAGGTGATCTGAAAATGAAATACAGTTGGTTATCTACTGATATTGAAATGCACAGTGGAAAGCGAAGCTTAAACGGACTGTAAGTAAAACATACCTCGGCGGGGGTAATGGTGTCGAAGAATCGGCGGAAGAAGCTGAATGTGTCCCAGGGCCTCCGGGTGCATCGCCCATCATAGCGGCGGGAGAAGGGGACAACCAGAGGGGTCTCCGCCTCCGGCACCGGCTCCAGTCTGGGGAAGTAGGCATACACCCACAGCTACAAAACAGATGCCAGTATGACCATCAGATTAAGCAGAATACAGAATGAGGCAGAAATAACGGAGCCGTGTATTGTGCAGTATGTTGTGCAGAGTGTACAGTGTGAGCAGTGTATAGTCAGTGTAAAGCAAAGTGTGTGTGTGCCGTGTGTACAGTATACAGTCCGTGTGAAACAGACTACAGTGTGTGCAGTGTGCCGAGTACAGAAAGTATAAAGCAGAAATGTAAAGAAGAGAAAAGGACATACCTCCCAAACCCGCCAGTAGCCTCCCAGCAACTATCCGCTGCCGCGGGAGACCGGGCTCATATAGTCGTAGAGGGTGGCCAGAGCCGCACAACCCCAATCAAAATGCAAGATATCTCTTACGTCCACCAGTGCGCTGAGTAGGCAGAGGGGCACTGTGTTCGCCCGATCGGCGAAAATCGTCGTCCCAAATAGAAACATCAAAAAGCCGCGTGCGTATCTATCCACGGCCTCCTGAGTCATCGGGGCCGCATCGACGAGGAGGGGCTGCACCTGAAACTGTACCTCAAACCAAGAATACCGGACAAAGCCGGGACGCGCGAGAGGCGGTGCCGCGCCAAGCAGATAGGTCTGAGCGGCGATCCACTCGTCCATGTCGGTGTCAAAGGGGATCGGATCACCCTCTACCCCAATGCCAGTGAGCATCGAGAAATCGTGAGGGGTCATCGTCATGTCCCCGGTCGCGGATAGGTGAAATGAATCGGTGGTGTCCCACCACCTCTCTGCCAGAGCGACAAGAAGAGGCCTGCAGGCGGTGAGTCTAGTTAGCCCCCTGCAGAAAGCGTCGAAGCCGGCCTGATCTACGATCCGTCGAACCGCCTCGGGAAGCTCGGCGTACCAATCGCGAGCAGCGACGTTCCCATACCCGCGGGATGGTATGGGAGTCTCCCTGTTTTCAAAACAAGTAATTGCGAAGCAATATGAATTGTACAGTTTTGAAGAAACGTCAAAATCATGTAAATCTAGCATGTACGCACATTTTTCAGATTCAAGCAGATACGGTGCCGGTGTGCTCACAGTGAAACTACAACGTGTGACGCTCAGCGTGTTTTGAGTGGTTCAGTGTAAATGGTGCAACGTGTGCACATTTTTTTCAGATTCAGCAGATGCCGGGTGCCGGTGTGTTTTCAGTGAACTACGACGTGGAATGTGTTCGCATGTTTGATTGGTTCGACAGATATGATATAGCATGCGTGCAAGCTTTTCAGATTCAATATACCGCGGTCGGTGAGTTTGCAGTAAATTACATTGTGCCGTGCGTTTGGGTGATTAAGGCTAGTGCGTGTGTTGCATCATGTTGGTCCTAAACAGATATCAGTTGCAGGTATGATTGCGATCATCTACAAGTATGCGGTATATCAGAACTAAGTTAACGGGTGCAGTTAGCTACGGCAGTCGACAGAAAAATTCTACATTGCAGAAATAAAACAGGTAGAAATGTTACCTCGGAAGCGCCGAAGGAAGGTGCGAGTCGCTCGCGCAGAGGAGCTCCGGTCCAGAAGCCCTGTCGAAGCTGCGGAAGTGGCGGAGTCCATCTGGCGGTAGCACGTGAATGCCGGGCGATAGGTTGCCGATACGAATGGACGCTCGCATTCCGAGGGAGGAGCTCGACCCCGGGATCCATCTCGTGATCCGGGGGAGTTCCCGACATGTGGAACGTCGTCAGCCATGGCAATGAGGTGAGAAAATAGCCGAAAAGGAAAACCGAGCTGGAATGTGAAAAGTCAACCGAAAAAGTCAACCCCGAGCGGGCCGAAATGGCCGGAAAGGCCGGAAGATGAAAATACACGAAATGTAGAGGAAATCGAGGGGAACAAGTCCCGAAAAGACGAAAACCGCGCGAAAGAACACCGAAATGAGATTTCGATCGGTGGAAAATGTCCGAAACGCGAAGAAAATCGCGAATCGAACGACGAAACGGGCTTGGAACGCGAAGAAACGGCGAAAAAATGAGAGAAGAACACTTTAGGGAGAGAGAGCATGGGATTTCGGCAGACAAGAAGTGATTAGAATAGGCTTGGAAACCCTATTTTAAACACCCGAGGTGAATTGGCAGAACTGCCCCCGATCAGCAACTTTCTGCCGGTCGGCACTATTTTGTGCCGGTCGGCACAATATTGTGCCGATAAACATTTTTGGCAGCCGGTGGCCAGCCGGTGACCTCCTAGCCCAGCCGATGATGTTCCCAAGGCCTTGTTTAGGCAAAGTGAGGAGTTTTGGGTCTTCATAGCTCAAGAAAGTGCAAGAAAGTGCATCCCCGATGCTCAACCGGCCTCCGTTTTGACCTCGGACCGTGTCTTCTGTGCGTGGTACTCAAACTCAAGCAAAGATCGTATCCTTTTGTATCCTTTTGTCTTTTATAAAGATTCAAAAGTTGCCCCGTGTGCGTTGCATGCATCCATCACACTGTTCGGTGCGTCGCATCGCGTCATCTTGCACATCCTTCGTGACTATCGTTGTCTCGCTCGTCACCTGCATTGTTTTGCATTTCATTGCATCTCGAGGTACGTATGCCTCGTTTTGTACTTCATTTTCCATCCAATGAGGTACGCGTGCCTCATTTCGCATTTCATTGCATCTCGAGGTACGTATGCCTCGTTTTGCACTTCATTTTCCATGAATTTCATTGCATCTCGAGGTACGTATGCCTCGTTTTGCACTTCATTTTCCATCCAATGAGGTACGCGTGCCTCATTTTGCATTTCATTGCATCTCGAGGTACGTATGCCTCGTTTTGCACTTCATTTTCCATCCAATGAGGTACGCGTGCCTCATTTTGCATTTCATTGCATCTCAAGGTACATATGCCTCATTTTGCATTTCATTTTCTACCCAATGAGATATGCGCACCTCATTTCATTCGCATTTCAAGTTTCTCCTATATACACGTTGCATTGTATGCGTGCATTGCTTTACTTACATGTGTTCAAGTTTCGTTTACTAATATACACATTGCATTGTATGCGTGCTTTGCTTTACTCACATGTGTTCAAGTTCATATACACATTGCATTGTATGCGTGCATTGCTTTACTTACATGTGTTCAAATTCCTTTCTCTATACACATTGCATTGTATGCGTGCTTTGCTTTACTTACATGTGTTCAAGTTTCTTTTCCATTATACACATTGCATTGTATGCGTGCTTTGCTTTACTGATATGTGTTCAAGTCCCCATTATACACATTGCATTGTATGCGTGCATTGCTTTACTTACATGTGTTCAAGTTTCGTTTCCTAATATACACATTGCATTGTATGCGTGCTTTGCTTTACTCACATGTGTTCAAGTTCATATACACATTGCATTGTATGCGTGCATTGCTTTACTTACATGTGTTCAAATTCCTTTCTCTATGCACATTGCATTGTATGCGTGCTTTGCTTTACTTACATGTGTTCAAGTTTCCTAATATACACATTGCGTTGTATGCGTGCATTGCTTTACTTACATATGTTCAAGTTTCTTTTCCATTATACACATTGCATTGTATGCGTGCTTTGCTTTACTGATATGTGTTCAAGTCCCCATTATACACATTGCATTGTATGCGTGCATTGCTTTACTCATATGTGTTCAAGTTCCTATACACATTTCATTGTATGCGTGCATTGCTTTACTAATATGTGTTCAAGTTCCCTTTTTATACACATTGCGTGCACGTGTGCATTGCTTTACTCACATGTGTTCAATCCCGCCATGTTGCTAACGATATCGTACCTGTTAAGTTTGTTTTCTTTTCAGGCACGATATTGTATGTACGGTTCATTTGAAGTTGGCGCAACCAGACGAACCGCGCCCCGGTCTAGGAGACCTTAAATCCTCGGGAGGTGCAAGACCTTCGGTGCATTAAGATGCACCTCATGGCATTCGGCATGCATTTCATTCGCATTGTCATGCACCTCACACTTGCATTATCATGCATTGCCCCAAAACAGGGTCCGGCGGGACCAAAAACACGCACGGTCTAGGAGACCTTAAATCCTTGGAGGGTGCAAAACCTTCGGTACATCGGCATGCGTGCCTCATCCGCATTGTCATGCATCATCGTAGGTAGTGCATATGTCATGCATTTTCAAAAAAAAAAAAAAAAAAAAACAACATGCATCATTGTAATGTAGCGCATATGTCATGCATGTCCATCGCATCTCCATCCATTGCATATTTGTAGATATTGCATTGTAGCGTGCATGCATTTCACTGCATTGCCCCCATCTATGGCTTGCGCCTTTCCTTGTTGAGCCTGGTTTGGTATGTGCCTATATTCTTCACGTCGAAACATAGTTCTGCATGTGTACGCGCCTATTCCACGCTGGTATGTTGGTTTGAGGGTTGCGGCACCTTTTCTGTGTTAGACATGGCTTGTATGCGTGCATGCCTTTCCTAGGCCAGACTTGGTTTGGCCTGCGTGCCATATCCGTTGCATTTACATTCCATTGCATGCATTTCACTGCATTGCCTCCATCCATGGCTTGCGCCTTTCCTTGTTGAGCTTGGTCTGGTATGTGCCCATACTTTTCACGTCGAAGCACAGTTCTGCATGTGTCCGCGCTTTGAGGGTTGCGGCACCTTTTCTATGTTAGATATGGCTTGTACGTGTACATGCCTTTCCTAGGCAAAATACGGTTTGGCCCGCGCGCCACATCCATTGTATATATTACATTGTAGTGTAATTGTTGCATCCTGCATTAGGATCATTGTTCTTTCCCCAGCGGGTCGTTACCCCACTCCTGTCATTCCACCCGATATTTGTTCTTGTGTCTGTCTACATTACTCATAGTTTTGCATGTGTCCGCGCTTTGAGGGTTGCGGCACCTTTTCTATGGTAGACGGACTTGTTACCTCCATCAATCTATTTGACATTTGTGTGGTTTCGAACCACTCGCGATTGGATCATGATTCAATTGCTTTGCATATTACATTGCATATTATTTGCATTGTTTATATTCGTTTTTTAGTTTTGCATACCATTTGCATTACATTAGATTCAATTACATATCATTTTGCATTCATTTTGCATGATTTGCATATTGCTAACGATATCGTACCTGTTAAGTTTGTCTTCTTTTCAGGCACGATATTGTATGTACGGTTCATTTGAAGCTGGCACGACCAGACGAGCCGGACATGTATTGTATCTTCCGAGTAAGACGTATCGAGAATTGCATAATTCTCTTACACCCTTTCTGCATTGTAGTGTAGTTTGGAGTATTCTAGCTTAAAACTGTTGCATGTGTGCTTCGTTACAGCTTTCTTTGCATGATCATAAGTTATGCTCGGCTTCTTGCATTTTCAGTTGCATTTTGCCCCTGCCTTTGGGCGCGTATCTTACTTGTCTTGCATGTTTGTCTAAGTCTTCGGCCTGGCCAAAAATGGGTCGTCTCTGGGCAGTGACATTCACTCTCGTCATTGTTATGACTTCTGAGTTCTGTCAAAGAGGGGCAACTGTAGACACCCATTTTTGACCGTCCTCAAGACTTGGACGTCACCGCTTGAACACTCGGTGATTATTCATGTTTGTGCTCGTTTGGAGTTCCCGGAGTTCTCGGCTACACGCGCCTTGCCTCAGGACCTCCGAACTCGACCGTTTGTGTCTGGTTTTGCACCAAACACTTGTGTTTTGCCTTGGAGGGGCAGGGAATGCCTTGTGAGGCATCCCCACACACCACCGGCAGTAGCTAGAGGCCACCGGCTGGTTGGTGTTGCCATCGGCACTATTTTGTGCCGGTCGGCACTCTTTTATGCCGGTCGGCAGTCAAATTTGTCAAAATGACATTTTTGACCTGCCGGTTACTGTTCAGCTGCTTTATCAGATATTTTAAGACAGCTGTAAGGCTTTTGGTTCCCCTCCATACACGTGTATGGAGGGATGGCCTTGTTTGTTGGTTAGCTTGTAAGCTTTACAAGCTTTGTTTGCCTATAAGAGGAGTCCTTCTCTTCTTGGCTCAAGGGTTAGAAACTTAGACATTTTTTGAGAGGAAATACACAGACCAAGCTCTGTTTTTAGGTTAGAAGCTTTGTATCTATTGTATCTCTCTTCTTCTCTCTTGTTTTGTACACTAGGTGTTTGTGACTTACTATTGCTCATCAACACCTAGTGTTTCACCTTCCTTTGGTTGCTGAGGGTCCAGAGGTTTGTTCTTGAAGTTCTTGACTGGTTTGGAGCTAAGGGAGGCAACAACATCAACCTTTGTGAAGGTGGTCATCAAGGGTAAGAAACTAGCTCTTTTTCCCCCATTTTTGCACCTTGTTTTTACCTAGTTTAGAACTGTTTTTGTGCTTAGTATATAATACAAAAAAGTTCTGATTTTTAGGCCTCTTTATTGTTTATCAAGAGTGTTTTGTGGTTTGGGTAAGTTTGAACACCCTTAGGCCTTGAAAAGGCCTCATTTTGTGCCATTTTGTGAGAGCTCCGGGATTTTGGTGCTTGGATCTCTTCACCACTGAAATCTTGAGGGATTTCAGTAGTGAAGATGATGCCTTGAAGTCTCAAGAAGGAGAGGGTCACCCCCTCTCCTTGTTGTCCTTGAAAAGGGCAAGATTTGGCCTCTTGAGGGAGCCTTGTGTTTGGTTGTTTGTTGGTTATGCCATGGCTGTATTTTATGTTCATATTGCCATATTATAACTTTGTATCATGTTGGTTTTAGTACTCCTTGCATGTTTTGCATAGATGCTTTGTAATGCCTCCTTATTGCCTTAACATGCCTATGGTTGTTAACCCTAGTTTGAGCATGCTTTAGGCTTAGATTCATGAAGGTTTTGTGCTTATATTTCCATGTTTAAGGTCTGTCCCATGTTGTTTGAGTCGACCCTTGCATGTTTAATATAGCCCCTTTGTATTCTTGGCTTGTGAGCCTTAAGTGCATGAGTGTATAGCATGCTTTATTCGCATCATTTCAGTGGTTTGGAACCACTTAACATGTAATTTCAGTCCCTTTGGCATGCTCATATACTTGCCTTAGTTGCCTCTTTGTTGCTTTGAAAAGCATGTGTTGAATGCTCCATGTTTTGGTCATTTTGCATGCCTTCATGTTTGAGCTTCTTAGATACCATCTAGGTGCACCCCTAGCCTTGTTTAGGTCTGCCTTTGACCTGTTTTGAGTCCCCTTTGCCTTGTGAGGCTTGGTGGGTTTGGCCTTGGCTTAAGCCTCCATGGCTTGCCTCAAGTACTTGGGCCGTTTGCATGCTTTGTTTGGTCTATCTTAGGTTGGTTTGGCACCATGTTTAGCATGATTTTCAGAGCTTACTTTGCATGCCAATTGTCTATTGTTTGGTCTCTTCAAGTATGCTTAAGAGTTGCCTCGTTTGTGCCTAAGTGTTGGACCATAATTGCATGCATGTGTGTGTGCATTTTAGCCTTCATTTTTGGGCATTTTGGCTACTGATTTTAGGCCTATTTAGAGTCGCCTAAGTCATGTTTAAGTCCCTCCTTTTCATTAGTTTGCATTGCCTCATGTTTGCTTGTATGCTTGCATAAGTGCCATGCCATGCCATCTTGCATCCTTAGCTTGCATGCTTAGGTTGCATTGCATCTTGCATGCATGCCTTGTTCCTTGATTTTGGTGATAGGAATTGGGCCTTTTGTTTATTTGGTTTACATGCATTTGGAATAAAGTTGCATTCTTGGTTCTTTGGGGCCATCATGCATAGAAATGCGTGATTGGTGGTTCGAGAACCGAGGCATATCTTCCTTTGAGTCGTTAACACGATAAGGAGTGTGTTTGGTGCATACATGCTTTGAATCACATTGCCATGCAAGTTGTTGTCCTCTGCTGCTGTGAGTTGCAGGTTCTGCAGACATTCAGTGCCGGCCGGCAGTGTTTAGTGCCGACCGGAAGCCGATTTTCAGCCGATGGATCAATTCAGTGCCGATGGCCACATATAGCAGCCGGTGGCTATTCTGTGCAGCCGGTAGTGTTCTTCAGTGCCCAAGGGTGTATTCCTGAGACTTTGGCAGCCTTCAGAGGAGGGAAGCAGGGAAAACAGAGGCAAATCATGCATGGCAGTGCGATTCCGAGCAAGTCCCGACCACGCGCCGCATTGAGCCCTCTTCCCGAGGCGATTTACCATTCTAGTTAGATTAATTAATTTGCTTAATTAATTTATTGAATTTGTAATATTTTAATTAGCTTGCGTAGTTAATTATTTGTATATTCTTTTGGTCCCTCCGAGTGAGGGCAAAATTGTAATAAGTGTGTGTGAGTGGGTGTATGTCTCCCAACCCCCATTTCTTTCTACCCTTTTATTTACCTGCTTATGGTAATAGACTAGGGCACGTTTATTTTAGCATACTTTATGCAATGCATGCGTGCATTCATGCATTTGTTTACATGCACCGGGCTCGGTACATCATACAAACTGCATCGTACTTTCAATTCCAAATTGAATACGTGATAGTTGCAGCATTTCATATACCATGTTTAGGATAGCCGAGCCTGCCTAAGTTGCATTCTTGCCTGCGTTGCATTAGCCACTTAAACATGAACTAGGTCATGCATGTTTGCTAACTAGTTTCCTGTTTTTGGCACGGAGTACGATGTAAGTATTTACGCTTTAGCATCCCACATGCGTGTGAATGTCAACATGACAGTATGCTTACCATGCGGCTAAATGCTTATATGAGATAAATTGCTTGAATGCCTGTGGGTGAAGGTTGGATTGTTTGAGTTGGAACAACTCATTGAAATCCGTGTTTTAGCCTACTTGCGAGTAGCAAATTCCAAACATTTTCAAAGCAAAACGGATATGCAATGCTTGTTTCCAAATTAGGCAATCTAGTCTATACTTGTTTGCTGTGCGCATAACATAGTAACTCTAGGCTAATAACCAGAATAAGAACACATAACGTTTTCAAAAAAGGATATCATGGTTAGTAGACGCCGGTCTTCGGACCGGGCGAAAGGGGGTGCTCATAGCTGACCTTCCCCGATCGTACCCAAGCTCCCGAGCCAAGATCACTTTGGTGATGACGGACACGTGGCCTTCGGCGCCGAGTCAGGGTTTCCTAAATTCCCCCATTTTAAAAATATTTAGGTGGCGACTCTGTATCTGGAAAAGCAGTCCATGTTTGGCACTACTTTTCAAAAAATCTGTTTTTCTCAAAACGATTTGCCAGAGGTGGACTCTTTGGTTCAGATTTAGAACCGCAATCCAAACAAAAAGAAAGAGTCCGAGCTGTAGCGCGGGGTCCCACGCGGACTTTGGTTACAGTTTCTGGCGACTCTGCTGGGGAGTTTAGAGAGCTTGACTCGAACTCTGATATCCTGTTTTGACTATGTTGTGTGTTTCTTTGCATTCATGTGCATTGGTGCGCCTAGGAACACAGTGTTGGCCATCTGCTATTCCTGAGCGGTTTGCTGGAGGCATGACTTTGTCAAAGCATGCCATAAGGCTGACCGGTTGCGGGCTCTGCCAGTATGGGAACACAAACCCCGGTTTTACCGGGGCACCCTTTTTGACCATTCGGCCTAGTGCATATTCGGATCCATAGCGACCATTCCAAATTAAGACAGGTTGCTTACCCGATGATAGGTTGTTTGAAACCGCTGCGTGCGTAGTGAAACCCTAGCTCCTGACAAAATAGGACAGGGAAAAACCCAACATAGGGGTGTTTTGGCTCTACTTTACGTGCTATGTGCCTTTTTAGAGTGTATCTCTGCTGGAACGTACATGTCATTTTGCAAGATTGGGCATCCGGCCCGAGGACACCAGTGTCAGTATTGTTGAGAATCAGTCATCCGTGGGTATCAGTTTGGTTCTGAGAACAGTAATTCTGAGGAACAGTGATCAGTAGTAGAATGCAAATTGTGTGGCTACACCTGTGTTTGATCTGTTTGGGGCTGAAATGCTGTTTGTTTCCTTTCAGTTCAAAGAATTCAGAAAGTGGACACAGAACAGCCAGTATCCCCCCGCTGAGGCAGGACCTGTATGATGACGCAGAACTCAGAGGAGATAGTGGTTATGTCAGCCGCGTTGGATCAAGGGGTTACCCTACAGGACGAGACCAGTGTTGATCTACCACATCCACCCAGGTCGCCTGTCGCGCACCCGGTCTGGGCACCTCAGTTATATCAGGCTCGCGAGCCCACGACGTTTGAGTTGATGGGGATGATAGGTGATCTTCAAAGATCCGTGGCGGATCTCGCCTATGGAATGTCAGTTTCATCGCCAGCTGTACCATACGCTGGGAGTTTTGTACCTCAGGAGCCCCCGCTGTTGGGGCGCATTGTGATTGAACTTAGCCAGCCGGAGATGGCCTCCAGCTATGGCAATGATGTACTAGTATCAACCCAAACCTCTCACCAGGCTGAGGCCGGAAGCAAAGATAAAGCAAAGGCAGACGCCGACCCTATGGAACGACTGCTGTGGGCAGTCGAGGCTTTGAAAGCCGAGGGGATGAACAGGCAACAGGTATCTGCAATCGTGACCAAAATTGTGGGTGACGCTTTCCCCACTCCACCTGAGGGTAGTTCAAGTCAGTCAGAACCGGGATAGGCCCTGTCATGCCAGAGTAGCTCCTCCCATTCCCAATCCTGTACCTGGAGAAATCAGAAATCCAAGGCTGCACCTGCCGATCCCTTCGCTAGTACGTCTAGCAAGAGCACTCAAGCTTCGAAATACCAGCCCCGAGGGCGCAGGCAATTCCATGCTCTCTACATGCCACTGTCTAGGGCGTTGTTGATTTTGGCTAAAAAGGGGCACCTTACACTCTTGAGCCGCGGCCTCTTCCGCATCCTCTTCAGCAGGCCATGACGCTACCCAGTACTGCGCTACCACCAGCAGACTGGCCATGCTACCGACAATTGCTTCCGCCTCCGCCATGAGGTGCAAGATCTGATTGATAACGAGGTTATCCTCCCACCCACCTCAGCCAACTCCGTTACCACCCAGTTGTTGGACTTCGAGGACACCGATACTGCAAGTATGTAATTGGGGTTGGGCCGCCTGCGGGCAACATTGGCGCCTTTTGGATGTAGCGTCTGGCACGCATTTTTGAGCGTCTACGAACGCTAAACCTTGTAAATTCTGGCTTGGGTGTCGAGTCAGACTTTTGTTTTGTTTTGAACCTGTCTCATTGTCGTGAGTCAGTCCTTTTTGCTTATGGGTCTGTCTTGTTGTAGCGAGTCAGTCCCTTTTTGTATAGAATACCAGGTGATTCAGGGGTTGCTGCCCCGAACACCGATTTTGTAATTATCCTTCTGTTTTCTTTTTGAGTTTGTCTTTGCCGAGGAGCCGGTTGTATCTGGAAAACCTGAATGAAACAGTTGTGGGTATCGTGGTTTTGTGCTCATTATTTGTTTTGGGCTAGTTATGCCAGAGACTTCGATTGGAACAGCAACGCATTCCACCTGATCTCTTGCGCCCTGAAAATTGTTGCATTGACCTAAGTTTTTCAAAACCTTTTTGAACACTGTGGTGATAAAAACGAAGAGGAAGGAATTCCTCGGGATTTGCAAAACTTTGATTAAACTGAGAGAAAGAGAGGCATGCTAAGCCCTTAATGATTGAAATCATGCTTGTCAGCGTGAGTACTGAGAAGAACCCTGGCCTGATCCAGACTGGTTCCACACTATCTTCAGCATGAGCGATGTGTCGCTTTCTTAAAAACTTTTAAAAACAAAATGTTTTGCGCAGTCCTGCGAAGACTTGTGTGGGATCGCTCTTAGGATTATGCAGCCGAGGATCGCTCTCAGCCTCAAGACTCATATCTGTTGGTCTCCGACCTTGGACCCATTCAGAACATTCAACGGTCAGTCACCATGTAAAGCCTGCGTGGCCAGTTTCGAAGCAGCCCTTGGACAAGAGGCACCGAAATCAGAGCAAGAGGACTAGATCTTACCAGAAGAAGCTCGCAAAGCAACCGTGATGGATTCTCCTGCAAAGCACTGCAACAGCTATCTCCTAGATACAGAGAGGTTTCAACTTCAAAAAAAAAAAAACCATTTGGCATGGACTTGCTACACTTTTACCCTTTGAGAGGCTCGCTGGGCCGAAAACCCGGAAGGGCGACCCAGGCAAAAGTTAGAGCAAGAGAAAAAGACAAACAAAAAAGAAAAAAGACAAAAAAAAAGAAAAAAGAAGAAAAGGAAAAAAAGAGAAAAGGAAAAAATAGAAAAAAATGAAAGAAAAATAAAGAAAAAAAGAAGAATGAAAAGAAGCTCGCAAGGTAGAAAACCCGCATTGGGCGTCTAGGCAAAAATGAGAGCCTAAAAATAGTAAAGGTTAAAATACCCGAGTGTACCTTAACTGGAACTACGTAAGGCTTGATTCCCATGTTTGGGATACGTAGGCAACTTCATCCTGAAGTCCAGCCCCTAACGCTTCCATAGCGTCTCAGTCCATGAAATGGTTTTTGATTGCCTGTGCCTCCTCTGAATCCAATGTCTCGGCTGCAATGTCTGGAACTACGTGATCAACTTCCTCCTGAAGTCCAGCTACCAATGCTTTCAAGGTGACTGTGTCCATATATTGTTTGTGGCCGCCTTTGTCCTCTCCGTGCGTGAGAATCCGGTCGCGATCAATCATCGATGAGCATGCCGTGGCATTGTCCAAACAAAGGGCAACTTTCCGTTGCCTCGTATTGCCATAAAGTTGCCCTGAGTTGCCGCCCAAACGAGGGGCAACTTTCCGTTGCCCTCTCCCCTCCCTTTTAAGCCAGGGGCAATTTTCCATTCCCCCCGATCCGAGGTTGTACATCTCGAAGGTAAGTACCGTGCTCATTGAGCATTGGCTGTTTGCAAAAAAAAATGGTTTTTGAAAATTTTTACTGAGGTTGACTATTTTCTCGAAAATAATTCCATTTTCCAAAATTGGACCATGTCTGGACCTAAAAAGGAAAATTTTCAGTGCTTGCAGCCTGACTCGCATGATTTTCAAATCAAAAATCGAACAAGCATGTTAATCTGACGCTCATTTTGGTCAAAACTGTTTTAGAAAGAAAACAAAAAATGGTCAAAATGATGAGCTAGGGGCACAGTCGAGTCAGGTGTTCTGCCTCTCCCTTGTTATCAACGCGCTTGCCAGAAAGGCACTCTATCTACCAAAAGAAATGGCCGCAAGCTAGCTGCATCGGGCGTGAACCCGTAACTTCCTATTCATTCATTAACCACCCTGGGGAGGGATGAAAATGAGAAAAAAGAATAGAGAGGTGTGAGCGGAGAGAAAAGTGAGAAAAGGGTTTTTGTGAGAAAAAACCGAGCCTGAGGGCCGAGGGATGCGAGAATCGCAAATCAGAAAGGGTGGGAAACATGCCCGGAGGAACTGGCTCCTCGGAATCTGCAGTCTTTTGTTTTCCCTAAACACGTCTGTTTGTCGTGTCTTTCGTGTTGTCGGTCTCAACTTTAGCTTTGAGTCTTTTCCGAGTGTGTCTCGTTGTGTTTAGGGCGTGAGTCTTTTGTGTTATTTGAGTCTCTCCGCTGTGTCCAGTTGTAAGCTCGATACCCCGGTTGTGAACCCCTTTTCCAAAGGTTAACCGTGTATGCTCAGAATGCTGTGCCATTCTCTACATCTATGCGAGGCAAGAGAAGAAAAGGAAAATTTGGAGGCATCCGGGTGTGTTCTACCTTTAACCGTTTCAGTTTTGTGGCCTATCTTGTCAGATTGGGCTATTTGTTCAGGGTTTGCTGTGTGCAGAATGAGCCGAGTGTTGTGTTATGAGCTGTGTACAGACCAATCCCCAGCAGAATGTGGGCTGTGTATTCAGTTTAAGCAGTGGCTTGCTTGAGTTGTTTGCTGTTAGTTGGTTGGTTATCCATTTATTACAGTGCAAATGCTCAATTTCCAGACAACAAATCAATTCCATTTACATTTGAGGTGTAATATGATGTAATGCAGTGCAAAGTATGAAATACGCAGATATATACAAATGTAAACACTTTTTCAGACAAAAAGTTCGTTTCATTTCAATATCAACTTTTCAAGTACATAAGTTTTGAAAGCAAAATCTGCCTGTGGCAGTACATAGTACTCTATCTACCGAAAAGAGAAAAGTGCAAGAGAAAAGAAATAAAAGAAAAGCAGCAAAAATCATCATCATCTACGGCCTCACGCCTGAGGATCTGTCCTCGCTCTCTTCCTGGGCAAGAGCCCAGGAGCATCATCAGAAGTGTCGCTGTCGGAGCCCGAGTCGAGCTGTCCCGGCCTCCTCCTCAGAAGACTCCGCCTCCGCCTCCGACTCGCCGTCACCTAGAACTGGAGCCCGCGAGCTGCTCCCCACATGAGTACGTCCCCCTCTGGTGCGGGGGAATATCCTACCATCCCGAGTAGAAATGGGAGGTCCAGATGGAGCGCCACTCACTGGGGGAATCTGGAAGGGAGGCTGAAAAGTACAAAAAGCAAATACGTCAGAAAGTTGTGAGCAGTATATCAGTATAGAATGCAGTGTATGAGTACAGTGTGTGAATGCCGTGAGCAGTGAATCAGTGCAAAATAAAGTGTATGAGTACAGTGTGTGAATGCCGTGAGCAGTTTATCAGTATGGAATGCAGTGTATGAGTACAGTGTGTGAATGCCGTGAGCAGTTTATCAGTATGGAAATGGTGTATGAGTACAGTGTGTGAATGTCGTGAGCAGTTTACCAGTATGGGATGCAGTGTATGAGTACAGTATGTGAATGCCGTGAGCAGTTTATCGGGTTTTGCGTCGTGCACCAGATTGTATGAAACAGTGTATGGTTTGAGACAGTGGTCAGAAGAACATTCCGGAAGACTGTAGGCGGCCATGACATCAAGGGTCCGCTGCAGCATCCCCATCAGGGAGGCATTCAGCTCCACGGACTGACGGGTATACTCGGAGGAAGCCTGCAAAAGTATCAGATGCATTAGTATTCCGCAGAATATCAAATAGACTGAAATGAAATGACAATGCGAGATGCAGAATGCAAGTAATACATACCGGAGGCAAGTCAGGAATACCGGCCAACTCGTGACCAGCCGGCGGAGGAGCAAAGGGGATCTGGTAGGTCTCCCCACCCTGCCCCCTGTATGTCAACATAGTGGGCAGAGCGGGCCAATCGCTCCCTCGTCCCTCTTGTAGACACCCCATTTTTGACCGTCCTCAAGACTTGGACGTCACTGTTGGAACACTCGGTGATTATCCATGTTTGTGTTCGTTTGGAGTTCCCGGAGTTCTCGGCTCGCGCGCCTTGCCTCAGGATCTCCGAACTCGACCGTTTGTGTTTGGTTTTGCACCAAACACTTGTGTTTTTCCTTGGAATGGCAGGGAATGCTTTGTGAGGCATCCCTACACACCACCGGCTGGGGCTAGGGGCCACCGGCTGGCTAGTGTTGCTATCGGCACTTTATTGTGCCGACCGGCACTCTTTTGTGCCGACCGGCACTAAGTTTTGCCAAAATGGCACTCTTTGCCGGCCGGGCCTGTTCAGCTGCTTTATCAGATATTTTTAGACAGCTGTTCGGCCTTTTGCTCCCCTCCATACACGTGTATGGAGGGATGGCCTTGTTTGGTGACTTAGCTTGTAAGCTTTGTTGCCTACAAGAGAAGGACTTCCTCTCTTGGCTCAAAGGTTGCAAGAGTTAGAGAATTTTGACATTCTTAGACAAAACCAAGCTCTGGTTTTTAGGTTAGGATAGATACATATCCTATCTCTCTCTTCTTCCCTCTTGTTTTGTACACTAGGTGCTTTAGTTCATACTTTTGCACACTAGCACCTAGTGTTTCACCTTCCTTTGGTTTTTGAGGGTCCAAAGGCTGGTTTTTGGTGATTCTTGGTTGGTTTGAAGCTCAAGGAAGCCATCACACCATCATCTTTGAAGAAGGCTACAAGGGTAAGAATCTAGTCCTCTTTTTACCCCATTTTTGTACCTTGTTTTTACCTATCTTCAAACTGTTTTTGGGCTTAGTGTTTGGCACATAAAAGTTCTGATTTTTGACCCTCTTTATTGTATATTAAGAGTGTTTTGTGATTTGGGGAAGTTTGACCCCCTTTAGACCTTGAAAAGGGTCCATTTTTGTGCTATTTTGGAGAGATCCGGGACTTGTGTGTTTGGGCCTCTCCACCACTGAAATCTTAAGGGATTTCAGTGGTGGAGATGGTGCCTTAAAGTCCTAAAAAGGGGAGGGCCACCCCCTCTCCTTGATGTCCTTGAAAAGGGCAAGATTTGGCCTCCAAAGGAACACCATGTTTAATTGTGTGTTGAGCATGTTTGAGTTGTTTTCCATGCTTATATTGCCATAATATAACATGTCTCTAAGTTGGTTTTGGTCTCCTATGCATGCTTAGCATGGTTGCCTTGTAATGCCTCTTTGATGCCTTAACATGCCTAGGTTGTATGCCTCCATTTCTAGCATGTTTTAGGCTTAGATTCATGAAGCTTGTATGCTTATTTTGCCATGTATGAGGTCTGTCCATAGTCCTCTTGGTCGATCTTGACTTGTACCTCATGGCCTCTTTGTAACCTTGGCTTGTGAGCCTTAAGTGCATAAGTGTAGCATGCTTTGCTTGCATTGTTTTTGATGGTTTGGAACCACCTAGCATGCTATTTCAGTCCCCTAGAGGTGCTTGTATGTTTACATTGCATGCTTCTTTTTGACTTCTTAAGCTTGTGTTAAATGCTCCATGTTTTGGTCATGTTGCATGCCTTAGATTTCAAGCTTCTTAGATGCCATCTAAGTGGTCCTTTGGGCCTAATTTGACATGCTAAAAATCTGTTTTGGGTTGATTAATGCATGCCATAATTGCTTTGTATAGGTTTGGTTCAAACCCCCCATTGACTTGCCTTAAGCCTAGGCCATTTGCATGCTTTGTTTGGCATGCTTTATTGCATGATTTGGCATCATGTTTAACACGAATTTCAGAGCTTTAAGTGCATGCTAGTTGTCCATGTTTGGCCCCTTTAGGTGTGCTTGAGAGTTGCTTATTTATGCCTTGGGTTTGGACCATAACACTTGCATGTGCGTGAGTGTGTTTAGCCCCCATTTCTAGGCATTTTGGCCACTGATTTTAGGACTATTTGAGTTGCCTAATTCTTGTGTTAGACCATTATTTCGTTGGTTTGCATGCTTGCCTTATATGCTTGCTTGTATGCTTGCATGAGCGCATTGCATTGTCCATGTTGCATGATAGATAACATGACTAGGTTGCATCATGTCAACATGCATTCCTTGTCCCTTGAGTTGGTGATAGGGATTGGGACTTTGGTTTGTTTGATTTGCATACATTTGAAATCAAAGTTGCATCCTTGGTTCTTAGGGCCATCATGCATGGAAATGCGCGATTGGTGGTCCGGGAATCGAGGCACATGCCCCCTTTAGTCAACAACATAATAGGGAGTGTGTTTGGTGCATAAATGGCTTGAATTACATTGCTATGCAAGTTTTGTCCTCTGCTGCTGTGAGTTGCAGGTTTTGCAGGCATTTTGTGCTGACCGGCACTATTTAGTGCCGACCAGCAGTCAATTGGCAGCCGATGAGTGAATTCAGTGCCGGTGGCCACATTCTTCAGCCGGTGGTGTTCCACCCCAGCCGGTGGTGATCCCCAGTGCCCTGAGAGGCACTCCTGGGATTTTGGCAATTTTCTGAGGAGGAGAGCAGAGGAAACAGAGGCACACTTGCATGGCAGTGCGATTCCGAGCGGGTCCCGGGCACGCGCTGCATTTGGCCCTCATCCCGAGGCATTTTATTGCTTAATTAGATTAATTAATTAATTATTTAATTTAATTGATTTGTAATAATTAATTAGCTAGAATAGTTAATTATTTATTCATTTCTGTATTATTATTCGGTCCTTCCGAGTGAGGGCAAAATTGTAATAAGTGTGCGTGAGTGGATGTATGTCTTCCAACCCCCACTTCTTTCTATCCTTTTTATTTACCTGCTTATAATGGTAGATTAGGGCATATTTGATTAGCATACTTTATGCAATGCATGCGTGCATTCATGCATTTGTTTACATGCACCGGGCTCGGTACATCATACAAACTGCATAGTCTTTTCAATTCCAAATTGAATACGTGCATCAAATGTTTGCACTTCATATGCCATGATTAGGGTTAGCCGAGCCTACTCTAGATTGCATCTATGCCTGTGTTGCATTAGCCAATTAACATGAGCTAGGGCATGCATGTTTGCTAACCGGGTTATTGTTTTTGGCACGGAGTACAATGTAAGTGTTTATGCTTTAGCATCTCGCATGCGTGTGAATGTTGCCATGACAGTATGCTTGCCATGCGGCTAAATGCTTATGTGATATTACTGTTTGAATGCCTGTGGGTGGAGGTTGGATTGTGTGAGTTGGAACAACTCATTGAAAATCCGTATTTTAGCCTACTTATGAGTAGCAAAACCAACACGTTTTTCGAGACAAAACGGATATGCAATGTTTATTTCAAGTTAGGCAATCTAGTCTATACTTTTGTGTTGTGCGCATCACATAGTAATCTAGGCTAATAACCGGGATAAGAACGCATAAGTTTTCAAAACGGATATCATGGTTAGTAGAGGCCGGTCTTCGGACCGGGCGAAAGGGGGTGCTCATAGCTGACCTTCCCCGATCGTACCAACTCCCGAGCCAAGTCACTTTGGTGATGACGGACACGTGGCCTTCGGCACCGAGTCAGGGTTTCCTAAATTCCCCATTTTAAAAAAAATAAATATTTAGGTAGCGACTCTGTATCTGGCAAAGCAGTCCATGTTTGGCACTACTTTTCAAAAAAATTGTTTTCTCAAAGCGATTTGCCAGAGGTGGACTCTTTGGTTCAGATTTGGAACCGCAATCCAAACAAAAACGGAGGAGTCCGAACTGTAGTGGAGGTCCCCTCGCGGGCTTGTTACACCTCTGCACTCCGCCCCTGCCGCGGACTCGAGCTCTCCGTGACGCTCCTGCTCCTACTCCTGCTCCTACCTCTGCCTTGGCCGCCGGCGCCGTGGGTCTCTCCTCTCGCTCAGCTCGGCGACCACCACTCA
Organism: Camellia japonica; assembly: GCA_030407325.1. Lineage (NCBI taxonomy): Eukaryota > Viridiplantae > Streptophyta > Magnoliopsida > Ericales > Theaceae > Camellia > Camellia japonica. Next base: position 63,457,605 of record JAPPVO010000029.1, read on the forward strand.
AAGGCCGCATAATGAAGGTCTGGACGTACTCTGAGTAGTCGCCCTTGCCCCTGTAATCGCTCCCGTCCCAGCCAATGGTGTAGTCCGCCATCTGCTGAAGGCTGTACCCTCGGTCTCCTCATGGCTCAGGAGGGAGGACGGGACTATCTGCTCAGGTAAACCTAGGGTCTGGCGTAGAAAACGCTCACCCAGGTACCAAGCCCGACAGACCGGGCCCTCCAGCAGAATCCGGTAGCGCGAGGTCTCGATGGCACCAGCAAACCGGTCTCGCATCGTGCTGGCAGTGGAGCCCACGGCTGCCAGGTGATCTGAAAATGAAATACAGTTGGTTATCTACTGATATTGAAATGCACAGTGGAAAGCGAAGCTTAAACGGACTGTAAGTAAAACATACCTCGGCGGGGGTAATGGTGTCGAAGAATCGGCGGAAGAAGCTGAATGTGTCCCGGGGCCTCCGGGTGCATCGCCCATCATAGCGGCGAGAAGGGGACACCAGAGGGGTCTCCGCCTCCGGCACCGGCTCCAGTCTGGGGAAGTAGGCATACACCCACAGCTGCAAAACAGATGCCAGTATGACCATCAGATTAAGTAGAATACAGAATGAGGCAGAAATAACGGAGCCGTGTATTGTGCAGTATGTTGTGCAGAGTGTACAGTGTGAGCAGTGTATAGTTAGTGTAAAGCAAAGTGTGTGTGTGCCGTGTGTACAGTATACAGTCCGTGTGAAACAGACTACAGTGTGTGTAGTGTGCAGAGTACAGAAAGTATAAAGCAGAAATATAAAGAAGAGAAGAGGACATACCTCCTAAACCCGCCAGTAGCCTCCCAGCAACTGTCCGCTGCCGCGGGAGACCAAGCTCATATAGTCGTAGCGGGTGGCCAGAGCCGCACCACCCCAATCAAAATGCAAGATATCTCTTACGTCCACCAGTGCGCTGAGTAGGCAGAGGGCCACTGTGTTCGCCCGATCGGCGAAAATCGTCGTCCCAAATAGAAACATCAAAAAGCCGCGTGCGTATCTATCCACGGCCTCCTGAGTCATCGGGGCCGCATCGAGGAGGAGGGGCTGCACCTGAAACTGTACCTCAAACCAAGAATACCGGACAAAGCCGGGACGCGCGAGAGGCGGTGCCGCGCCAAGCAGATAGGTCTGAGCGGCGATCCACTCGTCCATGTCGGTGTCAAAGGGGATCGGATAACCCCCTACCCCAATGCCGGTGAGCATCGAGAAATAGTGAGGGGTCATCGTCATGTCCCCGGTCGCGGATAGGTGAAATGAATCGGTGGTGTCCCACCACCTCTCTGCCAGAGCGGCAAGAAGAGGCCTGCAGGCGGTGAGTCTGGTCAGCCCCCTGCAGAAAGTGTCGAAGCCGGCCTGATCTACGATCCGTCGAACCGCCTCGGGAAGCTCGGCGTACCAATCGCGAGCAGCGACGTTCCCATACCCGCGGATGGTATGGGAGTCTCCCTGTTTTCAAACAAGTAATTGCGAAGCAATATGAATTGTACAGTTTTGAAGAAACGGTCAAAATCAATATAAATCTAGCATGTACACACATTTTTCAGATTCAAGCAGATACCGGGTGCCGGTGTGCTCACAGTGAACTACAACGTGTGATGCGTCAGCGTGTTTTGAGTGGTTCAGTGTAAATATGGTGCACGTGTGCACATTTTTCAGATTCAAGCAGATGCCGGGTGTCGGTGTGTTTTCAGTGAACTACGACGTGGAATGTGTCTGCATGTTTGATTGGTTCAATACAGATAGATATAGCATGCGTGCAAGCTTTTCAGATTCAAATAAGTACCGCGTGTCGGTGAGTTTGCAGTAAATTACAGTGTGTGCCGTGCGTTTGGGTGATTAAGGCTAGTGCAGTGTGTGTGCATATGTTGGTCCTAAAACAGATATCAATTGCAGGTATGTTTGCGATCAGCTACAGTATGCGGTATATCAGAACTAAGCAGTTAACGGGTGCAGTTAGCTACGGCAGTCGACAGAAAAATTCTACATTGCAGGAAATAAAACAAGGTAGAAATGTTACCTCGGAAGCGCCGAAGGATAGGTGCGAGGTCGGCTCGCGCAGGAGGAGCTCCGGGTCCAAAGCCCTGTCGAAGCTGCGGAAGTGGCGGAGTCCATCTGGCGGTAGCACGTGAATAGCCGGGCGATAGGTTGCCGGATCGAATGGACGCTCGCTCAGAGGGAGGAGCTCGACCCCGGGATCCATCTCGTGATCCGGGGGAGTCCCGACGTGTGGAACGTCGTTAGCCATGGCAATGGAGGTGAGAAAATAGCCGGAAAAGGAAAACCGAGCTGGAATGTGAAAAGTCAACCGAAAAAGTCAACCCCGAGCGGGCCGAAAATGGCCGGAAAGGCCGGAAGATGAAAATACACGAAAATGTAGAGGAAATCGAGGGGAACAAGTCCCGAAAAGACGAAAACCGCGAAAGAGACACCGAAATGAGATTTCGATCGGTGGAAAATGTCCAAAACGCGAAGAAAATCGCGAATCGAACGACGAAACGGGCTTGGAACGCGAAGAAACGGCGAAAAAATGAGAGAAGAACACTTTAGGGAGAGAGAGCAAGGGATTTCGGCGGACAAGAAGTGATTAGAATAGGGTTGGAAACCCTATTTTAAAACACCCGAGGTGAATTGGCAGAACTGCCCCCGATCAGCAACTTTCTGCCGGTCGGCACTATTTTGTGCCGGTCGGCACAATATTGTGCCGATGAACATTTTTGGCAGTCGGTGGCCAGCCGGTGACCTCCTAGCCCAGCCGGTGATGTTCCCAAGGCCTTGTTTAGGCAAAGTGAGGAGTTTTGGGTCTTCATAGCTCAAGAAAGTGCAAGAAAGTGCATCCCCGATGCTCAACCGGCCTCCGTTTTGACCTCGGACCGTGTCTTCTGTGCGTGGCACTCAAACTCAAGCAAAGATCGTATCCTTTTGTATCCTTTTGTTCTTTTATAAAGATTCAAAAGTTGCCCGTGTGCGGTTGCATTGCATCCATCACACTGTTCGGTGCGTTCGCATCGCGTCATCTTGCACATCCTTCGTGACTAGCGTTGTCTCGCTCGTCACCTGCATTGTTTTGCATTCATTGCATCTCGAGGTACGTATGCCTCGTTTTGTACTTCATTTTCCATCCAATGAGGTACGCGTGCCTCATTTCGCATTTCATTGCATCTCGAGGTACGATGCCTCGTTTGCACTTCATTTTCCATGAATTTCATTGCATCTCGAGGTACGTATGCCTCGTTTTGCACTTCATTTTCCATCCAATGAGGTATGCGTGCCTCATTTTTCATTTCATTGCATCTCGAGGTACGTATGCCTCGTTTTGCACTTCATTTTCCATCCAATGAGGTACGCGTGCCTCATTTTGCATTTCATTGCATCTCAAGGTACATATGCCTCATTTTGCATTTCATTTTCTACCCAATGAGGTATGCGCACCTCATTTCATTCGCATTTCAAGTTTCTCCTATATACACGTTGCATTGTATGCGTGCATTGCTTCTTACATGTGTTCAAGTTTCGTTTACTAATATACACATTGCATTGTATGCGTGCTTTGCTTTACTCACATGTGTTCAATTCATATACACATTGCATTGTATGCGTGCATTGCTTTACTTACATGTGTTCAAATTCCTTTCTCTATACACATTGCATTGTATGCGTGCTTTGCTTTACTTACATGCGTTCAAGTTTCCTCATATACACATTGCATTGTATGCGTGCATTGCTTTACTTACATGTGTTCAAATTCCTTTCTCTATACACATTGCATTGTATGCGTGCTTTGCTTTACTTACATGTGTTCAAGTTTCCTAATATACACATTGCATTGTATGCGTGCATTGCTTTACTTACATGTGTTCAAGTTTCATTTCCATTATACACATTGCATTGTATGCGTGCATTGCTTTACTTACATGTGTTCAAGTTTCCCATTATACACATTGCATTGTATGCGTGCATTGCTTTACTTACATGTGTTCAAGTTTCTTTTCCATTATACACATTGCATTGTATGCGTGCTTTGCTTTACTGATATGTGTTCAAGTCCCCATTATACACATTGCATTGTATGCGTGCATTGCTTTACTTACATGTGTTCAAGTTTCGTTTCCTAATATACACATTGCATTGTATGCGTGCTTTGCTTTACTCACATGTGTTCAAGTTCATATACACATTGCATTGTATGCGTGCATTGCTTTACTTACATGTGTTCAAATTCCTTTCTCTATACACATTGCATTGTATGCGTGCTTTGCTTTACTTACATGTGTTCAAGTTTCCTAATATACACATTGCATTGTATGCGTGCATTGCTTTACTTACATATGTTCAAGTTTCTTTTCCATTATACACATTGCATTGTATGCGTGCTTTGCTTTACTGATATGTGTTCAAGTCCCCATTATACACATTGCATTGTATGCGTGCATTGCTTTACTCATATGTGTTCAAGTTCCTATACACATTTCATTGTATGCGTGCATTGCTTTACTGATATGTGTTCAAGTTCCCTTTTTATACACATTGCGTGCACGTGTGCATTGCTTTACTCACATGTGTTCAATCCCGCCATGTTGCTAACGATATCGTACCTGTTAAGTTTGTTTTCTTTTCAGGCACGATATTGTATGTACGGTTCATCTGAAGTTGGCGCAACCAGACGAACCGCGCCCCGGTCTAGGAGACCTTAAATCCTCGGGAGGTGCAAGACCTTCGGTGCATTAAGATGCACCTCATGGCATTCGGCATGCATTTCATTCGCATTGTCATGCACCTCACACTTGCATTATCATGCATTGCCCCAAAACAGGGTCCGGCGGGACCTAAAACACGCACGGTCTAGGAGACCTTAAATCCTTGGAGGGTGCAAAACCTTCGGTACATCGGCATGCGTGCCTCATCCGCATTGTCATGCATCATCGTAGGTAGTGCATATGTCATGCATTTTCAAAAAAAAAAAAAAAAAAAAAACAACATGCATCATTGTAATGTAGCGCATATGTCATGCATGTCCATCGCATCTCCATCCATTGCATATTTGTAGATATTGCATTGTAGCGTGCATGCATTTCACTGCATTGCCCCCATCTATGGCTTGCGCCTTTCCTTGTTGAGCCTGGTTTGGTATGTGCCTATATTCTTCACGTCGAAACATAGTTCTGCATGTGTACGCGCCTATTCCACGCTGGTATGTTGGTTTGAGGGTTGCGGCACCTTTTCTGTGTTAGACATGGCTTGTATGCGTGCATGCCTTTCCTAGGCCAGACTTGGTTTGGCCTGCGTGCCATATCCGTTGCATTTACATTCCATTGCATGCATTTCACTGCATTGCCTCCATCCATGGCTTGCGCCTTTCCTTGTTGAGCTTGGTCTGGTATGTGCCCATACTTTTCATGTCGAAGCACAGTTCTGCATGTGTCTGCGCTTTGAGGGTTGCGGCACCTTTTCTATGTTAGATATGGCTTGTACGTGTACATGCCTTTCCTAGGCAAAATACGGTTTGGCCCGCGCGCCACATCCATTGTATATATTACATTGTAGTGTAATTGTTGCATCCTGCATTAGGATCATTGTTCTTTCCCCAGCGGGTCGTTACCCCACTCTGTCATTCCACCCGATATTTGTTCTTGTGTCTGTCTACATTACTCATAGTTTTGCATGTGTCCGCGCTTTGAGGGTTGCGGCACCTTTTCTATGGTAGACGGACTTGTTACCTCCATCAATCTATTTGACATTTGTGTGGTTTCGAACCACTCGCGATTGGATCATGATTCAATTGCTTTGCATATTACATTGCATATTATTTGCATTATTTATATTCGTTTTTAGTTTTGCATACCATTTGCATTACATTAGATTCAATTACATATCATTTTGCATTCATTTTGCATGATTTGCATATTGCTAACGATATCGTACCTGTTAAGTTTGTCTTCTTTTCAGGCACGATATTGTATGTACGGTTCATTTGAAGCTGGCACGACCAGACGAGCCGGACATGTATTGTATCTTCCGAGTAAGACGTATCGAGAATTGCATAATTCTCTTACACCTTTCTGCATTGTAGTGTAGTTTGGAGTATTCTAGCTTAAAACTGTTGCATGTGTGCTTCGTTACAGCTTTCTTTGCATGATCATAAGTTATGCTCGGCTTCTTGCATTTTCAATTGCATTTTGCCCCTGCCTTCGGGCGCGTATCTTACTTGTCTTGCATGTTTGTCTAAGTCTTCGGCCTGGCCAAAAATGGGTCGTCTCTGGGCTTTGACATTCACTCTCGTCATTGTTATGACTTCTGAGTTCTGTCAAAGAGGGGCAACTGTAGACACCCCATTTTTGACCGTCCTCAAGACATGGACGTCACCGCTTGAACACTCGGTGATTATTCATGTTTGTGCTCGTTTGGAGTTCCCGGAGTTCTCGGCTACACGCGCCTTGCCTCAGGACCTCCGAACTCGACCGTTTGTGTCTGGTTTTGCACCAAACACTTGTGTTTTGCCTTGGAGGGGCAGGGAATGCCTTGTGAGGCATCCCCACACACCACCGGCAGTAGCTAGAGGCCACCGGCTGGTTGGTGTTGCCATCGGCACTATTTTGTGCCGGTCGGCACTCTTTTATGCCGGTCGGCAGTCAAATTTGTCAAAATGACATTTTTGACCTGCCGGTTACTGTTCAGCTGCTTTATCAGATATTTTAAGACAGCTGTAAGGCTTTTGGTTCCCCTCCATACACGTGTATGGAGGGATGGCCTTGTTTGTTGGTTAGCTTGTAAGCTTTACAAGCTTTGTTTGCCTATAAGAGGAGTCCTTCTCTTCTTGGCTCAAGGGTTAGAAACTTAGACATTTTTTGAGAGGAAATACACAGACCAAGCTCTGTTTTTAGGTTAGAAGCTTTGTATCTATTGTATCTCTCTTCTTCTCTCTTGTTTTGTACACTAGGTGTTTGTGACTTACTATTGCTCATCAACACCTAGTGTTTCACCTTCCTTTGGTTGCTGAGGGTCCAGAGGTTTGTTCTTGAAGTTCTTGACTGGTTTGGAGCTAAGGGAGGCAACAACATCAACCTTTGTGAAGGTGGTCATCAAGGGTAAGAAACTAGCTCTTTTTCCCCCATTTTTGCACCTTGTTTTTACCTAGTTTAGAACTGTTTTTGTGCTTAGTATATAATACAAAAAGTTCTGATTTTTAGGCCTCTTTATTGTTTATCAAGAGTGTTTTGTGTTTGGGTAAGTTTAACACCCTTAGGCCTTGAAAAGGCCTCATTTTGTGCCATTTTGTGAGAGCTCCGGGATTTTGGTGCTTGGATCTCTTCACCACTGAAATCTTGAGGGATTTCAGTAGTGAAGATGATGCCTTGAAGTCTCAAGAAGGAGAGGGTCACCCCCTCTCCTTGTTGTCCTTGAAAAGGGCAAGATTTGGCCTCTTGAGGGAGCCTTGTGTTTGGTTGTTTGTTGGTTATGCCATGGCTGTATTTTATGTTCATATTGCCATATTATAACTTTGTATCATGTTGGTTTTAGTACTCCTTGCATGTTTTGCATAGATGCTTTGTAATGCCTCCTTATTGCCTTAACATGCATATGGTTGTTAACCCTAGTTTGAGCATGCTTTAGGCATAGATTCATGAAGGTTTTGTGCTTATATTTCCATGTTTAAGGTCTGTCCCATGTTGTTTGAGTCGACCCTTGCATGCTTAATATAGCCCCTTTGTATTCTTGGCTTGTGAGCCTTAAGTGCATGAGTGTATAGCATGCTTTATTCGCATCATTTCAGTGGTTTGGAACCACTTAACATGTAATTTCAGTCCCTTTGGCATGCTCATATACTTGCCTTAGTTGCCTCTTTGTTGCTTTGAAAAGCATGTGTTGAATGCTCCATGTTTGGTCATTTTGCATGCCTTCATGTTTGAGCTTCTTAGATGCCATCTAGGTGCACCCTAGCCTTGTTTAGGTCTGCCTTTGACTTGTTTTGAGTCCCCTTTGCCTTGTGAGGCTTGGTGGGTTTGGCCTTGGCTTAAGCCTCCATGGCTTGCCTCAAGTACTTGGGCCGTTTCATGCTTTGTTTGGTCTATCTTAGGTTGGTTTGGCACCATGTTTAGCATGATTTTCAGAGCTTACTTTGCATGCCAATTGTCTATTGTTTGGTCTCTTCAAGTATGCTTAAGAGTTGCCTCGTTTGTGCCTAACTGTTGGACCATAATTGCATGCATGTGTGTGTGCATTTTAGCCTTCATTTTTGGGCATTTTGGCTACTGATTTTAGGCCTATTTAGAGTCGCCTAAGTCATGTTTAAGTCCCTCCTTTTCATTAGTTTGCATTGCCTCATGTTTGCTTGTATGCTTGCATAAGTGCCATGCCATGCCATCTTGCATCCTTAGCTTGCATGCTTAGGTTGCATTGCATCTTGCATGCATGCCTTGTTCCTTGATTTTGGTGATAGGAATTGGGCCTTTTGTTTATTTGGTTTACATGCATTTGGAATAAAGTTGCATTCTTGGTTCTTTGGGGCCATCATGCATAGAAATGCGTGATTTGGTGGTTCGAGAAACCGAGGCACATCTTCCTTTGAGTCGTCAACACGATAAGGATGTGTTTGGTGCATACATGCTTTGAATCACATTGCCATGCAAGTTGTTGTCCTCTGCTGCTGTGAGTTGCAGGTTCTGCAGACATTCAGTGCCGGCCGGCAGTGTTTAGTGCCAACTGGAAGCCGATTTTCAGCCGATGGATCAATTCAGTGCCGATGGCCACATATAGCAGCCGGTGGCTATTCTGTGCAGCCGGTAGTGTTCTTCAGTGCCCAAGGGTGTATTCCTGAGACTTTGGCAGCCTTCAGAGGTGGGAAGCAGGGAAAACAGAGGCAAATCATGCATGGCAGTGCGATTCCGAGCAAGTCCCGACCACGCGCCGCATTGAGCCCTCTTCCCGAGGCGATTTACCATTCTAGTTAGATTAATTAATTTGCTTAATTAATTTATTGAATTTGTAATATTTTAATTAGCTTGCGTAGTTAATTATTTGTATATTTTTTGGTCCCTCCGAGTGAGGGCAAAATTGTAATAAGTGTGTGTGAGTGGGTGTATGTCTCCCAACCCCATTTCTTTCTACCCTTTTATTTACCTGCTTATGGTAATAGACTAGGGCACGTTTTTTAGCATACTTTATGCAATGCATGCGTGCATTCATGCATTTGTTTACATGCACCGGGCTCGGTACAACAAACACTGCATCGTACTTTCAATTCCAAATTGAATACGTGATAGTTGCTGCATTTCATATGCCATGTTTAGGATAGCCGAGCCTGCCTAAGTTGCTTTCTTGCCTGCGTTGCATTAGCCACTTAAACATGAACTAGGTCATGCATGTTTGCTAACTAGTTTCCTGTTTTTGGCACGGAGTACGATGTAAGTATTTACGCTTTAGCATCCCACATGCGTGTGAATGTCAACATGACAGTATGCTTACCATGCAGCTAAATGCTTATATGAGATAAATTGCTTGAATGCCTGTGGGTGAAGGTTGGATTGTTTGAGTTGGAACAACTCATTGAAATCCGTGTTTTAGCCTACTTGTGAGTAGCAAATTCCAAACATTTTCAAAGCAAAACGGATATGCAATGCTTGTTTCCAAATTAGGCAATCTAGTCTATACTTGTTTGCTGTGCGCATAACATAGTAACTCTAGGCTAATAATCGGAATAAGAACACATAACGTTTTCAAAAAAGGATATCATGGTTAGTAGAGGCCGGTCTTCGGACCGGGCGAAAGGGGGTGCTCATAGCTGACCTTCCCCGATCGTACCCAAGCTCCCGAGCCAAGATCACTTTGGTGATGACGGACACGTGGCCTTCAGCGCCGAGTCAGGGTTTCCTAAATTCCCCCATTTTAAAAATATTTAGGTGGCGACTCTGTATCTGGAAAAGCAGTCCATGTTTGGCACTACTTTTCAAAAAATCTGTTTTTCTCAAAACGATTTGCCAGAGGTGGACTCTTTGGTTCAGATTTAGAACCGCAATCCAAACAAAAAGAAAGAGTCCGAGCTGTAGCGCGGGGTCCTACGCGGACTTTGGTTACACCAACATATCGGAGAACGACATTTTTCTTCCATACAAGGCTTCGTAAGGAGCCATTCCAATGCTCAAATGGTTACTTTTGTTGTACACAAATTCAGCTAATGGCAAATAGGTCTCCCAGCTTCCTTGGAAGTCTAACACACACATCCTAAGCATGTCCTCCAGAGTTTGATTGGTTCGTTCAGTTTGTCCATCTGTCTGTGGGTGATAGGCACTACTCAACCTCAGTTCTTTCCCCAAAGATTGTTGCAAACTCTGCCAAAATCTTGACAAAAACATTGAATCCCTGTCAGACACAATAGATACTGGCACTCCATGCAATCTCACAATTTCAGTCATATAAATATTGGCCAATTTGTTAGCGTTATAAATAGTTTTGACAGGCAGAAAATGGGCAGACTTAGTTAAACGGTCAAAAATGACCCAGATAGAGTCCATACCTCGAGAAGAGCGAGGCAATCCCACAATGAAGTCCATGGTAATGTGCTCCCATTTCCATTCCAGTATTGGGAGTGGTTGTAACAACCCAGCGGGTCGTTGATGTTCAGCTTTAACCTGTTGGCAATGTAGACATCTAGCCACAAAATCTGCAATACTCTTTTTCATTCCAAGCCACCAAAAAATTATGTTTCAGATTATGACACATTTTCGTGTTCCCTGGGTGCATGGCAAACTTGCTGCTGTGAGCTTCGGCCATAATACGTTTTCTCAAATCACAATGATCGGGTACATAAAGACGGTCCTGAAATTTCAGCACATCATTCTCAAACACAAATCCTGGCCTTGGCTTGGAATTAAGTTCTTCCACAACCTTTTTCAAGTATTCATCTTCAAGTTGTTTTTCCCTGATTTCTTCAATGATTGCAGGCTGTGCGGAAATAGCGGATAGTATTCTGCCCTGTTCGCGTATCACAATCTCAATCTCATTCCTTTCTAAGTCATATGACAATTCTCTCTGGCTGGTAAGCAGACATGACAAATTCTCCATTGATTTTCGGCTTAAGGTATCTGCTACGGTATTAGCTTTCCCTGGGTGGTACATGATCTGCAAATCATAATCTTTGATTAACTCTAACCATCACCTCTATCTCATGTTCAATTCCTTTTGGGTGAAGAAATATTTCAAGCTTTTATGATCGGTGTACACCTCAAAGGTACCCCATATAAGTAGTGACGCCAGATTTTCAAAGCAAACACCACTGCTACCAATTCAAGATCATTGTGTTGGGTAATTCTTTTCATGAGGTCGGAGTTGTCGAGAAGCATAGGCAATCACTTTTCCGTTTTGCATTAATACGCATCCCAAACCTTTGTAGGAAGCATCATTGTAAACTTGAAACCCATCAGTACCATTGGGCAAAGTTAAAATTGGTGCAGTTACTAACCTGGTTTTCAACTCTTGAAAGGCTGCCTCTCTTTGTTCGTTCTAGTCAAATGGCACATTTTTCTGGGTTAACTGGGTCAATGGCATGGCAAGCTTAGAAAAGTCTTTTACAAATCTCCTGTAATAACCTGCAAGTCCCAGAAAACTTCTAATCTCTGACACATTTGTCGGTCTAGGCCAGTCCACAATGGCTTCAATCTTCTGAGGGTCAACAAAAACACCATCCTCATTGATCACATGCCCCAAAAATGCTACGTTGTCAAGCCAGAATTCACATTTGGTCAATTTAGCATATAATTTCTTTTCTCTCAAAATTTGCAAGGTAGTTCTCAAATGGTTCTCATGTTCTTCCTTGTCTTTAGAATAAATCAGAATCTCATCAATAAACACAACAATGAATTCATCAAGATATTATTTGAAAACCCTATTCATTAGGTCCATAAAAGCTGTAGGTGCATTTGTGACCTGTAACACGCCTGCGAGGGACCCCGCGCGCTACAGCTACAGTTCGGACTCTCCTGCTTTGTTTTGTGTTGCGGTTCGTAATCTGAACCAAAGAGTCCAACTCTGGCAAATCATTTTGAGAAAAACAGATTTTTTGAAAAGTAGTGCCAAACATGGACTGCTTTGCCAGATACAGAGTCGCCACCTAAATATTTTTTAAAATGGGGGAATTTAGGAAACCCTGACTCGGTGCCAAAGGCCACATGTCCATCATCACCAAAGTTACCTTGGCTCGGGAGCTTGGGTATGATTGGGGAAGGTCAGCTATGAGCACCCCCTTGCCCGGTCCAAAGACCGGCCTCTACTAACCATGATATCCAATTTTGAAAACGTTATGTGTTCTTATTCCGGTTATTAGCCTAGAATTACTATGTTATGCGCGCAGCAAACAAGTATAGAATAGATCGCCTAATTTGGAAATAAGCATTGCATATCCGTTTGTTTTGAAAACGTTTTGGAGTTTGCTACTCGCAAGTAGGCTAAAATACGGATTTCAATGAGTTATTCCAACTCAAACAATCCAACCTCCACCCACAGGCATTCAAACAGTTTATCTCACATAAGCATCTAGCCACATGGTAAGCATGCTATCATGTTAACATTCACACGCATGCGATATGCTAAATCATAAGAATACTTACATCGTACTCCGTGCCAAAACAATAAACTTGTTAGAAAACATGCATGTTCCTAGTTCATATTAAGTGGCTAATGCAACACAGGCAAGAATGCAATTTAGAGTAGGCTCGACTAACCCTAAAATGGCATGTGAAATGCAATCATTTGATACACGTATTCAATTTGGAATTGAAAATACAATGCAGTTTGTATGATGTACCGAGCCCGGTGCATGTAAACAAATGCATGAATGCACGCATGCATTACATAAGGTATGCTAAAATAAACATGCCCTAATCTACCATCATAAGCAGGTAAATAAAAAGGAAGAAAGAAGTGGGGGTTGGAAGGCATACACACCCACTCACGCACACTTATTACAGATACGCCCTTACTCGGAGGGACCAAAAGAATATACAAATTAATTAACTACGCAAGTTAATTAAATATTACAAACTCACTAAATTAATTAAACAAATTAATTAATCTAATTAAAACAGTAAACCGCCTCGGGAAGAGGGCTAGATGCAGTGCGTGCTCGGGACTGGCTCGGAATCACACTGCCATGCATAGTTTGCCTCTGTTTTCCCTGCTTTCCACTTCTGAAGACTGCCAAAGTCTCAGGAATGCATCTCAGGACCCTGGGAGAGGCCACCGGCTGGATAGAATTTCCATCGGCAGTGAATTGAGCTCATCGGCACTGAATTCATCCATTGGCCATAGATTGACTGCTGGTCGGCACTAAATACTGCCGGCCGGCACTGAATGCCTGCAGAACCTGCAACTCACAGCAGCAGAGGGCAACAACTTGCATGGCAATGCAATTTAAGCAATTTATGCACCAACCATGCCCCCTATCATGTTTGTGACTCAAAGGGGCATGTGCCTCGATTCTCGGGCCACCAATCACGCACTTCCCTGCATGATGGCCTAAAGGATCAAGTGTGCACTTCAATTTCAAATGAAATACAATGCAAACCAACAAATCAAAGGCCCAATCCCTATCACCAAGTCAAGGGACAAGGCATGCATGCAAGATGTAATGCAACCTAAGCATGTTAGCTAGGGATGCAACATGGACATGCCAAGACACTTATGCAAGCATACAAGCAAACATGAGGCAATGCAAACTAATTGAAAGATGGACTTAAACATGAATTAGGCAATTCCAAATAGGCCTAAAATCAGTAGCCAAATGCCCAAAAATGAAGACTAAATACACATGCACACATGCACATGTTATGGTCCAAGCCTTAAGCATTAAACAAGCAACATTCAAGCACACTTGAGAAGAGATTTCATGGACAATTAGCATGCATAGAAAGCTCTGAAAATCATGCTATAAGATGATGCCAAATCATGTTAAACAAGTCAAGCAAAAGTATGCAAAAGAGGCCAAGTATTCAAAGCAAGCCAAAGGAGTATCGAACTACATTTGACAAGACTAAACATGGCGAGACTTAAGCAACTAAAAACAGATTTTTAGCATACAAAATCAAGCCCAAGGGGCCACTTAGATGGCATCTAAATGACTCAAAATCATAGGCACACACAATGACCAAAACATGGAGCATGCAACACAAGCTTACAAAGCATTAACGAGGCATGCAAGGCAATCAAACAAGCAAGTCTAAGGGACTGAAATAGCATGGAAAATGGTTCAAAACCATTGAAATGATCCAAATAAAGCATGCTATACACTCATGTACTTAAGGCTCACAAGCCAAGAATACAAACGGGCTATATTAAGCATGCTAGGGTCGACTCAAACAACATGGGACAGACCTTAAACATGGAAATAGAAGCACAAAATCTTCACAAAACTAAGCCTAAAACATGCTAGAAACAAAGGCACACAACCTAAGGCATGTTAAGGGATCACAAGGCATTACAAAGCAACTATGCTAAGCATGCATAAGGGACCAAAACCAACTTAAAATCATGTTATATTATGGCAATATAAGCATAAAAAATAGTCTATACATGCTCAACACACACTCAAACATAGGCTCCCTCAAGAGGCTAAAACTTGTCCTTTTCAAGGACAACAAGGAGGGGGGTGGCCCTCTCCTTCTTGGGACATCAAGGCATCATCTTCACCACTGAAATCCCTCAAGATTTCAGTGGTGAAGAGACCCCAACATCAAAATCCCGGAGCTCTCACAAAATGGCACAAAATGAGGCCTTACAAGGCCTAAGGGTGACCAAACCTTTCCAAACCACAAAACACTCTTAACAAACGATCAAGAAGACTAAAAAACATAACTTTTATGTGTTAAACACTAAGCACAAAAACAGTTCAAGGATAGGTAAAAATGGAGTACAAGAATGGGGTAAAAAGAGGACTAGTGTCTTACCCTTGTAGACCTCTTCACAAATGGAGCTCCGGCAGCCTCTTGAGGTTGAAACCAGCTCCAAAACACTAAAAACACCTTTCAAGGGGCTCAAGTTCAAGAGATGGTGTGTTGGTGTGTGTTTGTGAGCAAAAATGAGACAAAACACACACTTATAGATATAGGATATGTATCAAACCCTAACCCTAGAACTTCAAGCTTTTCAAAAGCTGTCTAAAATGTCTAACCCTTATGCCAAGAGAAGTGTAACACGCCCGCGAGGGACCCCGCGCTACAGTTCGGACTCCTCCGGTCTTTGTTTTGTTTGGATTGCAGTTCCAAATCTGAACCAAAGAGTCACCTCTGGCCAATCGTTTTGAGAAAACAATTTTTTGAAAAGTAGTGCCAAACATGGACTGCTTTGCCAGATACAGAGTCGCCACCTAAATATTTTTAAAATGGGGAATTTAGGAAACCCTGACTCGGTGCCGAAGGCCACGTGTCCGTCATAACCAAAGTTGACTTGGCTCGGGAGCTTGGGTACGATTGGGGAAGGTCAGCTATGAGCACCCCCTCTCGCCCGGTCCGAAGACCGGCCTCTACTAACCATGATATCCGATTTTGAAAACTTTATGCGTTCTTATTCCGATTATTAGCCTAGAATTACTATGTGATGCGCACAACACAAAAGTATAGACTAGATTGCCTAACTTGGAAATAAACATTGCATATCCGTTTTGTTTCAAAAAACGTATTAGATTTTGCTACTCGCAAGTAGGCTAAAATATGGATTTCAATGAGTTGTTCCAACTCAAGCAATCCAACCTCCACCCACAGCATTCAAACAGTTTATAACATGTAAGCATTTAGCCGCATGGCAAGCATATTGTCATGTTAGCATTCACACGCATGCGATATGCTAAAGCGAAAAAAAAACTTACATCGTACTCCGTGCCAAAAACAGGAAACCAGTTAGCAAACATGCATGACCTAGTTCATGTTAAATGGCTAATGCACCACATACAGAGGTGTAACCTAGAAAGGCTCGGCTAACCCTAAACATGGCACATGAGATGCAATAACTATCACGTATTCAATTTGGGAATTGAAAGTACGATGCAGTTTGCATGATGTGCCGAGCCCGATGCATGTAAACAAATGCATGAATGCACGCATGCATTGCATAAGGTATGCTAATCAAATATGCCCTAATCTACCATTGTAAGCAGGTAAATAAAATGGAAGAAAGAAATGGGGGTTGGAAGACATACACCCACTCACACACACTTATTACATTTTTGCCCTCACTCGGAGGGACCGAATAATAATACAAAACCGAATAAATAATTAACTACTCTAGCTAATTAATTATTGCCAAAATCACTAAATTAATTAAATTAATAATTAATCTAATTAAAATAATAAATCGCCTCAGGATGAGGGCCGGATGCAACACGCGCTCGGGACTGGCTTGGAACCGCACTGCCATGCAAGGATTGCCTCTGTTTCCTCTGCTCTCCTCCTCAGAAAATTGCCAAAGTCTCAGGAGCACCTCCCAGGGCACTGGAGATCACCACCGGCTGGGGTAGAACACCACCGGATGAAGTATGTGGCCACCGGCACAAAATGAAGCTATCGGCCAGCAATTGACTGCCGGTCGGCACTAAAAAGTGCCGGTCGGCACAAAATACCTGCAGAACCTGCAACTCATAGCAGCAGAGGGCAACAAATTGCATGGCAATGTAATTCAAGCCATTTATGCACTAAACATACCCCTTATCATGTTTTTGACTCAAGGGGGTATGTGCCTCGATTCCCGGACCACCAATCGCGCATTTCCATGCATGATGGCCCTAAGAACAAAGTGTGCAACTTCACTTTCAAATGCATGCAATGCAAACAAGCAAACAAGGGTGTTAAACCTCCATCATATTTCACTTCAAGAGGCCAAACCTGCATGCTCATGTGATGCAATCCTAGACATGTCAACTAGTATGCCATATGAACAATGCAAACAAGCAAAGCATGCTAAGTACACAACTTAAACAAGAAAGCATGTGAACCAATGAAATAGTGGTCCTAAGCATGATCTAGGCAACTCCAAAAGGCCTAAAAATCAGTGGCCAAAGTGCCTAGAAATGGAGACTAAACACACTCACACACATGCAAGTGTTATGGTCCAAACCCAAGGCACAAATAAGCAACTCTCAAGCACACCTAAAGAGGCCAAACATGAACAACTAGCATGCACTTAAAGCTCTGGATTTCATGTTAAACATGATGCCAAATCATGCAATAAAGTACACCAAACAAAGCATGCAAATGGTCCTAGACTTAAGGCAAGTCAAAGGGGCATCAAACCACACCTATGCAAGACAATTATGGCATGCACTTAACAACTTAAAACAGAGTTTTAGCATGTTAAAACAAAGCCAAATGCTACTTAGATGGCATCTAAGAGGCTTGAATGAAAAAAGGCATGCAACATGACCAAAACATGGAGCATTTAACACATACTCTAAAGCATTAAAAGATCTAGCTAAGCAATCAAACAAGCATGTATAAGGACTGAAATAAGCATGCAGATGGTTCCAAACCATTGAAAATAATGCAAACAAGGCATGCTACACATTCATGCTCTTAAGGCCAACAAGCCAAATACAAAGAGGCTATTTAATGCGTGCTAAGATTGACCAAAACAAGTTAGGAAAGACCTAAAACATGGCAATATAAGTACAAAATCTTTACAAATGCAAGCCTAAAACATGCTAGAATGGAGGCACACAACCTAAGCATGTTAAGGCATCAAAGAGGCATTACAAGGCAACCATGCTAAGCATGCATAAGGAACCTAAACCAACTTAGAAACATGTTATATCATGGCAATATAAGCATGAAATGCAACCCAAACATGCTCAACACACACTCAAGCACAAACTCCCTCAAGAAGCCAAATCTTGCCCTTTTCAAGGACATCAAGGGGAGGGGGTGGCCCTCTCCTTCTTGAGACTCTAAGGCATCATCTTCACCACTGAAATCCCTTAAGATTTCAGTGGTGAAGAGATCCTAACACCAAAGTCTCGGATCTCTCACAAATGGCACAAAATGAGGCCTTTTCAAGGCCTAAGGGTGGTCAAACTTGCTCAAACCACAAAACACTCTTGATAAACAATAAAGAGGCCTAAAAATCAGAAATTTTTTGTGTTAATCACTAAGCACAAAAACTGTTTTAAAGCAAGTAGAAATAGAGTGCAAGAATGGGGTAAAAAGAGAGTAGATTCTTACCCTTGTAGACCTCTTCAACAATGGTGGTGTTGTGGCTTCCTTAGGCTCCAAACCAACCAAGAATCACCAAAAACCAGCCTCTGGACCTTCAACATCCAAAGGAAGGTGAAACACTAGGTGCTAGTGTGCAAAAGTATGAACTAAAGCACCTAGTGTACAAAACAAGAGGGAAGAAGAGAGAGATAGGATGTGTATCTAACTCAAACCCTAAAACCAGAGCTTGGTTTGTCTAAGAATGTCAAAATTCTCTAACTCTTGCAACCCTTGAGCCAAGAGAAGAAGCTTCTCTTGTATAGGCAACCAAACTTACAAGTTAAGTCACCAAACAATGCCATCCCTCCATACACGTGTATGGAGGGGAGCAAAAACCTGAATAGCTGTCTAAAAATATCCCATAAAGCAGCTGAACAGTGCCCGGCCAGCAAAGAGTGCCATTTTGGCAAAACTTAGTGCCGGTCGGCACAAAAGAGTGCCGGTCGGCACAATAAAGTGCCGATAGCAACACTAGCCAGCCGGTGGTGTGTAGGGATGCCTCACAAAGAATTCCCTCCCCTTCCAAGACAAAACACAAGTGTTTGGTGCAAAACCAAACACAAACGGTCGAGTTCGGAGGTCCTGAGGCAAGGCGCGCGAGCGAGAACTCCGGGAACTCCAAACGAACCAAACATGGATAATCACCGAGTGTTCCAACGGTGACGTCCAATTCTTGAGGACGGTCAAAAATGGGGTGTCTACAGTTGCCCCTCTTTGACAGAACTCGGAAGTCATAACAATGACGGGAGTGAATGTCAAAGCCCAGAGACGACCCATTTTGACAAGGCCGAAGACTTAGACAAACATGCAAGACAAGTAAGATATGCGCCCAAAGGCAGGGGCAAAATGCAAGACAATGCACGAAGCCGAGCATAACTTATGATCATGCAAAGGATGCTGTAACGAAGCACACATGCAACAGTTCTAAGCTACAAAACTCCAAACGACACTACAATGCAGAAAGGGTGTAAGAGAATTATGTAATTCTCGATACGTCTCACGCGGAGGATACAATACCTGTGCGGCTCGTCTGGTCGTGCTAGCTTCAAATGAACCGTACATACAATATCGTGCCTGAAAAGGAAACAAACTTAACAGGTACAATATTGTTAGCAACAATGCATGACAATGCAATGAAGTGCACAAAAAGTGCGATGATATGCAATTGAATCTAAATGTAATGCAAATGATATGCAAAACGAAAAACAAATATAAACAATGCAAATAATATGCAATGTAAATATGCAATGCAATCGAATCATGATCCAATCATGAGCGGTTCAAAACCACACAAATGTCAGGTAGATTGATGAAAGTAACAAGTCCATGTCCCATAGAACGATGTCTGATCTATGAGTAATACGCACGAACACAAGAACAAGTATTGGGTGGATTGACATAAGTGGGGAAACGACCCGCTGATGAGTGGACAATGATCCTTACGCAGGATGCAATAATTACACTACAATGTAATATATAAAATGGATATGGCGCGCGAGCCAAACCGTATCTTGCCTAGGAAAGGCATGCACGCATACAAACCATGTCTAACACAGAAAAGGTGCCGCAACCCTCAAACCAACATACCAGCGTGGAATAGGCGCGATACACAAGCAGAACTATGCTTCGACGTGAAAAGTATAGGCACATACCAGACCAAGCTTGACAAGGAAAGGCGCAAGCCATAGATGGAAGGGATGCAGTGGATGCATGCAATGGAATGGATACAATGGATATGGCACGCAGGCCAAACCAAGTCTTGCCTAGGAAAAGCATGTACGCATACGAACCATGTCTAGCACAGAAAAGGTGCCGCAACCCTCAAACCAACATACCAGCGTGGAATAGGCGCGTACACTTGCAGAACTGTGTTTCAACGTGAAAAGTATAGGCACATACCAGACCAAGCTTAACAAGGAAAGGCGCAAGCCATGGATTAGGGCAATGTAGTGGATGCATGCAATGGAATAGATACAATGGATATGGCACGCGGGCCAAACCAAGTCTTGCCTAGGAAAGGCATGTACGCATACGAACCATGTCTAGCACAGAAAAGGTGCCGCAACCCTCAAACCAACATACCAGCGTGGAATAGGCGCGTACACTTGCAGAACTGTGTTTCATCGTGAAAAGTATAGGCACATACCAGTCCAAGCTTAACAAGGAAAGGCGCAAGCCAGGGATGGGGGCAATGCAGTGGATGCAGTGAACTACAATGCGATATCTACAGTGGAATGGATGGAATGCATGACAATGCAGATGATGCAATTACCATGATTGCAGTTTTCCCTATTCTCCCGACGGGATGGTATACTAGGTTGGTTCAGTATCCAGAATTGAGGCGTAAACACGCCGCCTCAACCTATGGGGCTTCCATACAGTTTCAAGCCGAGGGTACACCCCCTGGGTATTTAAACCAGACTTTAGTCTCGGAAATCCCGAACCTTTGCGTTCTAGGCATGAGCCATTCGAACTCTAGTTTCAACCGTCCCCGTTGGTCTCCTAGGAACTCACCGCAAGCACGGAAGTCGTTCGGGCACGACAAACACCAAAGGAATTGCACCTTCAGAGGATTTAAGGTCTCCTAGACCGGGATGCAAAATATATGCATGACAATGCATGTTGTTTTGTTGTTATTTTTTTGGAAAGCAAATGATGCATGATGTTTGAAAAAATGCAAGACAATGCATGAATATTTTTTGGTTTTTGAAATGCAAATGATGCATGATGTTGCGATATTTACAATGCGATGCATGAAAATGCGGATGAGGCACGCATGCCGATGTACCGAAGGTTTTGCACCCTCCAAGGATTTAAGGTCTCCTAGACCATGCGTGTTTCTTGGTCCCGCCGGACCCTCGTTTCGGGGCAACGCAAATGTGGTGTGCAAAATAGCGCGATGAAATGCATGCCAAATGCAATGAGGGGCAATTTAACACACCGACGGTCTTGCACCTCCCGAGGATTTAAGGTCTCCTAGACCGCGCGTGTTTAAGGTCCCGCCGGACCGGCTGTGGGGTAATGCACGATAATGCAAATGCATGATAATGCAACCAAGCGGGTTTAAGGTCTCGCCAGACCGTGCGTGTTTTTGGTCCCGCCGGACCCGCTTTGGGGTGATGCACGATAATGCAACCAAGCGGGTTTAAGGTCTCGCCAGACCGTGCGTGTTTTTGGTCCCGCTGGACCCGCTTTGTAAGATGAAATGCTCATGAGGCACGCGTACCTCATTTGATGGAAAATGAAGTGCAAAACGAGGCATACGTGCCTCGAGATGCAATGAAATGCGAAATGAGGCACGCGTACCTCACTTGATGGAAAATGAAGTGCAAAACGAGGCATATGTGCCTCGAGATGCAATGAAATGCGAAATGAGGCACGCGTACCTCACTTGATGGAAAATGAAGTGCAAAACGAGGCATACGTGCCTCGAGATGCAATGAAATGCGAAATGAGGCACACGTACCTCACTTGATGGAAAATGAAGTGCAAAACGAGGCATACGTGCCTCGAGATGCAATGAAATGCAAAATGAGGCACGTGTACCTCACTTGATGGAAAATGAAGTGCAAAACGAGGCATACGTGCCTCGAGATGCAATGAAATGCAAAATGAAACACATGAGGTGTCACACCTCACGCGAATGGAAATGAAATGAAACACGTGAGGTGGCACACCTCGCGTGAATTGAAATGATAATGAAATGAAACACGTGAGGTGGCACACCTCCCGCAAATTGAAATGATAATGAAATGAAACACATGAGGTGGCACACCTCACGCGAATTGAAATGATAATGAAATGAAACACGTGAGGTGGCACACCTCACGTGAATTGAAATGAAAATGAAATGAAACACGTGAGGTGGCACACCTCACGCGAATTGAAATGAAAATGAAATGAAACACGTGAGGTGGCACACCTCACGCGAATTGAAATGCAAATGAAACACGTGAGGTGGCACACCTCTCGTGAATTGAAATGCACATGAAACACGTGAGGTGGCACACCTCACGTGAATTGAAATGCACATGAAACACGTGAGGTGGCACACCTCACGTGAATTGAAATGCATGTGAAATGAAACACGTGAGGTGGCACACCTCACGCGAATTGAAATGCATGCTAAGTGTGACATGCATGCAACACAAAGTACAAAATGATGCAAGTGTGACACGCATGCCGCACAAAATATAAAAACAGTACAAGTCGCAGAGGACGTGCAAATCGGCGCGACGTGCCGCACTAAACAAAGTGATGGATGCACGCAACGCACACAGGGCAACTTTTGAATCTTCATAAAAGACAAAAGGATACAAAAGGATACAATCTTTACTTGAATTTGAGTGCCACGCACAGAAGACACGGTCCGAGGTCGGAACGGAGGCCGGTTGAGCATCGGGGATGCACTTTCTTGCACTCTCTTGAGCTATGAAGACCCAAAACCCCTCATCTTGCCTAAAAACAGCCTTGGGAACACCACCGGCTGGGTGGGAAGGTCACCGGCTGCCACCGGCTGCCTAAACTCATCCATCGGCACAAAAAAGTGCCGACCGGCAGAAAATGGCTGATCGGGGGCAGAACTGCCAATTCACTCCGGGCTTTATAAAATAGGGTTTCTAACCCTATTCTAAACACTTCTACACCGCCGAAAACTCCCACCCTCTCTCTCTAGAGTGA
Source organism: Camellia japonica (assembly GCA_030407325.1). Taxonomy (NCBI): domain Eukaryota; kingdom Viridiplantae; phylum Streptophyta; class Magnoliopsida; order Ericales; family Theaceae; genus Camellia; species Camellia japonica. The sequence goes on from JAPPVO010000029.1 coordinate 63,480,531, forward strand.
TTTCAACCTTTGATTCTCGCACTTTCTTGCGTTCCAGGCTCGATTTCGTCATTCGATTCGCATTTTTCTTCGCGTTTCGGACTTTTCCAACTGAATAAAACTTTGTTTCGGTGTACTTTTTGCCATCTTCACCTTTTCGGGACTTGTTCATCGATTTCTTCTACATTCTCGTGTAGTTTCATCTTCCGGCCTTTCCGGCCATTTTCCACCCGCTCGGGGTTGACTTCCCGGTTGACTTTTCACATTCCGGCTCGTTTTTCACTTTTCGGCTATTCTCTCACCTCCATCGCTATGGCCGATGATGTTCCACATGTCGGACTCCCCCGGATCATGAGATGGATCCCGGGGTCGAGCTCCTGCCACTGAGCGAGCGCCCATTTGATCCGGCGACCTACCGGCCGGCCATCCACGTGCTACCGCCAGACGGACTCCGCCACTTCCGCGGTTTCGACAGGGCTCTGGACCCGGAGCTTCTGCTGCGTGAGCCGGCCTCTCATTTGTCCTTCGGCGCTTCCGAGGTAACATTCTTGTCTTTGCTTTATCTTTTGCAATGTAGAATTTCTTGTTAACGGCCGTAGCTAACTGAACCCATTAACTGTTTAGTTCTGATGTACTGCATACTGTAGTTGATCGTAGACAAACTCCCAACTAATATCTGTCTGAGACGAACACATGCACACACACTGCACTAGCCTCAAGCACTCAAACACGCGGCACACCGTATTTCACTGCAAATTCACCGACACCCGGTACTTGTTTGAATTTTGAAAAACGCTCGCACATGCTATGTTTACACTGGTCCTCACAGGAACACTGACACATCACAGGCCGTAGTCCACTTTCTGGTACACTGAAACCTGACATCTGCTTGAATCTGAAAAATGTGCACACATGCACCATATTCACACTGAACCACTCAAAACACGCTGACACATCACACGTTGTAGTTTACTGTGAGCACACCGGCACCCGATATCTGCTAGAATCCGAAAAAACCTGCACGCATGCTAGATGTGTACTGACTTTAACATGTTTCTTTGAAACTGTGCATTTTCATATTGCTTCGCAACTGTTTGTTTGTAAACAGGGAGGTTCCCATACCGTCCGCGGGTATGGGAACGTCGCCGCTCGAGAGTGGTATGCCGAGCTACCTGACGCGGTCCGTCAGATTGTCGATCAGGCTGGCTTCGGCGCCTTCTGCAGGGGGCTCTCCAGACTCTCCGCTTGCAGACCTCTCCTTGCCGCTCTGGCAGAGAGGTGGTGGGACACCACCGATTCATTTCATCTATCCGCGACCGGGGACATGACGATGACCCCTTATGACTTCGCGATGCTCACCGGCATCGGGGTGGGGGGTGATCCGATCCCCTTCGATATCGACATGGATGAGTGGACCGCCGCTCAGGTCTACCTGCTTGGCGAGGCGCCACCTCTTGCTCGCCCAGGTTTCGTCCGCTACTCCTAGTTCGAGGTGCAGTTCCAGGTCCAGCCTACACTGGTCGATGCAGCTCCGATGACCCAGGAGGCCGTGGAGCAGTATGCGCGCGGCTTCTTGATGTTTTTGTTTGGGACGACGATTTTCGCCGATCGGGCGAACACAGTGCCCCTCTGCCTTCTCAGCGCACTGGTGGACGTCGAGGATCTCCTGCGCTTTGACTGGGGTGGCGCGGCTCTGGCCACCCTCTACGGCTACATGAGCTCGGTCTCCCGTGGTAGCGGGCAGTTGCTCGGGGGCTACTGGCGGGCTTGGGAGGTATGTCTTCTTCTTGCTTTACATTTCAGTTCTATACTTTCTGTATTTTGCACACTGCACACACTGTAGTCTGTATACTGTACACGCGGCACACACATACTCTGCTTTATACTGACTGTACACTGTTCACACTGTACACTCTGCAAAATACACACAACACGCGGCTTTGCTATTTCTGCTTTATTCTGTGTTCTGCTTTATCTGATGGTCATACCGACATCTGTTTTGCAGTTGTGGGTGTATGTCTACTTCCCCAGGTTGGAGCCAGTGCCGGAGATGGAGACTCCCCTGGTCATCCCGTTCTCCCGCCGTTACGACGGACGATGCTCCCAGAGGCCCCGGGACACATTCAGCTTTTTCCGCCGATTCTTCGACACCATCACCTCTGCCGAGGTATGTTTTACGTACAGTTCATTTAAACTTTGCTTTTCCACTGCATGTTTTGATACCAGTAGATAAGCAACTGTTTCAATTCAGGTCACCTGGCGGCCGTGGGCTGCAGTGTCAGCAGAGATGAGGGATCGGTACGCCGGTGCTGAGGAGACCTCTCACTACCGGATTTTGCTGGAAGGCCCGGTCTGTCGGGCTTGGTACCTGGGGGAGCGTTTCCTGCGGCAAGGCGCGCGAGCCGAGAACTCCGGCAACTCCAAACGAACACAAACATGGATAATCACCGAGTGTTCCAACGGTGACGTCCAAGTCTTGAGGACGGTCAAAAATGGGGTGTCTACAAGAAGACCCTCTCTTTTATAGACAATCCCCTTTGCAAAGCTTAGCAAATAAGCTTCCTAAGAGGGAAATCCCTCCATACACGTGTATGGAGGGGGGCAAAGTTGGGTGCCAGCTATGAAAGCTGGCACAAAATATCTACTAAAGTAGATGAACAGTAATCGGCTAGCCAAAATTGTCATTTTGACAAAAATTACAGCCGACCGGCAACAAATAGTGCCGACCGGCACAATATAGTGCTGATGGCAACAAAAACCAGCCGGTGGCCTCTAGCCACTGCCGGTTGTGTATGGGGATGCCTCACAAGGCATTCCCTGCCTTTCCAAGGCAAAACACAAGTGTTTGGTGCAAAACCAGACACAAACAGTCGAGTCGAGAGATCCTGAGGCAAGGCGCGCGAGCCGAAACCTCCGGGAACTCAAGACGAACACAAACATGGATGATCACCAAGTGTTCCAACGGTGACGTCCAAGTCTTGAGGACGGTCAAAAATGGGGTGTCTACAGTTGCCCCTCTTTGACAGAACTCGAAAGTCATAACAATGACGGGAGTGAATGTCAAAGCCCAGAGACAACCCATTTTTGACAAGGCTGAAGACTTAGACAAACATGCAAGACAAACAAGATATGCGCCCGAAGGCAGGGGCAAAATGCAAGACAATGCAAATGGCCAAGCATAGCTTATGATCATGCAAAGAAAAGCTGTAACGAAGCACACATGCAACAGTTTTAAGCTAGAAAACTCCGAACTACACTACAATGCAGGAAGGGTGTAAGAGAATTATGTAATTCTCGATACATCTCACGCGGAGGATACAATACCTGTTCGGCTCGTCTGGTCGCGCCAGCTTCAAATGAACCGTACATACAATATCGTACCCGAAAAGAAAACAAACTTAACAAGTACAATATTGTTAGCGACATGCATGACAATGCAATCGAAAGCTGCGTGACAACGCAGTGCACTGACAAGTGCAAATGAGGTGCGCAAGATAGCGTGAATGAAATGCATGCAAAATGCAATGAGGTGCACAAAGTAGTGCGATGATATCCAATTGAATCTAATGTAATGCAAATGATATGCAAAACTACAAAACAAATATAAACAATGCAAATAATATGCAATGTAATATGCAAAGCAATTGAATCATGATCCAATCATGAGCGGTTCAAAACCACACAAATGTCAAATAGATTGATGGAGGTAACAAGTCTGTCTCCCATAGAACGATGTCTGATCTATGAGTACTTCGCACGGACACAAGAACAAGTATTGGGTGGAATGACATAAGTGGGGTAACGACCCGCTGAGGAAAGGACAATGATCCTAATGCAGGATGCAACAATTACACTACAATGTAATATAATAATGGTTATGGCGCGCGGGCCAAACCGTATTTCGCTTAGGAACGGCATGCACACATACAAGCCGCGTTTAATCACAGAACTGCACGCATACAGAACTGTGCGTTGACGTGAAAAGTATAGGCACATACCAGACCAAGCTCAACAAGGAAAGGCGCAAGCCATAAATGGAAGGGATGCAGTGGATGCATGAAATGGAATAAATACAATGGGATATGGCACGCGGGCCAAACTAAGTCTTGCCTAGGAAAGGCATGTACGCATACGAACCATGTCTAGCACAGAAAAGGTGCCGCAACCCTCAAACCAACATACCAGCATGGAATAGGCGCGTACACTTGCAGAACTGTGTTTCAATGTGAAAAGTATAGGCACATACCAGACCAAGCTCAACAAGGAAAGGCGCAAGCCATAAATGGAAGGGATGCAGTGGAATGCATGCAACCTATAATGCAATATCTACAAATATGCAATGGATGGAATGTAAATGCAATATCTACAGTGAAATGCATGACAATGCGGTATGATGCAATGACTGTGATTGCGATTTTCCCTGTTCTCCCAACAGGGCGGTATACTAGGTTGGTTCAGTATCCAGAACTGAGGCGCAGACATGCTACCTCAACCTATGGGGCTTCCATACAGGTTTCAAGCTGAGGGTACACCCCCTGGGTATTTAAACCAGACTTTAGCCTTGGAAATCCCGAACCTTTGCGTTCTAGGCATAAGCCATTCAAACTCTAGTTTCAACCGTCCCCATTGGTCTCCTAGGAACTCATCGCAAACAAGGAAGTCGTTCGGGCACGACAAACACCAAAGGAATTGCACCTTCAGAGGATTTAAGGTCTCCTAGACCAGGATGCAAAATGTATGCATGACAATGCATGTTGTTTTTGTTGTTTTTGTTTTGAAATGCAAATGATGCATGATGTTAGGAAAAATGCAAGACAATGCATATGTATATATTTTGAAATGCATATGATGCATGTTGTTTTTTTTTTTTTGTTTGAAATGCAAATGATGCATGACAATGTTATTTACAATGCGATGCATGACGATGTAACAAGGGTTTTGCACCCTCCAAGGATTTAAGGTCTCCTAGACCGTAACGTGTTTTTGGTCCCGCCGGACCGGGTTCGGGGCAATGCGCAACAACACAAGTGTGAGGTGCACGACAATGCGAATGAAATGCATGCCAAATGCAATGAGGTGCACCTTAATGCACCGAAGGTCTTGCACCTCCCGAGGATTTAAGGTCTCCTAGACCGAGCGTGTTTTTTGTCCCGCCGGACCGTGACTTGCAAGACGAGATGTATGCTAAATGCAATGAGGTGCGCCTCAATGCACCGAAGGTCTCGCACCTCCCGAGGATTTAAGGTCTCCTAGACCGTGGTGCAAGGTGATGCACATGAGACACGCATGCTAATGTAAAATGAGGCACGCATGCCAATGGAAGTGAGACACGCATGCCTCCAAAGAATGTAAAATGATACAAATGAGTCACGCATACCTCGAGATGCAATGAGATGCAAAATGAGGCACGCATACCTCAAGACGCAACGAAATGCAAAATGAGGCACGCGTACCTCATTGAATGGAAAATGAAATGCAAAACAAGGCATGCGTACCTCGAGATGCAACGAAACAAGTGTGACACACGCGCCACACGAAGCGCAAAGCAATGCAAGTGACAACAATGCAAGTGACGAGCGAGACAACGCTAGTCACGAAGGATGTGCAAGATAACGCGATGCGACGCACCGGACAGTGTGATGAATGTATACGACGCATACAGGGCAATCTTTTGCATCTTGTAAAAGACAAAAGGATACAACTTTGCATGAATTTGAGTGCTACGCACAGAAGACGAGATCCGAGGTCAAAACGGAGGCCGGTTGAGCGTCGGGGATGCACTTTCTTGCACTTTCTTGAGCTATGAAGACCCAAAGCTACTCACATGGCCTAAACAAGGCTGTAGAAAGGTCACTGGCTGGGCTAGGAGGCCATCGGCTAGTCAACGGCTGCCAAAACTCTTCATCAGCACAATATTGTGCCGACCGGCACAAAATAGTGCCGACCGGCAAAAAAATGCCTGATCGGGGGCAGATCTGCCATTTCACCATGGGTGTTTTAAAATAGGGTTTCTAAACCCTATTTTCCTATTCCTCATCTGCCGAAAACTATCTCTCTCTCTCTCTAGAGCTTTTTCTTTCCTCATTTCCTTGTTTTCTTTGCGTTCTAAGCCCGTTTCGTCGTCAGATTCGCGATTTTCTTCGCGTTTCGGACATTTTCAACCGATCAAAATTTTGTTTCGGTGCCTCTTTTGCCATTTCCACCTTTTTGGGGTTTGTTCCCCTCGATTTCCTCTTCATTTCCGTGCCTTTTCACATTCCGACCTTTCCGGCCATTTTTTACCCGCCTGGGGTTGACTTTTCGGTTGACTTTTCACATTCCAGCCCGATTTTCTTTTTCGGCTACTTTTTCACTACCATTGCCATGGCTGACGATGTTCCACACGTCGGGACTCCCCCAGATCACGAGATGGATCCCGGGGTCGAGCTCCTCCCTTTGAGCGAGCGTCCTTTCGACCCGGCGACCTACCGCCCGGCGATTCATGTTCTCCCTCCAGATGGTCTTCGCCACTTCCGCAGTTTTGACAGGGCTCTGGACTCGGAGCTCCTCTTGCGCGAGCCTACCTCTCACCTATCCTTCGGCGCTTCCGAGGTAACATTTTTTCTGTTTTATTTTCCGCAATGTAGAAACTTTTAACTGCCATAGTCGCTTTCGTTCTTTAACTGCTTAATCCTGATACACTGTGTACTGTAGTTGATTTTAGACAAATTCACAACTGATATCTGTTTAGGATCGACACATGCACACACACACTACACTAGCCTCAATCACCTAAACACATGGCACACACCGTATTTAACTGCCAATTTACCAACACCCAGCATCCGCTTGAATCTTGAAAATATGCACACATGCTACGTTTATACTGATCCTCACAGGAGCACTGACACATCACAGGCCGTAGTCCACCCACTAGTACACTGAAACTTGATATCTGCTTGCATCTGAAAAATGTGCACACGTGCACCATGTTTATACTAGACCACTCAAAACACACTGACGCATCACACGCTGTAGTCCACTGTAAGCACACCGACACTCGGTATCTGTTTGAATCTGAAAACTTGCACACATGCCAGATTTGTACCGACTTTAACTGTTTGTTCAAAACTGTACAATTCATATTGCTTCGCAACTACTTGTTTGAAAACAGGGAGATTCCCATACCATCCGCGGGTATGGGAATACCGTCGCTCGTGAGTGGTACGCCGAGCTTCCCGACGCAGTTCGTCAGATCGTGGACCGGGCCGGCTTTGGCGCATTCTGCAGGGGACTCTCCCAGCTTACGGCATGCAGGCCTCTCCTTGCCGCTCTGGTGGAGAGGTGATGGGACACCACCGATTCGTTTCACTTGTCTGTGACCGGGGACATGACGATGACCCCTTACGATTTCTCGATGCTCACCAGCATTGGGGTAGGGGGTGATCCGATCCCCTTTGACATTGATATGGATGAGTGGACCGCGGCTCAGGTCTACTTGCTTGGCGCGGCACCGCCTCTCGCGCGTCCCGGCTTTGTCCGGTATTCCTGGTTCGAGGTGCAGTTTCGGGTCCAGCCCCTCCTCGTCGATGCAGCCCCGATGACCCCAGAGGCCGTAGAGAGATATGCACGCGGCTTCCTTATGTTCCTATTTGGGACGACCATCTTCGCCGACCAGGCGAACACAGTGCCTCTCTGCCTTCTCAGTGCACTGGTGGATGTTAGAGACATTTTACATTATGATTGGGGGGGTGCCGCTCTGGCCACCCTGTATGGATATATGAGCTCAGCCTCCCGCGGCAGCGGACAGTTGCTGGGGGGTTACTGGCGTGCTTGGGAGGTACATTTCTTTTTCTGCCCTTTCATTTCCGTTCTTTATTTTCTGTATTCTGTACTATACTCTGTAGTTTGCTTCGCATTGACTGTATACTGTACACACGACACAGACATACTCTGCTTTACACTGACTGTACACTGCTCACACTGTACACTCTGCACAACACACTGCACAACACTGCTCTGCTATTTCTGCCTTCTATTCTGCATTCTGTTTTGTCTGATAAATGTACTGGTGTTTATCTTGCAGTTGTGGGTTTATGCCTACTTTCCTAGGCTCGCTCCCGTGCCCGAGGCAGAGACCCCTCTGGTCGTCCCTTTTTCGCGACGCTTTGACGGGAGATGCACCCGGCGGCCCCGCGAGACATTCAGCTTTTTCCGCCGCTACTTTGATACCATTACCCCTGCCGAGGTATGTTTTACTTACAGTTCATTTAAGCTTCGCTTTCCACTGCACATTTCATACCAATAGATAACCAACTGTATTTCAATTTTAGATCACCTGGCAGCCGTGGGCTCCACTGCCAGCGACGATTCGAGATCGGTTTGCCGGTGCCATTGAGACCTCGCGTTACCGGATTCTGCTAGAGGGCCCGATCTGTCGGGCTTGGTACCTGGGTGAGCGTTTTCTACGCCAGACCCTAGAGTTACCGGAGCAGATAGTCCCTGTTCTCCCTCCTGAGCGCATGAGGGACACCGAGGGGTACAGTCTTCAGCATATGGCGGACTACACCATTGGCTGGGACGAGAGCGGTTACAGGGGCGAGGGCGACTATTCAGAGTATGTCCGGACCTTCATCATGCAGCCTCTGAGTGGTGGTCGCCGAGCTGAGTGAGAGAGACCTGCGGTGCCAGCGGCTAGGGCAGAGGCAAGAGCAGGAGCAGGAGCGGGAGCGTTGCGGAGAGCTCGAGTCCGCGGTAGGGGCGGAGTGCAGAGGGGACGAGGGACTGGTTGGCCCGTTCTGCCTACTTCGTTATCATACAGGGGTCAGGATGGGGCGACCCACCAGATTCCCTTCGCTCCTCCCCCAGCTGATCACGAGTTAGCCGGTATCCTCGACTTGCCTCCGGTATGTATCATTTATATTTTGCATCTTGCATTGGCATTTCATTTCAACTTACCTAACATTCCGCAAATACTGATGCATCCAATACTTTTGCAGGCGTCCTCCGAGTATACCCGACAGTCTGTGGAGCTGAATGCCTCCTTGATAGGGATGTTGCAGCGGACTTTCGACTTCCTGGCCTTCTACAGCCTTCCGGTATGTTCTTCTGACCACAGCCTTAAACCATACACTATTTCCTACAATCTGGTGCGCCACACCATATCCGATAAACTGCTTACGACATTCATGCACTGATTTACTGCTCACGACATTCACACACTGTACTCATGCATTGCATTCTGCACTGATTTACTGCTCACGGCATTCACATACTGTACTCACGGCATTCACATACTGTACTCATGCACTGCATTCTGCACTGATTTACTGCTCACGGCATTCACATACTGTACTCATGCACTGCATTCTGCACTGATTTACTGCTCACGGCGTTCTGATGTATTTGCCTTTCATGCCTTTTCAGCCTCCCTTCCTGGTTCCTCCGGTGGGCGGCGTTTCGTCTGGACCTCCCATTTCTACTCGGGATGGCAGGATATTCCCCCGCACCAGAGGGGGGCGTACCCATGTAGGGAGCAGCTCGCGGGCACCAGTTCCCGGCGATGGCGAGTCGGAGGCGGAGGCGGAGTCGTCCGAGGAGGAGGCCGGGGACAGCTCAGGCTCGGGCTCTGACAGCGATGCTTCTGACGATGCTCCTGGGCTTCTGCCCAGGAAGAGGACGAGGACGGATCCCCAGGCTTGAGGCCATTGATGATGATGATGATGACTCAGATTTCTGCTATTTTTCTTCTATTTCTTTTCCTGTACTTTTCTCTTTTTGGTAGATAGAGTACTTTGTACTGCCGCAGGCAGATTTTTGCTTTCTTCAAAACTTTGTACTTCGAAAAAGATTATATGAAATGAAACAAACCTTTTGTCTGAAAAGTGTGATATCTGTACATTTCATACTTTCTACTGCATTGCATCATGTTACACCTCAAATGTAAATGACATTGATCTGTTATCTGAAAAATGAGCACGTGTACTGTAATAATCGGATAACCAACCAACTAACAGCAAACAACTCATACAAACCACTGCTCAACCTGAACACACAACCCATATTCTGCTGGGGATTAGTCTGCACACAGCTCATAACACAAATATTCGATTCATTCTGCACACGGCAACCCTAAACAAACAGCCCAATCTGACAAGACGGACCACAAAACTGAAACGGTTGAAGTTGAAACACACTCGGATGTCCCAAATTTCCCCTTTTCTTCCCTTGCCTCGAATAAATGTAGAGAACGACACAGCATTCTGAGTACAAACGATTAATTTTGGAAAAGGGTTTCATAACCGGGGTATCGAGCCTACAACTGGACACAGTGGAGGGGCTCAATTTGAAGAAAACAAAAGGCTCACGACCTGAGCACAACGAGACATGCTCGAAAAAGACTCAAAGCTAAAGTTGAGACTGACAAATCAAAAGACACGACACACGGACGTGTTTAGAGAAAACAAAAGACCTCAGAACTCGAGGAGCCAGTTCCTCCGGGTATATTTCCCACCCTTTCTAATTTGTGATTCTCACATCACTCGGCCCTCAGGCTCGGTTTTTTTCTCAAAACCCTTTTCTCACTTTTCTCTCAACTTACACCTCTCTATTCTTTATTCTCTCATTTTTTTCATCCCTCCCCGGGGCGATTGATAGATAAAACGAGAGGTTGTGGGTTCACGCCCAATGCTATTAGCTCGCGGCTGCTTCCTCTGATAGATAGAGTGCCTTTCTGGCAAATGCATGCGTTGACGATGAGGGGGGGGAGACAGAACACCTGACTCGACTGTGCCCCTAGTTTATTATTTAGACCATTTTTTTTTTGTTTTCTTTCTAAAACAATTTTGATCAAAATGAGAGTCAGATTAACATGCTTGCTCGATTTTTGATTTGAAAAGCACGCAAGTCAGGCTGTAAGCACTGAAAATTTTCCTTTTTTTTGGGTCCAAGAAAATGGTCCAGTTTTGGAAAATGAAATAGTTTTGGAGAAAATAGTCAACTTCAGTAAAAATTTACAAAAACTATTTTCGCAAACGGTCAATGCTTGACAAGCACGGAACCTACCCTCGAGATGTACAACCTCGGATCAGAGGCAATGGAAAATTACCCCTTGCTTGAAGGAACGCACGGCAACGGAAAGTTGCCCGTGGTTTGGATGGCAACTTACGGCGATACGGGGCAACGGAAAGTTGCCCCTTGTTTGGGTGATGCCACGGCATGCTCACTGATGATTGATCGCGGCTAGGTTCTCTGGAACGGAGAGGATGGAGACGGCCATAAACAACATATGGACACAGTCGCCTTGAAAGCGTTGGTGGCTGGACTTCAGGAGGAAGTTGATCATGTAGTTCCCATCGTTGCAACCGAGACATCGGATTCGGAGGAGGCGCAGGTGATCAAAACCATTACGTGGACTGAGACGCTATGGAAGCGTTGGGGGCTGGACTTCAGGATGAAGTTGCCTACGTATCCCAAACATGGGAATCAAGCCTTACGTAGTTCCGGTTAAGGTACTCTCGGGTATTTTAACCTTCACTTTTTTTAGGCTCTAACTTTTGCGAAGGCGCCCAATGCGGGTTTTCTACCTTGCGAACTTCTTTTCGTTCTTTTTTTCTTCGATTTTTCTTTTCTTTACATTTTTTTTTACTTTTCCTTTTTTTTTTTGTTTTGCATTTTTTTTTCTTTTCTTTTTTGTTCTTTTCTTTGCATTTTGTATTTTTCTCTTTTTCTTCTTTTTTTCTTTTTTTTTGTATTCTTCTCTTGCTTAACTTTTGCCTGGGTCGCCCTTCTGGGTTTTCGGCCCAGCGAGCCTCTCAAAGGGTAAAAGTGTAGCAAGTCCATGCCAAATGGTTTTTGAAGTTGAAGCCTCTCTGTATCTAGGAGAACGACTGTTGCAGTGCTTTGCAGGAGAATCCATCACGGTTGCTTTGTAAGCTTTCTACTGGTAAGGTCTAATCTTCTTGCTCTGATTTCGGTGCCTCTTGTTCGAGGGCTACTTTGAATCTGGCCACACAGGCCTTCCTCGGATAATTGACCGTTGCACAAATGAGCTCAAGGTACAAAATGAACGGGTCGAAACTTGAGGCTGAGAGCGATCCTAGGCTGCACAATCCCAAGAGCGATTCCACACAAGTCTTTGCAGGACCGCACAGAACATTTTGTTTTTGAAAGTTTTTAAGAAAGCGACAAATCACTCGCGCCGAAGATAGTGTGGAACTAGTCTGGATCAGGCCAAGATCCTTCTCAGTACTCACGCTAACAAGCACGATTTCAATCATCAAGGGCTTAGCATGCCTCTTTTTCTTTCAGTTTGATCAAAGTTTTGCAAATCCTGAGGAATTCCTTCCTCTTTGTTTTTATCACCGCAATGTTCAAAAGGGTTTTGAAAAACTCAGGTCAATGCAATAATTTTCAGGGCACAAGAGAGCAGGTGGAATGCGCTGTCGCCCTGTTCGAATTCTCTGGCCCAATTAGCCCAACCAAATAATGAGCACAAAACCATGATAACCACAACCGTTTCATTCAGGTTTCCCAGATGCAACTGGCTCCTTGGTAGAGACAGACTCAAAAGGAAAACAAGAGGATAATTACAAAAGCGATGTTCGAGGCAACAACCCCTGAATCACCTGTTATTCTATACAAAAAGGGGACTGACTCGCTACAACAAGACAGACCCGTAAGCAAAAGGACTGACTCACGACAAGGAGACAGACTCAAAGCAAGATAAAAGACCGACTCGACACCCAAGTCAGAATTTACAAGATTAGCATTCACAGATGCTCAAAAATGCGTGCCAAATGCTACATCCAAAAAGTACCAATGTTGCCCGCAGGCGGTTCAAACCCAATCACATACTCGCAGTATCGGTGTCCTCAAAATCCAGTAACTGAGTGGTGACAGATTTGGCTGAGGTAGGTGGGAGGATAACCTCATTGTCAATCAGATCCTGCACCTCGTGCCGGAGGCGGAAACAATTGTCGGTAGCATGGCCGGTCTGCTGGTGGTACGCACAGTACTGAGCAGGGTCATGAGTATCAGGGAGATTCTTCGGGAGAGGCCGAGGCTCCAGGGGTTTAAGGTGTCCCCTCTCGGAAAGGATCTGAAGTGCTTTGGACAATGGCATGTAGAGAGCATGGAAGACCCTGCGCCCTCGGGGGAGGTATTTTGGAGCCTGAGCACTCTTGCTAGATGCACTAGAGAACGGATCAGCGGGTGCGGCCTTGGGTTTCTGGTCCTTTTCGGATGCAAGGTTGGGAGCGGGAAGAACTGTTTTGGCGTGACGGGGCCTATCCCGATTCTCTGATTGACTTGTACTGCTCTCAGGTGGATTAGGGAAAGCATCCTCCACAACTTTGGTTACAACTGCGGATGTCTATTACTTGTTCATTCCCTCGACTTTCAAAGCCTCGACTGCCCACAGCAGTTGTTCCATAGGATCGGCATCTGCCTTTGCCTTGTCTTTACCTCTGGCCTCAGCCGGATTGAGGGTTTGAGTTGATACTGGCACATCATTGCCATAGTTGGAGGCCATTTCCGGTTGGCTAAGTTCAATCACAATTCGCCCCAGTAGCGGGGGCTCCTGGGGTACAAAACTCCCGACATATGGTGGTGCTGGCGATGAAGCTGCTATTCTGTAAGCGAGATCTGCCACAGACCTCTGGACATCCCCTATCATCCCCATTAGTTCAAAAGTAGTAGGCTCACGAGCTGATATAGCTGAGGGGCCCAGACCGGGTGCGCAACAGGTGACCTGGGTGGATGCGGCATATCAACACCGGTCTCACTCTGTAGGGTAATCCCTTGATCTAACGCGGCTGTCATAACCACTATCTCTTCTGAGTTCTGCGTCATCACAAATCCTGCCTCAGCAAGGGGAAATACTGGCTATTCTATATCAACTTTCTGAACTCTCTGAACTGAAAGAGAAACAAGCAGCATTTCAGCCCAAACGGATCAAACACAGATGTAGTCAAACAACTGATCTCTACTACTGATTACTGTTCCCTAGAACCGCTGTATTACTGCCTCAAAATACTGAATCGGATATCCGCAGATATGACTGATTCTCACAACACTGATACTGGTGCCCTTGGGCCTGGTACTCAAACTTGCGAACTGACATGTACATTCCTGCAGAAATACAATCTAAAGCACATAGCAGATAAGTGAGAGTCAAAACACCCCTATGTTGGAGTAGGGTTTCCCTGTCCTATTTTGTCAGGAGTTAGGGTTTCACTATGCACGCAGCGGTTTCAAACAACCTATGATCGGGTAAGCAACCTGTCCTAATTTGGAATGGTCACTACGGATTCCGAATATGCACTAGGTCGAATGGTCAAAAAGGGTGCCCCAGTAAAACCGGGGTTTGTGTTCCCATGCTGTCAGAGCCCACAACCGGTCAGCCTTATGGACATGTCTTGACAAGACAAGCCTCCAGCAAACCGTTCAGGAATGGCAGATGGCAAACACTGTGTTCCTAGGCGCACCAATGCAAATGCAATGCAAAGAAATACATAAATGAAATCAAAACAGGATATCACGAGTTCGAGTCAAGCTCTCTAAAGTCCCCAGCAGAGTCCCCAGAAACTGTAACACGCCCGCGAGGGACCCCGCGCGCTACAGCTACAGTTCGGACTCTCCTGCTTTGTTTTGTGTTGCGGTTCGTAATCTGAACCAAAAAGTCCAACTCTAGCAAATCATTTTGAGAAAAATAGATTTTTTGAAAAGTAGTGCCAAACATGGACTGCTTTGCCAGATACAGAGTCGCCACCTAAATATTTTTTAAAATGGGAGAATTTAGGAAATCCTGACTCGGTGCCAAAGGCCACATGTCCGTCATCACCAAAGTTGCCTTGGCTCGGGAGCTTGGGTACGATTGGGGAAGGTCAGCTATGAGCACCCCCTCTCGCCCGGTCCGAAGACCGGCCTCTACTAACCATGATATCTAATTTTGAAAACATTATGTGTTCTTATTCCGGTTATTAGCCTAGAATTACTATGTTATGCGCGCAGCAAACAAGTATAGACTAGATCGCCTAATTTGGAAATAAGCATTGCATATCCGTTTGTTTTGAAAACGTTTTGGAGTTTGCTACTCGCAAGTAGGCTAAAATACGGATTTCAATGAGTTATTCCAACTCAAACAATCCAACCTCCACCCACAGGCATTCAAACAGTTTATCTCACATAAGCATCTAGCCACATGGTAAGCATGCTATCATGTTAACATTCACACGCATGCGATATGCTAAAGCATAAGAATACTTACATCGTACTCCGTGCCAAAACAATAAACTAGTTAGAAAACATGCATGTTCCTAGTTCATGTTAAGTGGCTAATGCAACACAGGCAAGAATGCAATTTAGAGTAGGCTCGGCTAACCCTAAAATGGCATGTGAAATGCAATCATTTGATACACGTATTCAATTTGGAATTGAAAATACAATGCAGTTTGTATGATGTACCGAGCCCGGTGCATGTAAACAAATGCATGAATGCACGCATGCATTGCATAAGGTATGCTGAAATAAACATGCCCTAATCTACCATCATAAGCAGGTAAATAAAAGGGAAGAAAGAAGTGGGGTTGGAAGACATACACACCCACTCACGCACACTTATTACAGATATGCCCTTACTCGGAGGGACCAAAAGAATATACAAATTAAGTAACTACGCAAGCTAATTAAATATTACAAACTCACTAAATTAATTAAACAAATTAATTAATCTAATTAAAACAGTAAACCGCCTCGAGAAGAGGGCTAGATGCAGCGCGTGCTCGGGACTGGCTCGAAATCACACTGCCATGCATAGTTTGCCTCTGTTTTCCCTACTTTCCACTTTTGAAGACTGCCAAAGTCTCAGGAATGCATCTCAGGACCCTGGGAGAGGCCACCGGCTGGATAGAATTTCCATCGGCAGTGAATTGAGCTCATCGGCACTGAATTCACCATCGGCCATAGATTGACTGCCGGTCGGCACTAAATACTGCCGGCCGGCACTGAATGCCTGCAGAACCTGCAACTCACAGCAGCAGAGGGCAACAACTTGCATGGCAATGCAATTTAACCAATTTATGCGCAACCATGCCCCCTATCATGTTTGTGACTCAAGGGCATGTCCTCGATTCTCGGGCCACCAATCACGCACTTCCTCATGATGGCCTAAAGGATCAAGTGTGCACTTCAATTTCAAATGAAATACAATGCAAACCAACAAATCAAAGGCCCAATCCCTATCACCAAGTCAAGGGACAAGGCATGCATGCAAGATGTAATGCAACCTAAGCATGTTAGCTAGGGATGCAACATGGACATGCCAAGACACTTATGCAAGCATACAAGCAAACATGAGGCAATGCAAACTAATTGAAAGATGGACTTAAACATGAATTAGGCAATTCCAAATAGGCCTAAAATCAGTAGCCAAATGCCCAAAAATGAAGACTAAATACACATGCACACATGCACATGTTATGGTCCAAGCCTTAAGCATTAAACAAGCAACATTCAAGCACACTTGAGAAGAGATTTCATGGACAATTAGCATGCATAGAAAGCTCTGAAAATCATGTTGTAAGATGATGCCAAATCATGTTAAACAAGTCAAGCAAAAGTATGCAAAAGGGGCCAAGTATTCAAAGCAAGCCAAAGGAGTATCGAACTACATTTGACAAGACTAAACATGGCGAGACTTAAGCAACTAAAAACAGATTTTTAGCATACGAAATCCAGCCCAAGGGGCCACTTAGATGGCATCTAAATGACTCAAAATCATAGGCACACACAATGACCAAAACATGGAGCATGCAACACAAGCTTACAAAGCATTAACGAGGCATGCAAGGCAATCAAACAAGAAAGTCTAAGGGACTGAAATAGCATGGAAAATGGTTCAAAACCATTGAAATGATCCAAATAAAGCATGCTATACACTCATGTACTTAAGGCTCACAAGCCAAGAATACAAAGGGGCTATATTAAGCATGCTAGGGTCGACTCAAACAACATGGGACAGACATTAAACATGGAAATAGAAGCACAAAATCTTCACAAAACTAAGCCTAAAACATGCTAGAAACAAAGGCACACAACCTAAGGCATGTTAAGGGATCACAAGGCATTACAAAGCAACTATGCTAAGCATGCATAAGGGACCAAACCAACTTAAAATCATGTTATATTATGGCAATATAAGCATAAAAAAAGTCTATACATGCTCAACACACACTCAAACATAGGCTCCCTCAAGAGGCTAAAACTTGTCCTTTTCAAGGACAACAAGGAGGGGGGTGGCCCTCTCCTTCTTGGGACATCAAGGCATCATCTTCACCACTGAAATCCCTCAAGATTTCAGTGGTGAAGAGACCCCAACATCAAAATCCCAGAGCTCTCACAAAATGGCACAAAATGAGGCCTTACAAGCCCTAAGGGTGACCAAACCTTTCCACACCACAAAACACTCTTAACAAACGATCAAGAGGACTAAAAAATAGAACTTTTATGTGTTAAACACTAAGCACAAAAAAAGTTCAAGGATAGGTAAAAATGGAGTACAAGAATGGGGTAAAAAGAGGACTAGTGCCTTACCCTTGTAGACCTCTTCACAAATGGAGCTCCGGCAGCCTCTTGAGGTTGAAACTAGCTCCAAAACACTAAAAACACCTTTCAACGGGCTCAAGTTCAAGAGATGGTGTGTTGGTGTGTGTTTGTGAGCAAAAATGAGACAAAACACACACTTATAGATATAGGATATGTATCAAACCCTAACCCTAGAACTTCAAGCTTTTCAAAAGCTGTCTAAAATGTCTAACCCTTATGCCAAGAGAAGACCCTCTCCTTTATAGACAATCCCCTTTGCAAAGCTTAGCAAATAAGCTTCCTAAGAGGGAAATCCCTCCATACACGTGTATGGAGGGGGGCAAAGTTGGGTGCCAGCTATCAAAGCTGGCACAAAATATCTACTAAAGTAGATGAACAGTAATCGGCTAGCCAAAATTGTCATTTTGACAAAAATTACAGCCGACCGGCAACAAATAGTGTCGACCGGCACAATATAGTGCCGATGGCAACAAAAACCAGCCGGTGGCCTCTAGCCACTGCCGGTTGTGTATGGGGATGCCTCACAAGGCATTCCCTGCCTTTCCAAGGCAAAACACAAGTGTTTGGTGCAAAACCAGACACAAACAGTCGAGTCGAGAGATCCTGAGGCAAGGCGCGCGAGCCGAAACCTCCGGGAACTCAAGACGAACACAAACATGGATGATTACCGAGTGTTCCAACGGTGACGTCCAAGTCTTGAGGACGGTCAAAAATGGGGTGTCTACATGACCCCAAAAGGCATTACCAAAAATTCATAATGTCCATATCTAGTTCTGAATG
This sequence comes from Camellia japonica, assembly GCA_030407325.1. Classification (NCBI taxonomy): domain Eukaryota; kingdom Viridiplantae; phylum Streptophyta; class Magnoliopsida; order Ericales; family Theaceae; genus Camellia; species Camellia japonica. The sequence goes on from JAPPVO010000029.1 coordinate 63,498,873, forward strand.
CAGTTTTCTCTACGTCTTCTGCTTTAACCTTTAACTGATGATAACCGGACCTAAGATCAATTTTAGAGAACACTTTGGCTCCTTGGAGTTGATCAAACAAATTATCTATTCGGGGCAGAGGGTATTTGTTCTTGATAGTTACTTTGTTCAGTTCTCGATAGTCTATACACAATCTCAAAGATCCATCTTTCTTTTTGACAAACAGGACTGGAGCACCCCAAGGTGAAGTGCTCGGGCAGATGAATTTCTTGTTTAGCGGTTCCTGAAGTTGAGTTTTCAATTCTTTCAGTTCTGACGTAGACATTCTATATGGAGTCTTGGAAATAGGCTGTGTTCCCGAAAACACCTCAACAGTGAATTCAATTTCTCTATCAATTAAGTCCCCAGGTAAGTCATTCGGAAACACATTGAGAAATTCACAAGCAACAGGGATAGTTTCTACATTAGTCCCATCAAATGATGCAGTCAGTATACAACACAAATAACCCCTACATCCCTTCCTAAGCAGTTTCATGGCTTTCAAAGCTGAAATCAGATATGGGGGAGGAACTACCCCATTCCCAGTAAAAGTAAATTCAGGCATACCCGATGGTCTAAACACAACAAATTTATTTGCACAGTCAATGGTAGCACAGTATTTAGTCAACCAATCAATTCCCAAAATACAATCAAAATAATCAATGTTCAAGGGTAATAAGTCAATATATAACATCATATCGCCAATCATAATATCACATGCTGGATAAACATGAGCATGCATCATAGGACCCCCAGATAGCGTAGATACAGATAACACATATGTCATAAGTTCTAATGGCCTAGTCAATGTCCGAGAGAAAGCATGCGATACAAAGGAATGTGTAGAACCAGAATCTATTAGTACACATGCATTTTGAGAACATATAGAGAGTGCACCTGACACCACAGTATAGGTGTTTGGTACGTCACTGGGCACTAAAGCGAACACTCGACCTGGTCTCAGAGGTTCTTTCCCAGTATTGGCCTTTACATTTACTTTGGCCGTAGAGGCGGATCCAGCTAAACTTGCCGCAGGGCGGCTAGTAGTCTCAGACCTAAGTGGGCAATCTTTCACTACATGACCGGACTGGCCACATCGGAAACAAGCACCGGATACTCGGTAGCACACACCCCTATGCCTTCTTCCACAGTCAGAACAGACCGAGATATACCCACTACTTTGACTCAAGCTGTTTGTAGACCCCGTGTTTTGCTTCTTACTGACAAAAGATCGGCCTCTTCTAAAACCAAACCCAGGACTCTTTCCTTTCCAATCCGTTTGTACAGCTGTTGGGGCCTTACTTTATTTCATAGCGGCTATGGTGGCTTCTGCCATTAAGGATCTGTCTAAAACTTCCACATAAGTAGGCAATTTCAATAAACCTACCCGATCAAACACCTCTAAATCCAATCCACCTTCAAATTTTCATGCTTTCTTGTAATCAGTATCCACCAAATGTGGAGCAAACCGTGTCAGTTCGGTGAATTTGGCTTCATACTCTGCTACAGACATTCTTCGTTGTTTAAGTTCTTGAAACTCAGATACCTTTCGATCCTTGAAACATTGGGAAAAATATTTATCATAGAAGATTGCATTAAACTGTGCCCACGTCATATTCCCATTGCCACTTCGAATCAGTAACCACCACCTTCAGGCTTCATCCTTCAGAGTATAGGTGGCTAGGAGGACTTTCTGGAGTTCAGAACAAGGAAACACTTCATATAGTTTCTCCATTTCGAGTAACCACGTCTCTGCTTTCAACGGTTCAATTCCACCATAGAACGTTGGTGGTTTCATTTTCATGAATTTCTGTGTCAAGTTGATGATGTCGTTATTATCTGCTTCGGCTTGTGCCAGCGGAGGTAGAGGGGGTAAAGGTTGTTGTCTTTGCTGTTGTGTCAAAGTTTCAGTCGATGTTGCAAGCATTTGTTCCATTCGGCCCATGCGAGTCTCGGAAGATTCACTTACATCACTTCCCCTTGCATTCTCCATGTTGCTATAGAGACATCAAATGATAATAAACATAGGCATAATCTTATTCGTTTTTTTCAATTCATTTGCCCGAATTTACATTCAATTTTCATATTCATTTGAATTACCACACACGCACACATGAAGATGGAATGTCCCTAACTCTTACTAGGACAACCTAAGCTCATATGGACCTGTGTGTGTAGTAGAACACGTGCTCTGATACCACTCTATCACGACCCAAACCGGTCCCTGTAGGTTTAGCATCGTAACCGGCTAGTAATCCGTGGATTACCAAAGGCCTCTTAACAGATAAGCGCATAATAAGGGGCTGCGGAAGCAATCATACAAAATAGACAAGGTCCGATGAACTGTGATAATATATATGGGACAAAATATTTCCAAAAACTTGCATATACATAAGCATGTTGGTCGAAGGACATCAATATTTACAAAAGTGTAATATCCAGGACCCGACTGTGCAAAACAGACAGAGACTAACATAAGTACAAAAATAGCCATGTAACTAGACTTCGTTCGGAACCTCCTCGGGAGGCACAACGGTTGGCTGACAAAAACATAAATGAAGGCCAGGGCCGGCTCACCTACATACATAATATAAACCGTGAGTGAAAGCTCAGTGAACAATAACAGAGTAAAGGGGTTTTAATTAATGAGTCCGTACAGATTCAGAAATCATAATTTAGTTTCATATCAAATTCATAACTTGTCCAGATCATATACATAAATCATAAGTCATGCAAAAGTATACGTGATACATCCATTAGCATTAACAGAGCAGATACAGAACAGATGTAGACACGTGAGGGTTGCGAATAACCAGTTCCATAAGGAACCTCCGGATCCAGGTAACAGAGAATAAACACGTTGAGCTCCCATGACGGAGCCTCCGGTACGGGTAACAGAGTGCAGACAGATTAAGTTCCATAATGGAACCTCCGATACCAGGTAACAGCCAACAAATATCACATGATGCTAAGGATGTCACGAGTATATATCAGAAATTGGACAATCATTCATTGTACATAACATATTATTTCAGAAAACAGATCTTAATTCATCGTACGGAAAATAAATAAAGTTGAACATATCTTTACTATGTTATTACTCACAATTGGCCTTGAGACAGACAGACGGAGCAGATTGGTCAAACGGTACGCGGCACGTGACCTACATAACACATAACAGATACACACTTGAAACACGCGTTCTAATTGTACATAACTTACTTCGTTGGCTCTTAGTGTGTTTCTAACCTTTAATCCTCATTATGAAATCTTAAACATGGCCGAGGAATGCCTAGGATGGAATGAGGATGCAAGAATGCATTGGAAAACATTTCTTAAAATTTGCTGAAAATAAGGTCCACGCTCGAGCGTGGCTTTCCTCGCTCGAGCGGACATGCAGACAATGAAGATCCGCTCGAGCGTGAGACTCAGACCCTCGCTCGAGCGTAGATTCCCTCACTCGAGCGGACTGCAAAACACAAGAACTTCTGGGTATATGCATTTCACGCTCGAGCATAACCATCGTCGCTCGAGCGGAAGTGCATGTACTCAGAGTGCACGCTCGAGCGTGAAGTTCCCTGCTCGAGCGTGGATCAAATTTCTGGAATTTCCAAATTTGATCACCAAGCTCAAATTCAACCTCAAATGCATCCAAAACTCATTCTTCTGGGCCAAAGCTTGAGGAAATACATGAAATCTCATAAAACAACATGTTTAAAGAATTATAACAAGAAATCATGGCCCATAGGCTTGTCAATTGTACAAGAATTCAACTTTAACCTCAAAATCAATTCATGAACATAACATGCATGAACTCTCTTGTACTCAACCTCTCCAAAACATAATCAAACTAGGCAAATTGTTAGGAAACAAGGTGAATTCTAAAAACATAGTTGAAATGAACACATGCATGAAAGAAGTCTTTGAAATCATGCTCAAATTGTGAAGAAATGCACATGCATGCATGGATTGATCCACCACTCTACTCCTGGAGCTTGATTCTCACATCTAAAGTTCAATTTACTTGAATTCATCAATAATCTTGTAGAATCCAACTCAATTACTCAACTTAGAGTTTAGTCTCATACGTAGAGGCTTCAATCTACAAAGATTAAGGTTGAGGCTCTACAAATCTTCTTCAATTATCAACAATTCTTAGCACCTCCTTGAGTTTGAGCTCAATCTCCCTCAACTCGTCCTCTCTCTCATGTTTTGGTCTTGGAGGTGGATGAGATGATGAAACAAATGCATAAATCAAGTCCAAACAATGTTTTAGAAAGTGGCCCACTTAATGGCAAAACATGTAATTAACCTAGGCTCAAATAATTTAACATTAATTAATCTAATTTACTCATTCCAAATTGAATTTTAATTAACCCTACCATAAAATCATATAAATCCTAACTAGCATATATCACTAATCATTTCTGATTCGAACGCCGATAAGGCTTTCAATTCGCAAACCGAAACTAAAACATGAACAGATATTCCTACGCCTAACAGATATAAACACAACAATGCAACACACACATGCATTTTAATGCAAAATTCACCTTAATTGCTAATTAGGTATAATTAATCATGGATTAACGTTAATCAGAGGTTAGGAATGTTACAGTTTAAAAGATGATCAATTGATCTATGAATTACAAAATGTTGAACATCAAGGGTTATTTTTACTATTTCAATCATAACAGAGAAAGACGTTCTTCGATGGATTCTGGAGAACTGGGGTCTGAAGCTTTGGTGGATTTTGGAGTGACTCATCGACATAGATTCAACATTAGCACTGTGGACTCAACATTGGGCAAGACAATTCTAAGGTGAAGGCAGTGGTGGAAATGGCACATCGAGATCAATTCAATTTGGGTGTGGATTCGCTAGGTAATTGAAGGTACATATGTATAATTCCTCTTTGTCTTGTTAGTGGATTGTTTTGTGGCTTTGGCCCGTGGATTTTTTTATCACAATTGGAGATGCTCTAATTGTGATTTTTTCCACGTTAAATCGTTGTGTCGATTTGTTATTGATTATTTGATTGTGATTGGTATTCACTATTTAGAATTGAAACTTAGTCACAAATCAATATCTCGGAGAATTTAGATTTTTCACTTATAATTTTTCAAATGATTCAGCTTGTCTCTAGTTGGATTTTCCAACACTACTACAAATATAGATAAAGATCACACCTTTTTGTGTGAAGTATGTTTTTTAATCAAACCTTTTAAGTTTTATTAAAGTGTGGTCTTCGGGAGGGTGATTAAAAGTGGCCATTTTTAATCACACTTTTTAAATGTCATTAAAAAATGCTTTCATCACATCTTTAAGTGTGATTAATAATATTTAGATCACATATTTTAAGTATGATTAAAAATATTTAAATCATATCTTTTAAGTGTGATTAAAAACATTTAGATCACATCTTTTAAGTGTGATTAATAAATAATAAAACCTGTGATAAAAAAAATAATTCGACATATTTGAAGAATAATTAATATTATTTTTATGTGCGCATTTGAAGAATGTAATACACACTATATACTATATTTTGAATCACAACCATATATTGAATGGAATAACGTCATATGTTTCATAAATGAAAGTTAAATGTTGAAAGTATGTAAAGGAATTAATAAAAAAAAGTTTTTAAGTGCGATTACAGATATTAAAAAAAAAACTTGAAAAAAACTAAGTTATTAAATTCTTTGACCATATTTTGCATCTCTCTAGGAAATTGCTGACCCGAAAAATAAAAACACAAATTAATTCATAAACCACTAAAAGCATATGAATAAACTTCCTATTTTTGTAGAGACTATTCTTGTCTTACAAAAGACAAAATTTGACATTTTCTCATCACACTGACTCTTCATCCTCCTGACTCTTCATCCCCTCCATCAATAGAAAATGAATAACGACTTTGATTGTTACTAGCATAAAATGTTTGTATTACCATATATAAATATGACATATACATAGAATCAATAAATCCAAAATGAAAATCTTCAATGTATGGCCAAATATTTTAAAGTCATAAAACCAAATATATATAGAATCAACAAATCCAAAATTATAAACCAAACATAACAAAAAGAGTTCCCCCCCCCCCCCCTCCCTCTTCATTTCTCACCAAATCACTCTAAACATAGTGTTTCTGGCAAACAAGAACACAACTTAACTCGACTCCATTGATTCATAATCCAACTAATTTGAAATTAAAAAATAAATAAATAAAAGAAAAAAAGAACTGCATAATTGGTTCACTCTCCAATTACGAAATAACAAAAGGTTACTGGATTTGGATTTATCAATATTACCTCACTCTTTATATGAAGACTGGTTTTCCTGTAGCCTATGGAGCATGATTTAACAGTATATATAAACACATATTAGTAAATCATGGCCTTGAAAAGATTTTATCAAAAAATTATTATAGCAACACATCAACAGAGAGAGTAAACTAAACTAAATCCCAACAAAAATTAAAGCTCAAATCAAGGTAGAGAAAGAAAAGCAATTAATATACCAAGTCAAGATGGGTCAGCCCCAAAAGAACAAACAAATGAACAATCCCCCACAGTTCCAGTATTTGAGCGTTGAGCAATTCCACCAAGATGTTAACAATTATGTGCTAGTGTATCTGTTTTCAAATAAGAAAAAAATATAAATATAGAGTGGATAGAAAGAGATGAAAGAGAAAAGAAGAAGAAAATAGCACAAAAAAGAACAAGTTTAAAGGAGGGAAAGCTTGGAATAGTTATGGGAAATTATAAATAAATTAGGGGGGGAAAGGGTTTGAGAGCAATTGCAAAAATATGAGATTTGCAAGTCACTTTGTATTTTTGGTGCAAATAATGACAAGTTAGTTTTTGTAATTATTATTACATTTTTTAGCTAATTTGCAATTGCCCTAGTTAAAATACGAGAAAATCTCAATGTCAGAACCGACTAGAGGCGTCATAGATCGAATTGCTATTAGTGAAAATCAAATGATGCCAAAGGCAAAATATAACAATTACAAAATATTTATTTATCATAGGAACAAAAAAGGACTGCAATCACTTCCTTTCCAAGTCATACAACACACTTTTAAGTCGCTATTAGTAATATGATGAATTAAAGACTTGAGGAAGTTAATCTACATCCTAGAGGAAAGAGATTGAACTTTCTTTGGTTCTAATCCCATCTATTGTTATGACACTATCCAAATAGGCTCAGATTCATTCTACCTTCTTGGTGACTACCAATTCTAAGACCAAAATGCTATCTCGAAAGAGTGAGTACATGTTGTATCCTACCAAATATCAAAGCCACTCCACTAAGCGGTGCAACAAAGAGGTTCTGTAGCGCAATTCAATTTAACATGTGCTTGAACCTCTTGGAAACTTCAGCACATTTGTCTTTATTGTTTAATTCCTAGTCCAAGACATAATTTTCAGCTTCTTCAAAACCATGGCATTCCCCAAAAGATACCTTACCAACTTCATTTCCACCTTACACCTTGTAAATTTGCTAAATTCAATTGTCTCCAAGTAGACTGACAGACATTGGGGCACTCTCACTGGTGGCCACCGCCATATACATGCCTTGCAACATTTTAATTCCTAATAACAATCACAATCAAAAGCATCGAAGATACAAATTTAAAACAAAATAAATTAAATTGAAATGATCTCCTAATAGCTGAGCTCACCTTGTTAAAAACTAAGGGTAGTATGAAGCCTCCTCAGATCAAGTTGTTAATCTATTAGAACTATAGTTAACTACAAGTAGTTGTGGTTAGGTTAGGAAGTTAGTGGTTGTGGTTAAAACAATGTATCACATGTATATAATACATTAGAACCCTCTGTAATGATCATTGAATGAAATGAATCTCAATTTCTTTAGCTAGATGCTGGAGTTCAAAGTGATCATTTGCCAAAAGTAACCTTGATTCTCAACAAGTACAACACAATTCTGGAAGCTAACAACCATGATTTAATGGTTATTTATATCCAAAAGGTAAAATGGCAAAGGCCACTAGTAAGTATACTATTAAAGTTCTAGTCTTAAAAAATACTTATGTTCCACCAACTTCTTCGATAACTTCTGAGCTGATTGGATAAAATGGAAGCTCACAAATTTCAACTGTAGCGATCTCAGTTTTGCCATTTCACTAAGTATGTCGGGGATCGAGCTGCCCGGTCAGCTCGCGGGGGTCCAAAGGGCAGAGTGCCCTGGCGGGGATCAAGCTGCCAGGTCAGCTCACGGGGGTCCAAGGGGTAGTGCCCCTTGGCGGGTCCTAGGGCAGCGCCTTGGCGGGGTTGACGGGTAGCGCCCCCAAAACAAAAATTCAAAATGCATTAGAAGTTGCTTGTCCACTCGAGCGGCCGTTTATGCGCTCGAGCAGAGAATGTTTGGTTTCAGAAGTTTGATCAGTCTGCAAAAGTACTGGGAAAGTGTATTTGATGTTCGAGCAGACCATGTTGTATCAGTTCATGAATCTGATATTTCGGATCACTTTTGTATAGCTCTCTCTAAAAACCCTTTTCTCTCCCTTCTCTCTACATTTCCCTACGCCAAATTAGATCAAAACCTTGATTTCTCAAGATCCATTAGAGTTCTGCCACAAGTTCTTCATCAAAGTTGGTAAACTTCTCGATGGTTTCCTTGTGTGCAATGAAGATCGAGTTTCGACACCGTTGATTTTTGGGGTTTCATCTCATTTCTTCTTCAAAACTTGAGGTAGGGATATTCTAGAAGTTATATATATTTTTGCAAAATCTAGATGATTTTCGAAATCATCCTTCGATAGTTTTGAAAATTGATTGTTAATTCAAGAAGTTGAGCGATTTTGAAAGCGGGTTTATCTCTTGTTCTTTTAAAATGATCTTATGGGTTTTGATCTTCGTTGATTGAAGAAAAGATGATTTTGGAAAGTTTTCTTTCAAAAGATTTGAGTTGTATAGTTTTGGTGAGAGAACCTAGAATTTGGGGATTTTTTTTAAAGAGACTGAAAATCCATGAATGATATTGTTATATTTATTTTGTGTGTCAAAATAAATGGATGTTTGGAAAATTTCTTATTTATATTTATATAAATGATGAATTTCAGGGAATATGAGAATTGTTGTTCATTTTGGAAATTATTGTTCAAAACGTTGAAATAGTCTTGAAATGACTAATTGTTGAGGATACTTGAGAAGAGGGAATTGTGTTATTCCTTAGATGATGAATTGGAATAAAAGTATTTATATTCATCTTGTGTTATTGGCATATCAATTCATTTGATTACATTAAACTTTGAAAGTTGATTTGAAAACTTGCATTGAGAAAAGAATGTTGAGAAACAAGTTTCCATGAATTGGTTTTGGGGTAAATACGGTGGTAAGTCTTGACAGGTGGTGTAGATTAAATTGAATAGGTGTTGAGCCTTCCAACTAATACTGGTAAAAATGACAGATTATAGGTGTCGAACCATCCAGTCAATGCTGGTAAAAATGACAAATTGGTAGTACTTGTATAGTCTACTTGCAGACACCGATCTAGGGATTACTAGACTTGTATTTACCACCCTTGAAATAAATTGTTAAGTTTTGAACAATTGAAATTGCATGATATCATTGAGCATGATGGGTTTCAAAAGATGAAAATGTAATTTATCTTCAAAAATGGCATAGCATGGCATGTGCATTTCATCTCTTGAGACTTGTATAAAATATATATACTTTGTTAAGGATTTCCTACTGGGCTTTATGCTCACCCTACGGGATTTTTGTGCAGGAAAAGATGTGGTGATGCCACCTAACTAAAGGCAAGGAAATGTGTGTTGAGAGTACGAGACTCTCATTTTGTTGTGACTCTGTGTGTAAGCCAAATGTTGTATGTGTGTGGGTTTGAATAACCATTTTATGTAACTAGGTTCAAGCCTTGGAAACTTGTAAACCCTTTGGGGTATTTATTTATTTATTTACCTGTTGTTGGATTAATGTATTGTTGCATGAAGAACTATTGTATCATGTAATGTAAGTTTGGAAATTTATATTCGGTTTTCCTTTAAAGAGCCATGATTGTTGTATCATTTGGGCTAGAAATTTGGGACGTTACAACTTGGTATCAGAGTTACCGGGTTTGAATACTTGGAGCTCGTGGGAAGTGGTTGTTTAACCACAATGGAATCATTTAGCATGCTTAGGAAGTATTATGCATTTTGTGACTATGTGATAACATGCTTATGTGACTAAATGGGTATGGGATTGGACTTTTGGGATGTTGTTTGCCCTGTTAAATTCCTTGAGGTCTTATTAGAAGGGTACTTGATCAATACTCATTCTACTAAGAATTCTTGTTTTTCGTGGGACGAATCTCATCATAAGAGTATATCCGTATGTGTTTACATGACTAAGTGCTTATGTGGAGTGAAATTGAATTGTTATATGGTAGAGAAATATATAGAATTGTTGTAGTCGAACGTGTGAGTCAAGTTACGAGCACATATGAGTTAATGTGCTAAATTATTTCTCTTGTGTCCTTTATTAGGATGTCAGGTAGGGGTCAAGTCGTGGTGGTAGAGGCGGGAGGCGGGAGGCGTGGTAGGGCTTACTGAGGTGTGCATGAGGTACCGGTCCATAGGATTCCGGTGCAAGAAGAAGGGTTCGGCCAAGCTAATATGGTCGAGCAAGCAGGCCAAGCTAATGTGGCCGAGTAGGTGGGACAAGCAGGTCAAACCGCAATGGGGGCCCTAGCTCGAGAAATGGTAGGGGCTTTAAGAGAATCTATGAACTTGTTAAGGGTGGACAATCAAGCCCGAGAGAACACCACGAAGTCAAGGGCGAGTTTCCTTACTAGAGAGTTCTTGCGGGCCAAACCGGATGAGTTCCATGGTGGTCCCGAGCCCAAGAAAGTGGATGAGTGGCTCGAACAAATTGTGAAGACATTTGAAATGCTTCACATCGAAGTTAGTGAACTAAGAGTGACTCTAGCGATTTACTACCTTAAAGAAGACGCGGGTCAATGGTGGAAATATGCCAAGGGTAGAGTGGAGCCGACATGGGAAGCCTTTGCGGTTTCTTTCCAATATAAGTACATACCTCCCACTACTAGGGAGAGATTGAGGCAAGAGTTTAAAGACCTCAAACAACTCGACATGCTTGTGGTCGAGTTTGAGGCGGTCTTCTCTAATTTGTCCAAATTTGCACCAGAGTTTTGGGCAACGGAAGAGCGTCGTTGCATTGAATTTGAAAAGAAATTGAAAACAAAAATTATGTTCAAGCTTGTCAAAAATATGATTCGGGAATATGACTGTCTTGTGGAGACGGCGACACACGTAGAAATTTCCATACAAGCCAAGGAGGAGAGGCTTCAGAGTTCGAGGTCTAGGGGCCAAGAGTCTCAAGGAGACTATAGACAGAACAAGAAGAGCAGGAACACCTATCCATCCCAGTCCCAACCATAGCAGTCTAGATCCACTTTTCCTTTGCTTAGTGCGGGTCTGGGAAAAAGTGCATCGAGTAGCTTCTCATGTTTTAAGTGTGGCCAATCGGGTCACAAAGCCTTCTCATGCCCACAGAAGGGAGGGGGCAGTTAATGTTACCACCACCTAACCGATCTCAAAGTCATTCTCAGTCTCAGAATAAAGGTCAAGGGTTTAATTGTTATCAGTGTGGTCAGCCGGGCATATGAAGAGAACTTGCCCACAGTTGGGAGGCGCATCTGCGCATCAGGGTCGAGGCAGACTCAGAGCCACCAGCAGGCTCAATCAGTCCAAGCTTCGAGTTAATCAGGGAGCCGCTTCGGCTCAGTCAGTACAACAGGCCTATGCTCCGAGAGGGGAGCAAGTTAATCAGGGGCCACAGGGGCGCGTGTATGCTGCTACTGTGCCAAAGCAGTTGTCAGAATCCTCAGTTGTGAGAGGTACTTTTGTTGTGTATAATTCTTTGGCCAATGTGTTAATAGACACGGGTGCGTTTCATTCATTTATATCTACTACATTGGCTTCTGCATTGGGGTTAGAAGTAGCACGGTTAGTGTCTCCACTCAAAGTAGAGTCACCTGTTGGGGATACAGTTGATTTAGACGGGTTGTCGTGATTGTGAAATAGAAATTGCCGAGCGTCGACTTCATTTGCTTTTGTGTTGCTAGATATATCGAGTTTTGATGTCATTTTAGGCATGGACTGGTTGTGTTCTTATCAAGCTGTGATTGATTGTTACCGTCAGAGAGTTACGGTGTGCACTTCGGGTGGTGATCGTTTCTATTTTCTGGGAACCGAGTTGATAGAGCCTTGTCGCCAGTTGTTGACCCTCGTAGTAGGAGCAAGCTTAGTGGCCTTCTTGCAACTCTCTTGGATAGTGAGAGTGAGGGCTCGTGTTGAGTTACCAAGGGTAGTTTGTGAATACTCGGATGTCTTTCCAGAAGATCTTACTAGTTTACCACCTCACCGGGAGATCGAGTTCTCCATTGAATTAGTGCCTGGCACGACATCGATTTCCATGTCACCGTACAGATTTGCACCCGCCGAATTGCATGAGTTGAAGATTCAATTCCAAGAACTTTTAGACAAGGGCTTCATTCGCCCTAGTACATCACCTTGGGGAGCGCCGACTCTTTTTGCAAAGAAGAAGGATAGGTCATTGCGGTTGTGTATTGATTACTGCAAGTTGAATAGAGTTACAGTTAAGAACAAGTATCCTCTACCCAGAATAGATGATTTGTTTGACCAACTTAGAGGGTCTCGTTGCTTCTCAAAAATAGATTTGAGGTCGGGGTACCATCAGTTGAGAGTCCGGGAGGAGGACATTCAGAAGACGGCCTTTCATACTCGTTATGGCCACTATGAATTCCTTGTAATGCCTTTTGGGTTGACCAATGCACCGGCTTCCTTTATGGATTTGATGAACAGAATTTTTCGAGAATACTTGGACCGTTTTGTGGTCGTCTTTGTGGACGACATCTTGATTTATTCAACCTCTGAAGAGGAACACGAGACTCACTTGCGGGTAGTGCTGGGTTTACTTAGTGAGCACCAATTGTATGCCAAATTTGAAAAATGCGAGTTTTGGTTAACAGAGGTGAAGTTTTTGGGGCATGTAGTGTCTAGAGAGGAGTGACTGTGGACTCCTCAAAGATAGATGTACAGGATTGGGAACAACCCAAGAATGTTTTTGAAATCCGGAGTTTCTTGGGATTAGCGGGGTATTATCGACGTTTTGTAAGGGACTTCTCTAGACTAGCTGCACCTTTGACTAGGTTGACTAGAAAGGGTATCAAATTTGTGTGGAGTGAGGCTTGTTAAAAGTCATTCCAAGAACTTAAGACTAGATTGACTACCACACCGGTTTTGATAATTTCGGAAAGGGGTTTGAATTACACTGTCTATTGTGATGCGTCCGAGATGGACTTGGTTGTGTCTTGATGCAAGAGGGAAAAGTTGTGGCCTATGGTTCACGACAATTGAAAACTCATGAGAAAAATTACCCCAACCATGATCTAGAATTAGCAGTGGTGATTTTTGCTTTGAAAATCTGGAGGCATTACTTGTACGGTGAGAAGTTTGAAGTCTTCTCCAATCATAAGAGTCTAAAGTATTTGCTTTCTCAAAAAGACTTGAAATTACGACAATGGAGGTGGATGGAATTTATGGAAGATTATGACTTTGAGTTACACTATCATCCAGGGAAGGCCAATGTGGTGGCCGATGCTTTGAGTTGAAAATCTGTGAGTAGTTTGGCAAGTGTGGCCATTCGGGAATAGGATATCCTAGATGTTATTGGCAAGTTTGATTTGCACTTGGGTGAGTTTGGAGAGAGTGCTACCTTGTTTACTTTGAATGCTCAACCTACCTTAGTTAGTAAGGTCATAGAGGCATAACGAGGAGACCGTGATGTGGAATCAATCTGTGTTAAGATTTCTAATGGGAAGGAAGAGAAAGGTTTGAACGTTCACTCGGATCTGAGTGTATGTTACCTAGACCGTTTGTTTGTACCAAAATCTTGTAGAGAGGAAGTACTTTGGGAGTTCCATCACTCACGCCTTGCGGTACACCCGGGAGGCACTAAAATGTATCATGATCTTAGTTGTCAGTTTTGGTGGAGGGGTATGAAACGGGATGTCGCTTTATTTCTATCGAAGTGCCTTACTTGTCAACAAGTGAAGGCTGAACACCAAAGAGCAGCAGGTCTATTACAACCCTTACCGATAGCCAAGTGGAAATGGGAGCGTGTTACCATGGATTTTGTAGTTGGGCTTCCTAGAACACAACAAGGCAATGACGCCGTTTGGGTGATTGTTGATAGGTTGACTAAGTCTACCTATTTCGTTCCGTTGAGCACTAGCGACTCAGTTGAACGCTTGGCAGAGTTGTACATTAGAGAAATAGTTAGACTTCATGGAGTCCCTGTGACTATTGTGTTGGATAGGGATCCTCGTTTTACTGCTCGGTTGTAGCAAAGCCTTCAAGAGGCGTTGGGAACTAAGTTGACTCTTAGCACCGCTTATCATCCTCAAACTGATGGACAGTCGGAACGTACCATTCAAATTTTGGAGGACATGCTTAGAGCTTGTGTCCTTGATTTTAAGGGGCCTTGGGAAAGGCACTTACCATTGATTAAGTTTGCTTACAACAATAGTTACCAAGCTAGTATTGGGATGGCACCATTTGAGGCCTTGTATGGCCGATCTTATAGATCACCAGTTTATTGGGCCGAAGTAGTTGATGCACCGTTACTGGGTCCGGAAATTGTTAGAGAGACAACTGAGAAAGTTGTTCTCATTCAGAAGAAGTTAGCTATAGCCCAAAGTCGATAAAAGAGTTATGCCGATAAGAGGAGACGACCTTTATCTTTTGAATTTGGTGACCATGTGTTTCTAAAAATCTCACCAAGGTGGGGTTTGATGAGATTTGGTAAGAGTGGTAAATTATCTCCATGGTTCATTAGGCCTTTTGAGATCTTAGAGCGAATTGGGGAAGTGGCGTACCGGTTAGCTTTACCGCCACAACTTTCAGGAGTTCACAACGCATTTTCATGTTGCTATGCTTAGGAAGTATGAACCCGACCCTTCTCATGTGCTTGATTGGGCTGACTTGGAGGTAGATGAGGATACCTCTTACGAAGAACAACCAGTTCAAATATTAGATACCCAGGAGCAAGTGCCACGGGGCAAAACTATACCATTGGTAAAGGTGTTGTGGAGACACCATGGGGTTGAAGAAACGACGTGGGAATGGGAGGCAGAAGTCTGCTCCAAATATCTGGATTTATTTGAAAATGCTTAAGTTGCTTTTCCTTGTAATATTCCCTAGTGCTGAGGGAAACGTATTTAAAGTTGTTAATCACATGTTGATATGTGCATTGTTGTTTTAAGCACAAGGTTATTTAGAGTTGCCCTTAATTTTTGGGAAATTTCATGTTTATACGTATTTGGGAGGTTGTTGTTGATGAGATAACCATGGTGGAAATAGTGGAATTTGGTTGAGAGTTAATATTGTGATTTGAAAATGAAATAGCATGGTTTTGATCGCTAGAAACTCTTTGTTTGGGTAGATTGAATTGAAATTTTGGTGACAAAATTCTTTAAGGGGGTAACGTTGAAGCGATCCCAGTTTTGCCATTTCGCTAAGTATGTCGGGGATCGAGCTGCCCGGTCAGCTCGCGGGGGTCCAGGGGGCAGCGTCCCTTGGCAGGCCCTAGGGCAGCGCCTTGGCAGGATTGAGGGGTAGCGCCCCCAAAACAAAAATGTAAAATGCATTAGAAGTTGCTTGTCCGCTCGAGCGGCCATTTATACGCTCGAGTGGAGAATGTTTGGTTTTAGAAGTTTAACCGGTCTGAAAAAGTACTGGGAAGGTGTATTTGATGCTCGACCGGGGCTTTCCACGCTCAAGCGGACCATGTTATATCAGTTCGTGAATCTGATCTTTCAGATCACTTTTGTATATCATCTCTCCCAAAACCCTTTCCTCTCCCTTCTCTCTACATTTCCCTACGCCAAATTGGATCAAAACCTTGATTTCTCAAGATCCATTAGAGTTTTGCCAGAAGTTCTTCATCAAAGTTGGTAAACTTCTTGAGGGCTTCGTTGTGTGCCGTGAAGATCGACTTTCGACTCCGTTAATTTTGGGGGTTTCATCTCATTTCTTCTTCAAAACTTGAGGTAGGGATTTTCTTAGTTATATATATATATATTTGCAAGATCTAGATGATTTTCGAAATCATCATTCGATAGTTTTGAAAATTGATTGTTGATTCAAGAGGTTGAGCGATTTTGAAAACGAGTTTGTCTCTTGTTCTTTTAAAATGATTTATGGGTTTTGATCTTCGTTGATTGAAGAAAAGATGATTTTGGAAAGTTTTCTTTCAAAAGATTTGAGTTGTATAATTTTGGTGAGAAAACCTAGAATTTAGGGATTTTTAGAGATTTGAGTTGTATATTGTTATATTTATTTTGTGTGTTAAAATAAATGGATGTTTGAAAATTTTCTTATTTATATTTATATAAATGATGAATTTCAGGGAATATGAGAATTGTTGTTCATTTTGGAAATTATTGTTTAAAAAGGTTGAAATAGTCTTGAAATGACTATTTATTGAGGATACTTGAGAAGATGGAATTATGTTATTCCTTGGATGATGAATTGGAATAAAAGTACTTATATTCATCTTGTGTTATTGGCATATCACTTTATTTGATTACATTAAACTTTGAAAGTTGATTTGAAAACTTGCATTGAAAAAAGAATGTTGAGAAACAAGTTTCCATACATTGGTTTTGGGGTAAATACGATGGTAAGTCTTAACAGGTGGTATAGATGAAATTGAATAGGTGTCGAGCCTTCCAGTTAATACTGGTAAAAATGACAGATTATAGGTGTCGAGCCTTCCAGTCAATGCTGGTAAAATTGACAAATTGGTAGTACTTGTATAGTCTACTTGCAGACACCGATCTAAGGATTACCGGAGTCGTATTTATCACCCTTGAAATAAATTTTTAAGTTTTGAACAATTGAAATTGCATGATATCATTGAGCATGATGGCTTTCAAAAGATGAAAATGTGATTTATCTTCAAAAATGGCATAGCATGGCATGTGCATTTTATCTCTTGAAACTTATATAAAATGTATATACTTTGTTAAGGATTTCCTACTGGGTTTTATGCTCACCCTACGAGATTTTTGTGCAAGAAAATATGTGGTGATGCCGCCTATCTAAAGGTGAGGAAATGCGTGTTGAGAGTATGAGACTCTCATTTGGCTGTGACTCTGTATGTAACCAAGGGTTGTATGTGTGTGGATTTAAATAACTGTTTTGTGTAACCAGGTTCAAGCCTTGGAAACTTGTAAATCCTTGGGGATATTTATTTGTTTATTTACCTGTTATTGGATTAATGTATTATTGCATGAAGAACTATTGTATCATGTATCGTAAGTTTGGAGATTTATATTCGGTTTCTTTGAAAAAGCCATGATTGTAGTATTATTATTTGGGTTAGAAATTTGGAGTATTACACCAACCGTGCAAAATCATATAGTGCTTGGTTACCATTTTTCCAAAACACTTTTCAGAAAATTCTACTTTCTTATTTTTCGTGCTTTTTTGTTTTTACTGAATTTTTTTAATATTTTAAGCAATTTTTTTACTTTTTAAACACACCTAACATAAACACACCTAAAAAGTAAAAAAATTGTAAAAAAAATCTTTTAAAAATTCACTAAATACCAAAAATACAAAAAAAAATATAAGAATTCAGTACATTTTTTTGTATTTCTATGTATTTATTAATTTTTTAAAATATTTTTTCACAAATTTTTTACTTTTTAGATACCTCTAACTAAGGTGCATCTAAAAAAATAAAAAAAAATGTTTAAAATTTAAAAAATATTCACCAAAAACAAAAGAATACGAAAACCAAAAGACTCAATTTTCAAAAAACTTAATCCAAAAAACTTAAACCAAACACACTAATTGGTATTCAGGAGAATACTAAATAAAATACTGCTGAAAAATTCTTCCAAATCAAGGAATGAAAATATGGATTAAACACCAATGAAAACCAAACAGCAAGAGAAATCAAACAAGTCTATGGGTCAAGCAAACAAATTGCAATATGGGTTGATGCAGCAATCATGGTTGTGTGTAAGACGGTATTGGGAGTTGGGAATCGGAAACCAAACTTGTGAATTTTTTTCAAACACTAGCAAATACCAAAAAAACTCATTGAAGAACATGTTCTAACTTTATTTATCACAATTTGAATGTTTGTAATGGTATTTAATTGGCGTTGTAGCACCTAAAAATATGTTCTGTAAAATATTATAGAATTTTATGTTGTTTTCGAGGCCAAAAAAATGAAGGAGTTCAGGTAGTGAAGAACTTTAACTATCTAGGCCGTCGATTTCCCAAGAATCATTGTTATTATTAGTCATTGGCAATTGCATTGAAAATTTAAAAGAAAGAAGAAAAAAAGTATTTATTTAACTTGAATAAATTAACAAATTTTCTACTTTTGTCCTAATTAATCTCATGTGTATACATGGATAGAAATCAAATTTTTAATTAAATTCATTTGACTATGGGTTTAAGAGAAAGATGAAAATTTCACACACCCACTTACTACTAACAATCACACAGGCCACACAAAATTATTTTTCATATATATTACATAATCTATAAATAATATAAAAAATAAAGAGCCAAGAAAAGTGTACCCCATAATAAAAGATAGATTCATCAACAGTACTCTGCTTTGATTAATCAAAAGTTTCTGAAACTCCAAATATTTTCAACTTCTCTCATAATACAAAACAACCCAATTCAAAAACCCATTTTACATATAAAACCTCTATGGTTCTCTCTCTGCAATTCTCCACCATATGCTTATATATGTATAAATGAATGTATATGGGTCTTTCTCTTTTCCCAGATATTGTTCTGTTTGTGTCAAATACATATATTTATATATGTGTATATATAGTCACTAGTGCAATGGAATTGCATATTCTACAAAGCAACTGACATAGACCCGTAAGTCCCACCAACCATTAACAAAAACCTTAACAACTCTGATTTACAGAACATGTATCATTATTACCCAAGATCCTCATTCACAATGAAAACCTACATCTATAAAATTCCACTAATAATAATCATAATCATAAATATATACACACAAAAGGGGCATCAAAAATAGAGAACTCACCAGAAATTTTAAGAGGTTTTTGATTTCAAAAGACAAACTTCAATGGTGGTTTGAGTGAGTAACTTCAATGGTGGTTTAGAGCTGTGATGAAGAAAACAAATTAGGGCTACGTTTCAGAAACAGAAGGCAAGGAGAAGAGACCCATACTACTTGGGAAATCCAATCTTGTTGGCAAAGGAAAGAGTCATGCTCTATAATCATGGGTAGGAATAGGCGCGAATTTGGAAATATGATTTTATATAAAAATCAAACTGAAATATTTTATACACTATTTAGGATTAATATATATATATATATAATCACACTTATTAAGTGTGATTAAAAGTAAATGTAAGTAGTGTATATATAATCACACGCTAATTAGAATGTGTGATTAAAATATATATATATATATATATATAATGACACTTAATTGTAAAGTGACATAAAAAATAAATATAATTACATGTTATTAAAATATATATATATAATGTAAATTACAAATATACCCCCTGAGATTTACTTAAAATATGAATTGCTCCCTGTGGTTTGAAAAATTACAAATACCTCCTTATCAGAATTTTTTATTTAATAGAATTAATTAAAAAAGTAAAATTTCTAACTGTTCACCTATACAATAATAAAATTATCTGAATTATTAATTGAAAGAAAATTTTGACATTATTAAAAACTATTAATTAACTTCATGATTTATTAATAAAATGACCTATTTGTTATGAAATTAAAAACCTTAGGGGGCATAATGTAAATTCTAGAACCACAGGGGATAATTTGTAATTTAAGTAAATCTCAGATGACGTGTTTGTAATTTATCCAAAAAAGAATATATATATAATCATACTTAATTAAAAAGTAACATAAAAAATAAATATTATCACACTCAATCCAACAAGTGTGATTAAAATATCAATCTAATTTTTATCACACTTCCAATAAAAGTGAGATATTTCATTTGTCAAAGTGTGATCTTTAGTAGTAGTGATATATAATCACACTTACTTAAAATGTATGATTAAAACAAATATTATCTCACTCATTAAATTAAGTGTGATTAAAAAATCCAAAAGGCAGAAGCAACAAGTAGAATGAAGAAAATGGATTACGAAATCAAATATAATTAAAATTGAACAACAGAATTGGAATGCACTAATTAAATCAAACCATTTAAATTAAAACTTTGTAATTAAAATACATAAAATAACTTACAATTACAATCGTAGCAACTGCAAGGATCTTAATTAGGTTACAGCACAAAGGTGTTGATTCTCACTCAGAGCTCTCTGGTTTCTTAGAATACAGATTTCTAAAAATTTTAAGAGTGTCGAGTGATTACAATTGATTACAATATATAGAAAAATAAAGAAAAGAAAAGCAGCATTTGACTGATGAAAGCAGCTGGCAGCGCATGAGGCAAAGCAGATGCTGTCAGTTGCTTTCGGTGGAGTGATTGCACAGGTGAGCAGCTTTAACAACAGTTGATTGATTGAATAGTGAAAGTGAACAGTAATTTTTACTATTCATGCCTTTCGGTGGAACATGTGATTAATGGAATCAATATAGATACAAATTAGCAGCTTTTCTCAAAAGAGTATTGATTGAAGCTAATTTATATCTATGTAGAATCCAATGTTGACTGGGGTGATTCGGCAAACGGATCCTGAGCATCTTGAAACTCTGGACCTGAATATTGATTAGTTGATTCTTCAGAAGAGTGGGCACGTTCTGAACCTTCTTCTGAACTGTCTGAATCGGTTGAGTGGGAAGCAGCTTGAGCCATGAATTGGTTGACTAACTGGATCATTTCTTCTTTGGATAACTTGGACTTACTTTTGGATTTGCCTTTGGGCTGAGCAGGAGGTGAAATGGGCTTTGTCTTCACCTTGGACTTTGATTTGGGCTTTGATTGGACTGGTTGGGCAGCAACAGCTTTGGACTTTGACTTGGATGATTTGGGCTTGGAACCACTAGATGAGGGGCTTCCAAGGTTGACTGGAGGAAGACTAGGCTGACTTCCTTGACTGATTGCAGCAGTTGGGTTCTGCTGGGCTTTAGCAATGGCAGGAGTTGGAGCACATTGATCAAGTGGGAATTCCTCTTGAACAATTTCAAGAATTCTGGGAACATTGAACTTAGCCCACCATTTGACTGAGTGGTGACGAATGATTATGTTATCATCAATCCCATAATGCCATTTGAATATCCATGGAATTTTGTATTTGGATATAAAAATTAGCAATAATGGAAATTGTCTTTGATGAGCAGTGAATGGAAACAGAGGCAAAACAATTAATTATTTCACTAAGATCACCAGGGAGGATATCTGAAATGGCGCCATAATGAGTCCACCATTTCAAAAACCAGGTAGGTACTTCAGATTTGAATTTTTGATCAAATGAAATGAACCAAAAATGACTGAAAGTTTCATTTTGGTACAAGAAGATCTTGAACCAAGCATCAATGTAATCATGGTAATTGTATTGAATGGAGTGACCAGGTAAATCACGAAGCTGATAAGGAGGACCCCATTCAGCTAAGGAAACAATGTTGTAAATGTAAATAGAATGGTACAGAACTTTGTAAGCATAGGTTTGATCCTGAATTGGTTTGATCAGAACTGATTGATGATGGATCAGAATATCTTTGTAATAAGAGAGTGTTTTCTCTGGATGTGAGAGGATGAAATAGCACCCAGAGCCAAAATAGGATTTAGCAATTTCATTAATGGTTTGACTCTTTGGGTAACTGGGTTCTTTGTAAAACAAGTTAGTATCAAGTGATTTGGTGTACTCAGATCGAGATGACCTGACTGGCTAGCAGGGAATGGAGTAACTAAAACTGTGTAACGCTCTCAAAATAAACCCATTATATATACATCATTGACATGCAATATTAAAAGAAAACAATTCATTATCTCATTCATCAGAGTATTACTAAATAAAAGCATTACATGTAACATCAAATTAAATGCCCTACGGGCTTACATCTTTCCAAGCCAACACTTGGACACAAAAACATGAGTTCTAACTCAAATACAAATAGAGCCCTAGGCTTGAATGTCTACATGTACTATCAAATAAAAATAATTAACTAAAGATAGTCTTCAAAATCCAAATCCTTCCAAGCTAAGTCCTTGGAGGTAGCTTATCACCTGGACCTGAAAATGATGTTCCCATATAGGGTGAGCCACAGCCCAATAGAAATATATTAAACCAAATATAAGCATTGAATAAAGCAATAACATTCAATAGATGGTTAACCAAGATAATCAATTACATCATTATACAATCTCATGACACTAATGTCTATGACACGTTTCACTTTCCATTATCATCAATATGGCTCAGAACCTGGCCAAACTTACAACAGTGAACTATACATCATATTCACATTACTTCCAATATCAACAAAATAAATGAGACTCAGGCTCATATCACAACACTTCATACTTCCCGTTTGATACACATTTTAGTGTTGTATCAATAACATGTAAAAACACTTCAATATCAATAAGCACACATAATAGTGATGCTAATGGAGTCCATCCCCTATCTCCTCCCAAACAAAATCCGGTTTAGAGGTCCATCCCCTATCTTCCCTTAAACCGTGGAGTACATCCCCTATCTCCTCCCATACAATACAATGTATGTAAACACATAACATATACAACACACAATCAATACACGAAATTTCTATATTAATTCAACAGTCAAAATCAATGACTCAACCAATGTGATTAGTTTCAGTTATCCCTAATCCACATGCAATGTCTACAACAATCACGACTATCATCCACCGATAGCCCAAAACAGTTATTTCTAGACTGGAAATAAATATATCAACAATTCCATAGGCGAGTGATTTAAATTATCCAACTACACCATTTAATCAATAAATTCCTCAATTTCATGAGTTTAACTAAACTCCCCAATTTTCCTTAAATTAATTATACAAATTAATTTATTAAAACAACTAGGGTTTTTCCCAAAATTACCAAAATACTCCCAACATATCGAAATACCAAAACTTAGAACAAAACTTATAAGATGGAGTAGGAAATCCCTACCTCGAAGAGAATAACCCAAATGGAGCAGACGGATATGATGACCCACAAACCAAAGTGCTCCAAACTGCTAAATGTTCAGATTAAAATGTAGCCCTCGACCCACTCTATCTTTTTCATAAAGGATCTATGGTAGAAATACACTCTAAGTAGATCAAACCTAAGAGAGAAGGTGAGTAGAGAGAGAGAGAACTCGAAACTAGGGTTTTTGGATCAAAAAGATGTAAAAAAAACGTTTTAAAAACCGCTGCTGCGTATTTAAACTGGACAGGCTCGCTCGAGCGAAGACTTGGTCGCTCGAGCGACCAGACACAAGAAAACCTCGCTCGAGCGAAGAAAAGCTCGCTCGAGCCAAAAACTCGATGCTTCAGGTCTGCAACCCAGAAGCTCGCTCGAGCGAAGAACTCGAAAACATACACCTCGCTCGCTCGAGCGAAGAAAAGCTCGCTCGAGCCAAGAAACACAACTCTCAGGTCCTAAGCCCAGACGCAGACTCTCGCTCGAGCGACCAAACCCTGGCTCGAGCGAAGAACAAAAACAACAGCTCGCTCGAGCGACCAATTCCTCGCTCGAGCGAAGGTCCAAAAATCTGGACAGCAACACTTGGTTTCCAACCCAACCAACCTATAACAAACTTGCCTAACACATCCCATAACTCAAAATAAGAAATTAAAGGACGATAACAACAATTTGATAACAACGGGATCTACGGAACATAAGTCCGGATACAACAACCAAAAGGAAAAGACCGGGGTCTCTATAACCTCCCCCCTTAAAAGAATTTCGTCCCCGAAATTAAGCATAAGTTTTCAAAAACAGGTTTTTCTCAAATTCCAACAATATGATATTACAATAATGAACAACTTGACCCAATACTGGTCATTTCAACACTTATCAAGAGGCATCTCAAATACATTTCAACCTGCATTATTAATATGCAATTTTCCTTCCAATTTTAACAATTTCAATATACGTGATTCCCATTTCCATATCATATTCAATCCCATGATATATAAAACACATTCAATCTATAAATGTTACATTCCACTTCCATTATGAAGCAAGTTTCAAACTACTATCATTAAACCAAAACATTCTCAATGTTTTCCAACTTAAGACATATATAAAGCTCTTAAGTTCAACAATATTAGAAAATCTAAATACAAGATTACAAATCAATAAACATGTCCGGATATTTCTCGCGGACTTCCAACTCACGTTCCCAAGTGGCTTCCTCTACTCCGTGATGCTTCCAAAGAACCTTCACCAAAAGGATGGTTTTGCCTCGCAAAACTTGATCCCGCTTATCCAAGACCCGAACCGGTCTCTCCTCATACGAGACATCCTCGTCAACCACCAAATCGGTCCAATCCAACACATGTGATGGATCCGGCTCATACTTCCGAAGCATACTTACATAAAACACGTCATGTACTCCGGACAACTGCGGTGGCAAAGCTAAACGATAAGCAGCCTCGCTAATCCTCTCAAGGATCTCAAAAGGACCAATGAACCGAGGGGACAACTTCCCGCTCTTCCCAAACCTCATTAATCCCCGTCTAGGTGATATCTTCAGAAAAACATGATCACCCACCTCAAACACCAAAGGTCTCCTCCTACGGTCGGCATAAGATTTCTGACGACTCTGGGCTGTAACAAGCCTCTTACGAATAAGCTCAACTTTCTCCGTCGTTTCCCTCACCAACTCCGGACCCAACAAAGGTGCATCACCCACCTCGGCCCAACAAACAGGAGATCTACACGGTCAGCCATACAAGGCCTCAAATGGTGCCATACCGATACTAGACTGGAAACTGTTGTTGTAGGCAAACTCCACTAATGGCAAGTGCCTCTCCCATGACCCGCTAAAGTCAAGAACACAACCCCGAAGCATATCCTCAAGAATCTGAATAGTACGCTCGGACTGCCCGTCAGTCTGAGGATGATAAGCCGTGCTAAAGGTCAACTTAGTGCCTAAGGCACTCTGCAAGCTCTGCCACAACCTGGCAGTAAAACGAGGATCTCTATCGGAGACGATCATCACTGGGACCCCGTGCAACCTCACTATGTCCTGAATATACAAGTCGGCAAGATGATCTACTGAATCTCTAACGCGCATAGGAATGAAGTGCGCCGACTTAGTCAACCGGTCTACAACCACCCAAATAGCATCACTACCTCGCTGATTCCTCGGAAGACCTACAACGAAATCCATAGTGACATGCTCCCACTTCCACTCGGCAATAGGCAAGGGTTGCAACAAACCCGCTGGCCTCTGATGTTCGGCCTTCACTTCCTGACAAGTAAGGCACTTGGACACGAAAGCTGCCACATCTCTCTTCATACCCCGCCACCAAAACTGGCGACCCAAATCCTGATACATCTTAGTGCCTCCCGGATGCACCACAAGGCATGAATGATGGAACTCTCGGAGTACTTCCTCTCGGGAAGACTCCGGCACAAACAGACGGTCTTGGTATCTCACACTCAGGTTGGGATACACCGTCAAACCCTTCTCAACCTTCCCACTGGAGATCTTCTCTCGGAGGGATTCTACCTCAAGGTCACCCCTCTGAGCCTTTAACACTCGAGTCACAAGTGTAGGCTGCGTAACAACAAAAAACAAGGCTGCAGCCTCAACGGATTCGCCTAGGAGCAAATCAAACTCCCCAAGTGCACCCAACATCTCCCACTCTCGGATGGCTATACTAGCTATCACCAACAGATTTCCTGCTAAGGGCATCGGCCACCACATTGGCCTTCCCGGATGATAATGCAACTCGAAGTCATAATCCTCATGAACTCCATCCACCTCCTCTGCCTCAAGTTCAAGTCTTTCTGTGTAACAGATATTTCAGACTCTTATGATCCGAGAATACCTCGAACCTCTCACCGTAAAGATAATGCCTCCAAATCTTCAAGGCAAATATCACAGCTGCTAACTCTAATCATGCGTAGGGTAATTCTTCTCGTGAATTTTCAACTGACGTGAGCCATAGGCAACCACTTTCCCTCTTCATCAACACACAACCCAGACCCTCTCGTGAGGCGTCACAATAGACTGCATAACCCAACCCTCTCTCCGGAATAATCAAGACTGGAGCGGTGGTCAGTCTAACTTTCAACTCCTGAAACGACTTTTCACAAGTCTCACTCCATACAAATTTGACTCCCTTCCGAGTCAATCTAGTCAAAGGCGAAGCTAACCTGGAGAAATCCTTCACAAACCGACGATAATACCCAGCTAATCCCAGAAAACTGCGGATCTCAAACACACTCTTAGGCTGTGCCCAATCTTGCACTGCCTCTGTCTTGGATGTATCAACAGACACACCTTTCCCAGAAACTACATGGCCTAAGAACTTCACCTCTTCTAGCCAGAACTCACACTTCCCAAACTTAGCATAAAGCTTATGGGCTCTAAGTAACTCAAGCACCATTCTCAAGTGTTCCTCGTGCTCCTCCTCTGAAGGTGAATATATCAGAATGTCGTCCACGAAGACGACTACAAAACGGTCTAAGAATTCCCAAAATATCCGGTTCATCAATCCATAAACACTGCCGGTGCATTGGTGAGCCCAAATGGCATCACCAAAAACTCATAGTGGCCATACCACGTACGGAATGCCATCTTCGGAATATCCTCCTCCCTGACTCTCAACTGATGATAACCCGATCTCAAGTCTATCTTAGAGAAACAATGGGAACCCTTCAACTGATCGAACAAATCATCTATACGAGGCATAGGGTACTTATTCTTAACCGTAACCCGATTCAATTTCCGATAATCAATACACAGTCTCAAAGCACCACCTTTCTTTTTAACAAAGAGGGCCGGTGCTCCCCACGGTGAAACACTATGATGGATATAGCCCTTATCTAGCAACTCCTGGAGTTGAATCTTCAACTCAACTAACTCGGCTGGGGCAAAACGATAAGGTGCCATAGAAATCGGCGCCGTGCCGGGCACTAAGTCAATAGAGAACTCAATCTCCCGATGCGGTGGCAAACCAACAAGATCCTCGGGAAAAGCGTCCGAGTACTCACAAACCACCCTTGGCAACACAATCTGGGTCTCAACACACTCACCACTCTCAAAGCTAGCCAGTAGACCACTAAGCTCACTCTGCCCTCGCAAATCATACCCCGGAGGCAAAACACTACCAATCCGGTCCCCCAGAAAATGAAAACACTCCCCGTTCATGGTACAACAAGTGACCCTCTGGTGGTAGCAATCAATAACTGCCCGGTATGATGATAACCAGTCCATACCCAAAATAACATCGAAGCCCTTCATGGGCATAACTACAAAAGGAAACGGAAGTCTATGATAGTCGACCTCTATATCACAACCCCTAACACCTTGTTTCAAGATCAATTCACCCCCAAGAGGTGACACTACACAAATAGGAGATGCTAACTGTGCTAACTCCAACTCCAAAACAGATGCAAATGCAGCAGACAAAAAGGAATGAGATGCACCCGTATCAATCAAAACACTAGCAACCGAATTGCAAAACAAGAAGGTACCTCTCACAACCGATGGAGCCGGTACAAGATCCTGCGCTGTAACAGCATACACGCGCCCAGACGACCTCTGATCAACCTGCTCACCCCTAGGAGCATAAGACTGCTGCACAGACTGGGACAATGAAGCCCCCGGATTGGCCCTCGAGGCCTGACCCGATTGAGCTGGCTGTTGACCCTGAGTTTGCCTCAAACCAGATGCACCAGGTGTGCCACCCAACTGCGAGCAATACCTCTTCATGTGCCCTACCTGACCATACTGAAAACAAGAGAGCGGCTGGCCTCTACCCTGACTCTGGCTTTGAGATCGAGCTGAAGATGATGCTGCTCTCTGTGCTCCTCCCCTCTGAGGACAAACTGGAGACTTGTGGCCCAGCTGGCCACACTTGAAACAGGTAATGTCTCCTTGGCTGCCTTTCCCAGAACTAACACTCTGCATAGGAAAATTCGATCTAGAAAAGCTACCCTGAGGCTGCTGAGGGTTAAAACCCTTCTGTTTTCTACCATCACTCTGGCCATCCTGACTCCTCTTGGAGCCCTTTTGCCCTTCCTCCTCCTCCTGCATCATGATTTCCATATGGGCTGCAGCATCAACCATACGCCCATAATCCCGAATCATAGTTCCCCCAACTCTCAGCTTGAGGCCACGCCTCAACTTCTTCTCGAACTCAATACAACGGCGTTCCTCAGACGCCACCAACTCAGGTGCAAACCTGACAAGCTAGTAAATGCAGCCTCAACTCGGCCACTGAAGAACTCGACTGCTTAAGCTGGCAGAACTGGTTTCAGTTTCTCCCTAACTGCTGGAGATAAGAACGCTCCTGGAAAGCATTCACAAAAGCCTCCCATATACCTTCTATGCGACCCTTAGTGAACTTCCACCATTGACCCGCATCCCCCTTCAGCTGGAAAGATGCCAAGGTCACTTTCAACCCTTCGTCTTCGATGCCAAGCATCTCAAACGTGTTCGTTGTCTGTTCGGGCCATTCATCTGCCTTAACCGGCTCTTTAGCATCCCCCACAAATTCATCTGGATTGGACCGGAAGAACTCCCTCTTTAGAAAGGAAGGTCCTGCATCCGCAATAACAACCTGAGCCTGATTCTCAGCTCTGAGAATGCCTACTGACTCCCTGAATGCCCCTGCTATCTCTCGGGCTAAAACGCCCATAGCCTGCTTGCCTACCGACTCGGCCACATTGGCCTGGCCAACACCCTCCTGGACTACCGGAATCTCCTCTGGCACAGGCACCTCCTGCCTACCCGGCCTACCACGCCTACTGTGTCCTCGTCCTCATCCTGACATCCTAATAAAGGAAACAAAGACGTTAGCACATTAATAAATGTGCCGAAGCTAAACACTCGCGTCCTAATGCATTGCACAACAATAATTCATTCCACATAAGCAGATAATCACATAAGCACCTACGAATTTCATTCCTGGATGATAATAGTCCCGAAGAGTTACTATAGTTCCGGTTGGAAGCAGCATTGATCAAGTGCCTTTCCAACAAGACTACTAGAAACTCAAGGGTCCAATTAACATCCTAGAAACTACGTTCCATACCCACATAATCACATAAACATGTTCTCATATAAGCATATAACAGTAAACTAACTCTCTATCAAACAAGACGAACCCATTGTGATACTAATCACTTCCCACGTACCCAAAGTATTCAAACCCGGTACGCTCTCATACCAAATTGTAACGCTCTCAAAATAAACCCATTATATATACATCATTGACATGCAATATTAAAAGAAAACAATTCATTATCTCATTCATCAGAGTATTACCAAATAAAAGCATTACATGTAACATCAAATTAAATGCCCTACGGGCTTACATCTTTCCAAGCCAACACTTGGACACAAAAACATGAGTTCTAACTCAAATACAAATAGAGCCCTAGGCTTGAATGTTTACATGTACTATCAAATAAAAACAAATAACTAAAGATAGTCTTCAAAATCCAAATCCTTCCAAGCTAAGTCCTTGGAGGTAGCTTATCACCTGGACCTGAAAAATGATGTTCCCATATAGGGTGAGCCACAGCCCAATAGAAATATGCTAAACCAAATATAAGCATTGAATAAAGCAATAACATTCAATAGATCGTTAACCAAGATAATCAATTACATCATTATACAATCTCATGACACTAATGTCTATGACACGTTTCACTTTCCATTATTATCAATGTGGCTCAGAACCTGGCCAAACTTACAACAGTGAACTATATATCATATTCACATTACTTCCAATATCAACAAAATAAATGAGACTCAGGCTCATATCACAACACTTCATACTTCCCGTTTGATACACATTTTAGTGTTGTATCAATAACATGTAAAAACACTTCAATATCAATAAGCACACATAATAGTGATGCTAATGGAGTCCATCCCCTATCTCCTCCCAAACAAAATCCGGTTTAGAGGTCCATCCCATATCTTCCCCTAAACCGTGGAGTACATCCCCTATCTCCTCCCACACAATACAATGTATGTAAACACATAACATATACAACACACAATCAATACATGTAATTTCTGTATTAATTCAACAGTCAAAATCAATGACTCAACCAATGTGATTAGTTTCAGTAATCCCTAATCCACATGGAATGTCTACAACAATCACGACTATCCTTCACCAATAGCCCAAAACAGTTATTTCTAGACTGGAAATAAATATATCAACAATTCCATAGGCGAGTGATTTAAATTATCCAACTACACCATTTAATCAATAAATTCCTCAATTTCATGAGTTTAACTAAATTTCCCAATTTTTCTTAAATTAATTATACAAATTAATTTATTAAAACAACTAGGGTTTTTCCCAAAATTAGCTAAATACCCCCAACATATCGAAATACCAAAACTTAGAACAAAACTTATAAGATGGAGTAGGAAATCCCTACCTCGAAGAGAATAACCCAAATGGAGAAGACGGAGATGATGACCCACAAACCAAAGTGCTCCAAACCGCTAAATGTTCAGATTAAAATGTAGCCCTCAACCCACTCTATCTTTTTAATAAAGGATCTAGGGTAGAAATACACTCTAAGTAGATCAAACCTAAGAGAGAAGGTGAGTAGAGAGAGAGAGAACTCGGAACTAGGGTTTTTGGATAAAAAAGATGTAAAAAAAACGTTTTAAAAACCGCTGCTGCGTATTTAAACTGGACAGGCTCGCTCGAGCGAAGACTTGGTCGCTCGAGCGACCAGACACAAGAAAACCTCGCTCGAGCGAAGAAAAGCTCGCTCGAGCCAAAAACTCGATGCTTCAGGTCTACAACCCAGAAGCTCGCTCGAGCGAAGGAATGCTCGCTCGAGCGAAGAACTCGAAAACATACACCTCGCTCGCTCGAGCGAAGAAAAGCTCACTCGAGCCAAGAAACACAACTCTCAGGTCCTAAGCCCATACGCAGACTCTCGCTCGAGCGACCAAATCCTGGCTCGAGCGAAGAACAAAAACAACAGCTCGCTCGAGCGACCAATTCCTCGCTCGAGCGAAGGTCCAAAAATCTGGACAGCAATACTTGGTTTCCAGCCCAACCAACCTGTAACAAACCTACCCAACACATCCCATAACTCAAAATAAGAAATTAAAGGACGATAACAACAATTTGATAACAACGGGATCTACGGAACATAAGTCCGGATACAACAACCAAAAGGAAAAGACCGGGGTCGCTATAAACTGATTGGCTAGAAGCAAAAGGATCAGAAGCCAATGCAGATGAGTGATCAGGTCAGTAAATGTTACCAAGAGCTTGGTAACGGTTAACCATTTTCAAGAGAGTGAGATTAAGTGATTGACTCCGAAGGAGGAGGAACAAGAAGTTGATTAGGTTTACTAGAAGAAGGGACCAAAGCCTTCGAAGGAGACCTTGGGCGAGACATCTGTGGAATTAAAACAATAATTAGCAACCAGAAAGAAGATCTAAATAATCTTGGTGACGATGTAAACAGTTGTAATTGTGAACAAGTAAATTACGACGGGCTTGGATCTGATGGAAATTGATATATTGGGCTCTTTTAGTGGGTGGTCTGGTTAATTTGAGGTGGTGAATACGATATGTAAGTTGTTTAATTTGGGTTTTGAAATGGGTAATTCGGGATTCATGGTAAGAAGTAAATGGTGCAGTCATCCCTTACCCCCCTGTAAAAATTCCCGGGTAAGAAAATCAGGAAGGGAATTTTGACAACCAGGTATATAAGTAATATCAAAATAAAAAATACTTAAAATAGATTGCCATCGGGCAAAAATTTGTTTACTAGCAAGATTTTGAACATCTTTTTCTAAAACATATTTAGCAAATTTGCAATCAACACGAAGTAAATTTTTTTGATTTAAAATATCATCTTGAAATTTTTGAATACATAAAACAGTAGATAAAATCTCTTTTTTAATAGTACTATAATTTAATTGTGCTTTATTTTAGACACTAGAATGATAGCGAACAATTTGTTCAGATGATTGAGGAGTGACTTTCTGAAGAAGAATGCCACCATAACCAATATCAGAAGCATCAGTTTGAATAATTTTGCATGAATTTTCAGTAGGAATACCGAGACAAGGAAGAGACTTAACATGGAGTTTAATTTGTTGAACAATAGCAGTATGAACAGAAGACCAAGGAGGAGGATTATCCTTTAACCTATTAAACAGAGGTTGACAGACTTTCCTAAGGTCTTTATAAAATTCAGCAATGTTATTAAGTGAACCTAAGAACCTTTGTAATTGGGTTTTATCAAGAATTTCTTCAGGAAATTTAGACACAAACTCAATGGAGCGACTAATAGGTAAAATAGTATTATGGTGGATGTCATAACCTAAAAATCTAACTTTAGTTTGAAATAATTTAATTTTAGGAGTAGAGATGACAAGACCATGACTTTTAATTGTGTAAAAGAATGCAGTTAAATGTTTCCAATGTTCACTAATTGATTTTGAAAAAATTAATATGTCATCAATGTAAACAATTGAAAAATGACTAAATGGGTTGAATATATTATTCATGATATTTTGAAATTTACTAGGAGCATTTTTTAATCCAAATGGCATGACATTCCATTCATATTGACCAAAAGGTGTATTAAATGTAGTTTTATATCTATCTTTCGGATGAATTTGGATTTGCCAAAAATCACTTTTTAAATCAAATTTACTGAAAATAACAGCTTGACTAAGTCTTTTAATTAAATCCTTTTTATTAGGTATAGGATACCGAATCCATTCTAGAACAGCATTTAATGGTTTATAATTAATAACTAAGCGAGGAACACCTCGTTCTAATTCAGCATTTTTATTAACATAAAAAGCAGGGCAAGACTAGGGTGATTTACTGGGACTAATTATTCGATTTTTCAACAATTCATTGATTTCTTTTTTACACATTTCAAGTAATTCATGATTCATTTGAATAGGTCTAGATTTAGTAGGAATTTGTTTTTCATTAAAATTCTTAATGTATGGCAAAGTAACTACATGTTTTTTCCTATGCCAAAATGCAGTAGGTAAGGTAGAACAAACAGTTGATTCAAGTTTTAATTTGAAATCATTGATTTGAGAAATAATAATGGGATCAGTTAATTGTTGGTCAATGCGTTGATAATTAATTTCTTCTTTAAGAAAATTTAAATGTCTAGTTAATCGATTGATTGTCTGAGAAATAGAACAATCTTTTAATTGATTTAATTCTAACATTTCAGGAGGAGATAAAAATTTAAATGTAACTGGTTGACCTAAAACATGAGTTGTTATTCCCGTACTAGATGTAGTAAATGGATATAATAAATAAGTAAATGGGGTACCTAAAATAATTTTATGAGTCATATTTTTAACTAAAACAAATGAGGTTTTAAAACATACATTATCTTAACAAACATGAACTTTAGGTAATTTATATTTTATATGCATTTTATTACCATTAGCAGAAGTTAATTTCTCATGACTTTTTTCATAATATTTAGTAGGGAGTAATCCTTCTTGAATACAATTTAAATCAGCACCAGTATCAATTAAAGCAATTAAGTCTAATTCAAAATCATTAACAACTATCTTGATTTTAGAGTACCATTTTTGAATATAAATTTTGTTAATTGGATTTAACCTTTTTTCTTCAGGATTGTTGGATTGAGATTGGTGTGAGCGATTGTCAAATAACAAATTATCAGGATTAGTGGGATCAGAATCATGTTCAGATTCATTGGGAGATTCATTATGATTTTCTTGAAAATTATCTAGACTTTTATTAAGTTTTAAAGTAATAATTTCGTCTTCTAATTTTTTATCTTTATTTTGTAAGTCTTTAATTGTCTATTTAATCTGATTGATTTCTTGTTGTAACTCTTGAAGTGTAACTTCTTTTTGTTTATTTTTAAATCTGTCTAAGGTTTTAGACAAACTAATTATGGGTTTGTCAAACTTAGGTTTATTTTCAAAATGAATTAATAAAGATTTTAATTTATCAATATATTTTTGTTTTAAATTGGGATCATCTAACTTGCTGATTAATTCAATAAGAGCAGATTCTTCTTGATTATTTTTAGCAAGAATAGTAATTTGTTTAACTGGTTTACAACAAACATCAGTACATCCTATGTTAATATTATTATCAGATTCATCACTAGGTGAATGGTATTCAGATGAAGTATCAGGATGATCAGAAGAGGAATCACTGATAGATTGATTTAATTGGAAGATTTCATATAATTGAGTTTTGGAATTATCATCAATTTGAAGTTGATTAACCTTATCTTTTAATTTTTGTTTTTCTTTACATTTATTTGAATAATGACCTTTTTGACCACAGTTATAACATGTAATATCTTTATTAGATTTAGATTTCGGATGTGATTTGGTTTTATAATATTTCTTTTTAGGTTTAGTATAGAACTTGTCATTTGATTTGGAAGGTGAGTAGTTCTTTTTGTATTTATTAGAATATTTAGATTTGTAGGATGATTTATGTTTAGAATATTTACGTGATTTCCTACGAGAGGGAGCAACAGGAGGTAAACTATATTGTTCATAGAAATTACCTAATTTGTATTTAGCCTTATGTTTATCTTTGTTAGCTTTTTGTGTAAGTTTAAGGTCAATACACATTTTTAATCCTTCTTTTTGAATAGTACTTATTATATCACCATATGTTAAATTGTCATATTCAATAACACCAGTAGATTGACTAAGAACATCTCGAATTTGGTGAGCAAATATGCTAGGTAATCCATTAATAAATTTTTCTTTCTAAAATGATTTAGTACAATCTTCTCTTAACATAACTCTAGAGGTAAATACATCTTTATACCATCGAAAATCACTTAAGGTTGGACAGGTAAAATTACTAAGTTGATCATGTATGCGAGAATATATATTTGTAGGAGTACCAATAAAATGTCTAACTATTGTATAAATTAATTGATTGATTCCATTAGGGTGAAAACAGCCAATAGTTTCATCAAAAATAGGTAAACCATTTTCATCAGTTTGATTAGCACAAATGATTGAGTCTCTTTCATCTTTAGTAAGGTATTTTTTCCACCAAGATTTGAGCATACCAGTAAAACCAGAGGTAATTAAAGAAACAATTTCAAGTTGAGAATATTGGGGATAATTAGAAAGGTAACTATTTGAGACCATAGATAAATGATTTAATTTTTAAAGGATTTGATCTTCACTGAGGCCATCAATATTCCATTCATATAATTTTTTAGCAGAGACAGAGAATTGATTATTAAGATTAGTTTCTTCAAATTGGAGATCGGGTGGAGTAGGTCGAGAATACCAGTTTTTGGTAGTTTGAGGATTAACTTTGGGATAAGTAATCTTATTAAGATTAGATGATTGAAATTGTTGAGTTAATTGATTTAGTTCATTATCAGTAGTATCTGTATCAGATTGATTAGAAACAGTGTCTGTAATAGGTTGTTGATTTAAAACAGTAAGACCTTTGTCTTTGGATGTAGAAGTATAATTATTGGGAGTTAATTTAGTGAATAATTGTTCGATAGCTTTGACAGTAGATTGATCATTAGTAACTAAGCTAGTTCTTTTAGAACGATGACTAGGAAGATTAAGTAAAGGTTGATCTAAAGATTTAGTAGTTTTAATAGAATGTTCATCTAAATTGGTTTCTAATTTATCTAGTTGTTTACCAATTGTTTTTAAACATTGATTAGTATAATTATTTTGTTCAATAACTTTTTTAATTTCAGGGTCAGTGCCAGGTAATTTAAAAGAAGAGGCTGGGACTTCAGTTCCTTGATGATCAATAATTATATTTTCTAATGGAGGATCATTAGAACTAACAGAAGTGTTAGGAGAAGCTTTCCATTTATGTTTTGTGATTGTGTTAATTTTTTTATAATATTTTTCCATATATTCAAAGAAAGGTAATTCAAAACCATATTCAATCATGAAATCATACCATTTTCTAGTTATTCTGGATTGTTGAGCAGAATCATATTTATCACGGTACGCATGTCGTTTAATCCTATTTTCTTTGGATCTAAAGTCAATAAGTAATTTATCTAGATCAAGAGTAAAATCTTTTTTGATTGTCATTAATTGAGAATTTACTGGAGGTATAAATTCATCAAAATCAGTTTGAGTTGGAGAATGATTAGAGGCTATGTCTTCTTCAGGCAAATGGGTGTGTGTAGAATAAATAGGTTTACTTATTTAAGAAGTTATAGAGTTATCAATCCGTTTTAATTTATTATGGGAAGTTTGATTAGTTTGGCCAAGATGTAGTTGACTATTTTTCCGAAACAATGGAGTAGTAAATATTTCATCTTCAGTTGTAATTTCAGTAGGGACACTAGATGTGCTATGTCTAGAAGATTGACTTCGATTAAATTTAATTCGAACGGAACCATCATCATATTGTTGGATATCGTGAATATCTTGAATTGAAGATTGTTGTTGATTATGTTTGTAATTTTCATTATCAGTAATCCATTGATCAGGGAGAGTAACATTTTCCCATTCAATCATTTGAGGAACATTAATATGAGATTCATTATTACTGCTTTGTATTAACATAGTTTTATCTTTAGGGGATTTATGCAAAGCTTGAACATTTAAATTAGTTTTCATGCATTTATAATGAACACGAAAATTAAAGCAATATTATAGACCTTTTCTAACATATTAGTAAATGAGCCATTTAATTGAATATTCAAAGTTAATCCTTTCAAAATATGTGGATCTCGTAAACTTAATGTAAAATCAGGAAAACAGTTGAAATGTACTGGACCTTTATGAAGACCAGTTTTCATCATACCCATTAAACTATCATTGTAATCAATAAATCGAGCATCTCGTAAACATAACAAAACATAAGTATTTTTACCTTGTTGAGTTAAAGGTTTTATACCAACTTTTGATCCTAAATGAATAAAATTATTACCATTTTTTAAATGTCTTTTTACCAGGTTAGCATCAAATAATTGACAGGTTTCCCTAGGTTTTTCTAAAGCATAAATTTGTTCAATTGTTTTAACATGCAAGTTAACATGAAAAGTATTCTGTAAAAAAGTAGTTTTATAAATTTCCTTAATTGGTAATCGTGGTATATTCCAATTTAAATCAATTTTATCATTTTGTATTTCAACATCTTCTTCATTTATTACTAATCCTTGATTTGGTATTGAGGGCAAAGTTGTTGACCTAGAACTAACTGATGAGTTACTTCTAAAAAAATCATTTTAATTTTTTTAATCACACTTTTAATAAAAGTGAGATTTTTTTAATTCTTCTTATGTGATCTTTAATCACATGTTAATAAAAAGATGTGATTAAAAAAATATATAAATAATCACACTTAATTGAAAAGTGACATAAAAAAATAAATATTATCACACTTAATCAAATCATTTGAAAAGTGCCATTTTCCCCCCATTTTCTAAAATGCTCTAATATTAATAATTAATGAATTAAAACTTATAAAATTAAAAACACAACAAAATCAATTCTTAACACAAACAAATCATTCAAAATCCTAAACTTTTAAATCAAATCATAAACTAACACAGGCACAT
Source organism: Camellia japonica (assembly GCA_030407325.1). Lineage (NCBI taxonomy): Eukaryota > Viridiplantae > Streptophyta > Magnoliopsida > Ericales > Theaceae > Camellia > Camellia japonica. The sequence goes on from JAPPVO010000029.1 coordinate 63,536,712, forward strand.
ATTTCAAAATCCTAAACTCGATCATAAATCTCATTCACTATCTACTACCCAACAATACAATTAAAGTAAAATCATTTAAAATCCTAAGCTTACCTAAAAGTAATTCTACATTAACTTTTACATTCATCCAAAATAGAATAATAAAATAACAACGATTCAGGTTTTTAAAATAAAAATAAAAAATAAAATCTAAGTGTGGACGGATTTAAGTGTTCTTACGGGTGCAGGTTAAACTCGCAACCCACAATTATGCCATATTTCAATCTGCATTCGCCCGTATTATGTCTGCGAAACTATCCATTTATATGCGGATCGGTTCAAGTTGGGCGGGTTGTGCCATTCGGACTAATATCTTAAAAATTGAAGGACACATGTAATCCGTTGATTTAAATATTGGCTTTCCTTGACTAAAATCCACAAAAAAGACAATCTGTTGATTTAAATATTTCTAACAAATTTACCCCTCAAACAACTATTGACATCAAACAACTTATTAGAAGTTTGACCAATGGCTCTACTCGTCCATTATCCATGCCGAGAAAGTATAGCAGGGCATCAAAATGAATCAACTTCCTTGAGTAATTATAAGAAGTGTCTTTTATTTTGATAATGTTAAGTTCCACTTTGACTGTAATCAATTCAATATCTATTGTAAAGCCTCAAAAATCCAACGTTGGTAATTGATATATCAAGAGTTTATACTTCTCAATCAGTTAGAAATTAGTGTTACACTACACTAATCAACCCAAGCTTCATTTGTTTATTACTAGGGATGGTCACAGATTGGATTTGGAGCGAATCAGGGGTGACGAAAGCGAGGCAGGAGGCGGGTTACTTTTGTAAGTTGAGAAATTAAAATATTAATAAAAATTATATATAATTTAGGATATTAAGAATAATAATTTATACTTAGTGAGAATTATATTATATAAGATAGAAAATAAATAAATTAAAATTAAAATTAAGTATAATATTTTATTGTTTTAACTTTATTATACTGAAAAATAAATAAATAAATAAATAAGTAAATTATATGTTGGTCAATCTTCACTGTATTAAGAATAAATAATGTTTGTGTACTTAACAACAAACAAAAGAAATAAAAAAGGAGAGAGAGACTGTTTGATTACAAAAATCAAACTAGTAAAGAAAATAATATAAAACAATAGATTCTTATTTTGTTACAAAAACAAAATCAGAATCTGATAAAAATAAATAAATAAAACAGAAAACAAATTAATTACTAACCTTATGTATTTATTGAATAAAATTCTAATCAAGTTCGGTGTTTAACACTGTGTCCTTAAGACAGATTCGTTCTCTCCACGGTGCTTTCAGATTATGGACGTCTATCTCTCAAGATAAAATGATCAACTACGAATAATAGCAGCACTACAAATTATTTGCACAACAAACATACTTTGTGTTTACACTCTTTCTCACAAGAAAATAATGCAGCAAAAATGCAGAGAGAGCAATGGTAGAATTTGGATGAAAATTCAAGTGAAAAAAATCAATTGAGGGACTGCCTATTTATAGATGAAAATGGTGGCTTTTTGGTTTGAATCCAACACGTATGGTACCTGTTCGGACAGATCTAGTTTGAATTTCAAACAGAAAAAAACCTGTTTTGGGTTTGAATTTGAACAAATTCAGATCTGTTTGGACAGATATGAAACTGTACAGAATTTCTGAAGAGGTGCAAACCAAAATTTGAATTTTATTTCCAACCAGAATTTGAAATAAATACGGACATATTTTATTTCCAAACAAGTAAAATAAATTCAAATATTATTTGCCCAAAAAGATAAGTATTGGGTCAGACAAGCTCAATCCAACCTCACACCACGCACCCGCACTGCAGCCCAGCCTGAACCGATGACGGCGGCGCACGTGTGTTTATTTTTGGGTTCAATGGGTCTAGCCCATTTTGTCCATCAGCTCTTCCTTCTACAAACTTGGGGTGTCCCTTGGGGCCCTCCCCAAGTTGCAAACTCAAGCCTAATAAACCCACAAAAGTTTGCCGATCAAACCAATGTGGGACAAGCTTTTAATTCAAATCTTTAAGGAATTTCCACCAAAACTCCATTTCCACAGAGCTCACTTTAGCTTCAATTCCCCATTCACCCTATAATGGTTTTGAGCAACCAAATATACTATGTGAATTACAACGTGGCATAGAACGCGTTACTACTTAGACCCGCCAACTTTGACGCATGGATCCCATCTAAAAAATAGACCAAAGTTGAGAAAAAATCTAATTTTTTTCAAAACCATTTCTAACATTATATACATATAAATATATTTAATAAATATGATTGGACAGGGTTCGAGTAGAATGGGGCGCGAGAAGCAAAACCAATCCCCACCCCATTTCTTAATCGAGGCGGGAAAAATCTGTACGGAATGGAACAAGGGATGCAGGTGCAAAGTGGGGCGGGGAAAAATTATCATCCCTATTTGTTACACATCTTTTAATTACCCTTGAATTTAATGAGAAGGCTGCTTTTAAATAATCAGTGCTAGAGTCTACATAATTTGTGCATATTGAATATATTAAATTTTTTTAGTCCAAATAAAAACAATAAAAAAAATCTATGTTTAATAACTAGATGAAAAATGTATCGATTTATTATTTTAATAAATTAATTTTTTTAGTATCTCTAATGGTGATGGTAACGGTAATAGTGAGTTATAGGTGGTAGAATTTTACTATTTAAATGTTAAACTTAATAGTAAAATTTTACTTTGCTAACATTAACTTGAATAGTAAAATTTTACTATGTTTTTTTTTCTTCAGAATTTAATAATCAACAAGAAGCTTATTTGATCGATCTCAATAAGAGAATTTCATATTCACTCACTCACTCACTTACAAGAATACACCATCCTCTTCCACATACACAAAGAATAAGAGAAATTAATAAATTTATCACTGAATAAATTTGAATCTAAAACAAATGAGACAGTTGATATGGTGGTTGTGTGGATCGATGACGATGGAGTGTAAATCTATGATGGTATAGAGTGTAAATTTGCAAAGGTAGAGGTGAAAAATGGTGGGTGGACGGCAACGATGACGATGGCTTGATCTAAATTCACTGCACCTACTGTTTAATTAAATGAATATAGAGCTCAAATGACCCAAATGAAATAAAATATAGGCCTTAAGACAAATTCTGAAACCACAAATTAAATGAAAGGTGATTCCTGGATTCAATCTTGAGCTGGTGAGTATTGCTAGCTTGATCTAAATTCATTTCACCTATTGTTTAATTGACAAAAACGTATTCGTTGAGTATGACAATTGTTATTTTAGTGGATTTTTTTTTTTTTTTGATACTAGACTACAAAACCTTAAAAATTAAAAAAATCAATGATTTTTTTTTTTAGATTAGGACCACTTCAAAAGGTTAAAAAAAATGACACAAAATTTTAAAATTCACTAAAGATAAAAATAAAAATCTAAAAAGGGAAACTTTTTTTAGTTGTTTCCAAACTCTCAAAATGTAAAATAAGCATCAATGGGGTGTGAAAGCAGCCTATGGGCCCGAAAACTAGAGAGGCCCAAAGTTATAGGAGGGTGTGTTTTGGGTCACCGGATTTTGGGTCAAGTAATTATGATACTTAATTATGGGGAAAGAGTGTGTTTTACCGAACCCTTCAATTTTAAGCATATTTTTCCTTCTATATATTCATTCGTATAGATTTTAGGGCGAACTACACTAGTAGTTCCTGTAGTTTAGAATTTGTGTCACTTTAATATTTGAATTTTCAATTGTGATACATTTGATCCTAAATTTTGAATTTTGTTTCAAACATGAACAATCAAAGATATTTCCTTTACAAACGGTCCATTTCAAGGATAAAGTCATCATATAAATTATTTTGTGTAAGTTAACTTGCATGTTGTTTGAAATGTAATGACCTTTTTTTTTTAATGAATAATGTCGAAATTTTCTTGGTTATAAAGTTCTATTGGGTTTGATTTTCAGAATCTATTTTTAGAATGTTTTTTTTAAGAAACTAAAAATTAAATTGGTGAAAAAAATTAAAAACACGTCATTTTTATATAATTTTATCTTTTGGGAGGTAAAAACAATTTTTTTAAATAGTTTTTTTATATTTATTTTCATTAAATTAGTTTCTATTTTATCAAAAGTCAAATATGGTGACAATTTTGATGTCATTATTAAACCAATCCATTAAATCAAAAAATCCAAAATTAAAAATATTTCATATATTAAACATATCAATTACACATTAAAATCCTAATAACCATCCTATCGTACCTAAATTTTCACTTTTAATAATTATTTGAAAAAATCTGAGTTTTTAATAGCAATGTTTGAAATAGCGTTTAATTTTATTGCTAAATTTAGAGCATTGAAAGATTTATTTACAGTCACCACCTAACATAAAATTTGGGGGTGTTAGGCTACCAAGAAAATAAATTTTTAATGAGCTGGTACTTTCATATTTTCTATTTACTAATGTGTGGTCTGTTTTATTTTAATGACTTTTATTAATAGTTTGTATGGATCAGAGATGAGTTTGGAGGGAAGGTGTCAGGCACCCTACATCACCCTTTCCATACTATTTACCCTGTATATGCTGAAACCTATTAGAGTGCATGTGCTTTTGATTTTTGAAATGATTGGTTTATCAATTTGTTAATTTTATTATGTGTGAAGATGAGAATGTGTTGATTGTGATGTTTATTAATTTTCTTGTGAGCTTGGTGGGGAGTGGGTTGTCACGCCCCGAATTTACATGGTCCGGCTCACGTGAATAAACCACCCAACGATGAACAATAGATAACATGCAAATGAATATAATATAGTCACACAATACATGTGCTTATCTGATTTTATACATTCCTAGATACAACATCTAAGTCGAATAGATGTTCTATAATTAAAACATGCACACATGTTATAAAATTAAATTAAACGCCATGAAGCTTACATCATGCACAATGGTGTAACCCTTACATGAATGGCACACGGCCAATAAATAACAAAAATGGCCCTTGGCCTACAAATAATAGAATCACCCTACACGGTTTATAACACAGTTTCACGTTTTAGTCCACATCCACCCATGTACACTGAAAAATATTTTCAGCCACATAGGGTGAGCATAAAGCCCAGTAAAGAATATTTCAAAAACTAAACATGCTCGACTAGCATAAATGATCATGATGCAATACATATATACAATATGCCCAAATGCATATTCAAATCCATTTGACTTCTCAGCAAAATCCTTTCTTTCCAATTACCAAAACCTTACGCTTAGTCAAAATGTTTTCGAGTTCAAATCATCCGTTTGATATAAAAATTCCTTTTCAAAAAAATCGATTCAAGCATTTCAATACCAACCAGCAAATGCATTGCTAAACCAAATGCGAACACATTGCTAGACAACAGCATATACATTGTAAAAACCATATTCCAAACATCCTACTTAAAAACCTACATAATAGTAAATAAATGGGTGAATCTCCAGCATAACACAACCTTTCACAAAAATTTCGTTCGCGGGAAACTATAAACGGGCACCCATGTAAATGTAAGTTATACAAGCGCTACTATTACCATTTTACGGATATTTCGTCTGTGGGATTAGTACTCATGTATACGTGTGGTTTTCGAGACTTTCACTCTGAACACACAGGCCAATTTATTTGATGTATCAACAAATTTCTCCCAGATTCACCATTTTATTTGCCCTTTTTAATAATACAATACATGTAACTCAAAAAATTATTTTTCCAAAACAATACAAATGTTCCAAAACATAATGTGAGAATTTTTCAAAACATACTGTTTCAATTTCCAAAATCCATTATATACTCCACGATATGAATAATTTCAATTTACCTAATCCACATGCAATTTCTAACACATGGCAATGCTATCCTCCACCAATAGCCAAAACAATTATCACTAATGCAATGGCTAAAAGATAACGATATAGATATATTTTTTTCTAAAAGAGTAATAACACCCATTATTTCAAAATCCAACAATCATTCACTTTCAATCTTTTTCCAACCAAACCACTTACCCACAAAAATAAATAAATAAATAAATAAATAAAAATAATCAAATCAAATCCAACTCCTAAAACAATATCATTTAAGGTCTTTCCACAAATTGGAGTTTTTCTCTTTTAGAAAATCAAATGTAAGTTTGTTTACCAAAAATAGATTTAATAGCAAATCATAACCAAACAACCCCCAATTTGTACAAACCCTCAACCCACGATAAAATTTCAAGATCAACCGTATGATACCAAATATAAATAACAACATACGTCACAAATATGCTATCGAGCTCATATTGAGTTTAAGAAATAGGCCCTACCTCTTGAAATAAAGATGAGACAAGAGAGAGAGAGAGAGAGAGAGAGAGAGAGAGAGAGAGAGAGAGAGGGAAATGGAGAAACCTCAAGAGCGCCAAAAACCAACTTTGCTTCAATCAAAAGAAAGCTCTCGATGTGCTCTACCTTTTTGTCAAAGAGACTAGGGTGAAGAAATCGATGGATCTAGGTGTATTTGTAGAAAGAATGTGAGTTTTGGAGAGAGAAGTTCTAGATCTAGGGTTTTTAGAATGTTTGGAGAGAGAGAGAGAGAGAGAGACGAAAAAGTGACCCAGAAAAGTAATTTTACGAACTGATATATGCGCAGGTCGCTCAAGCGCAAGAAGTGTCACTCAAGCAGCTAGAGACAATAAGTTTCACCGCTTAAGTGCAAAATACAAACTCTCAAAAGTTTTACAGACAGAAAATCATCGCTCAAGCGCAAGAAGCTTCGATCGAGCGAAGAATACCAACTTCCAGTATTTTTTCCAGATCTGCAAAAGTACTGGAGGTTCACAAAGACCACTCGAGCGCAAGAAGCGTCACTTGAGCGAATGAAGAAAATTCTAGGGCAACAACAGTTTGGAAAGCATGCTACCAACTTGTTCCAAACACAACCAACACATCCCAATCGCCAAACTCAAACAGGAATAAGGGGATACAAGACAAGAACAACTACATAAAGAAAAGAAACCCGGATCTAAAGCACCAAATGGGTCGGGTCTAAACCAGAATCGCTATATGGGTGGTTACTAGTATTAATAGAATGTGCTGATTGTGATATTTGTTAATTTGCTTGTGGGTCTAATGGAAAGTGGATGGTTATTGTTATTATTAATTTGTTTGCGAGTCTGGTGGCGAGTGACTGGTTATTTGTATTAATATGCCTAATCCAATGTATGGGTGAGAATGAGCTGATTGTAATATTTATTAATTTATTTGCAGGCCTAATAGGAGTGGATGGTTAGTGGTATTAATATACATAACCCAATGTATGGGCAATATAGTACAAGTTAGTAGTTAGCTTGTTAAAAGTCCAAGTAATAGTATATTTACTATACACTATGCTAGGGATAATAATATATATAGTGCTGAAAATGTAAATAAAAGATCGAAAAAGTCTGTGCCGGTGTAGTTACTATACATTTGTCTAAGAGATAGTATATAATAATAATGTGTATTATTTACATATATATAGTACTGATATTTAAATGACAGAAATGTAAATAAAGATCAAAAAAGGTTGTGTCAGTGTATATTTACTATACATTTAGCTAAGGGACGATATATAATAATAATATGTATTATTGATTGTAGACACCCCATTTTTGACCGACCTTAAGACTCAAACGTCACCGATTGAGCGCTCGGTGATGGTGCATGTTGTGCTTGTCCTGAGGTTTCGGAGTTCTCGGCTGAGAGCCTTACCTCCGGACCTTGGAACTTTTTGTGCTTTGACTCGGTTTGTGGACCAGGTCTTGTTTTCTCTTCCCAAAGGGAGGGAGAGGTCTTGTAGACCATCTCTCAGTGGTCGTAGACTACTTTTCATGGTCGTAGGCCACTGTTCCCGTTTGGAGACTAGTTTCCGATTTTCGGGGCCGTCGGCCGTGCACCTCAGCTCGGGACCGCTTAACATCCTCCGTTTGCTCCAGTTTTTGGAGCACACATTGCTTCCTCTGTCTAGAGGGACACTGTGGCCCGGGAGACCACTTTTGTGGTCGTACGCCACTTTTGGTGCTCAACATCCAGTTTTCGAGGCTCCCGGCTGCACGCTTTGCCTCCCGAACTCTCGTTTTGCATCCGTGTTGGTTCTTTTTTGGCACAACCCTTGTTTTCCTTGTTTGAAAGGTGGTACAAGGGTGGGAGACCAGCATTTCTCTTGGAGACCACTTCTCTCTTTGCCAGCCGATTTTCTTGTCGGGAAACTGGTTTTCTTGATCTTTGGGCCACATTTACTGGTCTCTCATACCACCACTGGCGTGGTTTCAGTGTGGAGACCACCAAATGCCCTGGCCGACCACCCCTTTTCTGGGAGACCACTTGCCCTGGTCGGCCGACCAAGGAAAGTGGTCGGCCGACCACATCTTCTGGTCGGCTGGTTTTCTCATGCTTTGTCAGATTAAGTGGGTGCCAGCTGTGCCAGTTGGAAGGCACAGACTGTATCCTCCATACACGTGTATGGAGGATATGCACCCTTGTTTTAGCTTCTTGAGGAATCTTTAACTCTTGCCCCTCTATAAGAGAGGCACTCCCTCTCCTTATACCAGGTTCTGAATTTTGGCTAAGGCCCCAAGATATATCTCTCTCTATATCTCTACATCTTAGGTCCGAAAGGGCATTGTTCTTGACCCTTTTACACTACACCTCATAGCCATACACTTCCACCATTGATTTGAGGTTCTTGGAGGTTGTTTTCAGAGGTTAAAGAGCTGGTTTTTGGTCCCAAAGTTTGCTAGTCTTGCTGAGCTTCGAGGGTAATCACTTTTCCCTCTTTTTAAGCATTGTTTTGATCCTTCTCTTAGCCTTATTTGCATGCTTATTTGAGCTTTTTTGTCAACTGAAAAAGCTTCATATTTAAGTGTTTTTCATGTTTTTTTAAGGCTCTTTTTTGAGGGTCATCTACCCTCTTGCATGCTCTATTTAGCTTGTTTTGTGCCATGCCATAAGGCATTCGAGCTAGTCTTGCTTGGAATCCTACCACTGAAATTAGTGGATTTCAGTGGTGAGAATGTGGCTTTGAGGGCCTAAATCAGAGAGAGGTGACCCTCTCTCTTGTTGTCTTGTTTACTAGCATTTTTGGGCCTACCAAAGCATATGTTTATACATTTGGAGGCCTAGTTCATGCACTTTTGGTGACTTCTACAACCTGCCTAGTCTCTGACCATGGCTGTTTGGTCCTTTTTGCTTGCTTTGCATGTGTAGAGTAATCCCTTTCATGGCTTATCAAAAGGATATCATTCTTGCATGTATTGGTCTTGTTTCAGTGGATTCTTGGCCATCATTTGGCATGCCATGACTCTGTTTTTGCTTGGTTTGATAGTCCTTCACATGCTTCATATGCTTGTAGTGTAACTCATGTTCACTAGCTCACAATGCATGTTGTTTTGGCCCTCTATTCTAGCATATTTTGGCCATGCTTCAAACTGATTTTGTTCATATTTTGGGTTGCCTTAGCTCTGTTTTGAGGCCTCTTGGTCGAAAAATGCTTGCCATGCATCCTTGTTGTGTAATAGCATTGACTAGCTTTGAGTTTGGAGGTCCCTTGCATGCTTAACTTGAGCTATTTACATGTTTTGGCATCATTGGGCATGATATTTCAGAGCTTATAGGGGTGCTACACTTCCATATTTTCCATGCTTTAAGTGCTCTTTAGAGTTGTGCATTTATGGCCTATTTGCAAGCCATTGCATAAGCTTCACTTTTGTGCCTTTCAAGCCATCATCCTGTCACGACCCAAACCCGCCCCTATGGGTTTAGCACCGTAACCGGCCAGTAATCCGAGATTACCAAAGGCCTTCTTAACAGTAAAACAGTAATACAAAGTACAGGGGCTGCCGGAAGCCAAAACAGTAATAATAAGATGTCCAATGAGCTGCGACATTCTGTATGCAAAAAGACTTTTTCATCACATATTTACATTCAGTACAAAAACAGTAAGTACATACGTCATTTAGACGCATTCAGGTTAGGGACCAAATCCCTACCATAACAGTATAGTACAAGTCTCAAACAGTCTATACATAACAGAAACAGAAAGGGGGAATCTAAAACACCCCTAAACAGCCTCAACTTGAACCAGTCTGGAACCTCGAAGTGAGGCACAAAGGTTGGCTTGACAAAAAGGAAGCTTAGCCTGACGCTTCCTAGCAATGGTCCGGTGCCTGTACGCCTACATATATATATATATTAGCAGTGAGCTAAAGCCCAGTGAATAACATATGCGTAAAGAGGTTAAGAATGAATGTCCTTTCAGTATTGAAAATAGTCATTTATCAGTATATCAGAGTCATTCAGTTTGTGGCTCATATTTCACGCCATAACAGTCATTCAAAAATCATAATAGTCATATGTGGTACATCCAATAGCAAACAGTACAGTAGGTCTTAACAGACCGAACAGTCAGTTGATAGCCATCATATCAGTAAACAGTAGTGGTTCCAAACATGGGAATTGACAGAGATCTCTATGACAGTAGCAGTACAGTACAGTAACAGTAAATTGTTAGGGATGCCACGAATACAGTTCACAAATAGGACAAACATTCATTCAGTAAGAAATATTATTTCAGAAAGCAATATAGTTGTTCATTCAGAAAATATTCATGATTGAACATATCTTTACAACATTGTTACTTACAGAGTTCTGGGCTACAGATAGGTTAGTAAGCGTCCTTGGATGCCAACCCTACATAGTTATAGGATGAACACATACTAAGTTACACATTCGGGAAATATAGCCTGATCCCTAATTTGCCTCGGTGTGGTTCTACATCAATATCCTCATTAAGATGCCTTAAACTAGACCTAAGAATGCCTAGGATGGAATGAGGATGCAAAGATGCATTTGAAAACACTTTTCAAAATTTTGCTGAAACAAGGTCCCGCTTGAGCGTGGGTTTCCCTGCTCGAGCGGACATGTAGACAAAAGATCTCCGCTCGAGCGTCAATTCACCCGCTTGAGCGCACTGCAAAAGATGCCAAAAGTACTGGATGCACAAAATTCACGCTCGACGGGCGCTCGACCCCCGCTCGAGCGTGCATTCCCCCGCTCGAGCGGACTGTAAAACAATGTAAAGTGCTGGTTACCCGTATTCCACGCTCGAGCACCACTTTCCCTGCTCGAGCGTGAGTCCAAATTCTAGAACTTCCAGATTGAACCTTCAAGCTCAAAATCAACTTTTAATGCATCAACTTCGATCCTTTTGGGCCAATTTTCTAGAAAACACTTGTAAATTCATAGTATAACATGATTCAAAGCTCAATTTGTAAAATCAAGGCCCAAAGGTGAGTCAATTAAACACAATTTCAAACAAAACTTCAAGAACATGAAGTGTATGCAACATGCAAGAATTTAAACAACTTTAAAGCTTTAAATACTTGGTCAAAAGAGTCAATTTCCTTAAGAACATGATGAATTCATGAACTATACTCAAGATATGAACAAGCATGTAACAATCCCCTTGGAAACAACCTCAAAATGCTAGAACATGTACATGAATGCATGGATTAAGCTTCAATTCAACATTTTTAGACCAAAACTTGACTTAGATCACTAAACTCCCATGAACCATGCAAGACAATACTTAAATACATCAATGAGAGGTTGAATTCTCTACCTTAAACCTTGTATTTCAAGTGTAGAAGCTCAACAATGCAATTAGCCTTCAAATCTCTTAATCTCCAAGCCAAAACAAGATGAAATCACCCTATCTCCCTATCCTCCCTCTCTCTAGTCGGTTTTGTCTTTCAAAGATGTATTCAACATGAATGAGGTAGAAAAGGGATGGTCTAGTGTCAAGCCACTAAGTGGCAAAATGGTAGTTAAGTCCAACTCATGCAATTTAACATTATTTAAACCAATTTAATCATACCAAATCACATTTCAATTAAACATGCCATAAAATCACATAAATTCTAATTAGCACAAAACACTAATTAATTTCTGGTTCGGCCGCCGATAAGGCCTTCAATTTGCAGTTTAAAACATAAAACATGAACAGATCATTTAATAGTCAAGAGATAGAATTGCATTCAAACCAACACACTCAATCAATCAGTTCAGAATTTTGGTCAATCAGTTAATTAACATGCTTAATCATAGATTAGCACTAATCAGTGGTGTTATTAGTAAACAGTAGTGAGGGTTGTCACAGTCTCCCCTCCTTATAAAGAGTTTGGTTCTCCAAACTTGAATTACCTTCATTTTGGAAGAAAACAGGATTTAGTGGGAACAATTCAGGATATCTCTTGATCATATCGTCTTCCCTTTCCCAAGTGGCATATATGCCACCATGGTTTTGCCAGTCAACTTTCACTAACGAAATCTCTTTGTTCCTTAACTTCTTGATCAATCTGTTTACAATCTGAATAGGCAGTTCTTCGTAAATGTAGTCATCACTTAGCACTACACGAGTAGGCTCAATCACATGGAAGGGATCCTGAAGGTAATCCGTCAACATCGAAATATGGAAGACATTATGCATATGCTCCATTTCAGGAGGAAGCCCTACTTGATACGCCACCTGATTGATTTTCTCAATAATCTCATACAGTCCGACATATCTAGGCGCTAGCTTACCCTTGACTCCAAAGCGAGTATGTCCTTTCATCGGTGTCACCTTAACAAAGACGTGATCACCTACTTCGCACTCTCTGTCTCGCCTTCGGACATCCGCCTAACTTTTCTGTCGGCTTTGTGCGGTTTTCAGTCTCTGTTGAATTAGTTTCATTTTTTCAGTAGTCTTATGAACAATTTCGGGCCCAAGCAAAGGCCCATCTCCAACTTCTGCCCAACAAATCGGAGATCGACATTTTCTGCCATACAAAGCCTCGAAAGGCGCCATACCAATGCTCGAGTGAAAACTGTTGTTGTAGGCAAATTCAGCTAGAGGTAAATGGCTTTCCCAATTTCCTTGGAAATCAAGAACACACATTCTCAGTAAATCCTCCAGAGTCTGGATGGTTCTCTCTGACTGACCATCTGTCTGGGGTGGTATGCACTACTCAATCTCAGTTCAGTACCCAATGCTGTCTATAGACTTTGCCAAAATCTCGATGTAAATTTCGAATCCCTATCAGAAATAATGGACACAGGCACTCCATGCAATCTAACAATCTCATCAATATAGATTACAGCCAATTTGTCCGCATTATAAATTGTTTTGACAGGTAAGAAGTGAGCAGATTTAGTCAGTCTATCAACAATAACCCAAATTGAATCCATACCTTTACTGGAGCGAGGTAAACCAACAATGAAATCCATAGTGATGTGTTCCCATTTCCACTCTGGTATCGGTAAGGGTTGTAGTAAGCCTGCAGGTCATTGATGTTCGGCTTTAACTTGTTGGCAATGAAGACATTTCGACACAAAGTCAGCAATTTCTTTCTTCATCCCCGGCCACCAGAAATTCAGTTTCAAGTCTTGGTACATTTTCGTATTCCCTGGATGGATAGACAGTTTTGAATTGTGGCCCTCTTGCAGAATTCTTCTTTTCAGTTCAGAATCACTCGGTACACACAATCTTCCTTGGAATTTCAACAAATTCTTCTCAAATTTGAAATCCGGCCTCGGTTTGGATTCTCGTTCTTCAATGATCTTCTTCAACAAGTCATCATGTTGCTGTTTCTCTTTAATCTCTTCAATCAGTACCGGTTGAGCAGAAATAGTGGCTATTGTTACACCTTGTTCACGCAAAACAATCTCAAGCTCAAGTCTTTCAAGGTCACATAGCAATTCTTTCTGCCCGGTGAGCAAACAAGCTAAATTTCCAATCGACTTCCGACTCAGTGCATCAGCAACGGTGTTAGCTTTTCCTGGATGGTACAAAATTTGCAGGTCATAGTCTTTTATCAGTTCTAACCATCTCTACTGCCTCATGTTCAGTTCTTTCTGTGTCAAGAAGTATTTCAAACTCTTGTGGCCTGTATACACCTCACATGTTGCCCCATAAAGGTAGTAACGCCAAATTTTCAGTGCAAACACTACTGCAGCAAGTTCTAAGTCATGGGTCGGGTAGTTCTTTTCGTGCGGTCTCAGTTGTTGAGAAGCATATGCAATAACTTTACCATTCTACATTAAAACACATCCCAAACCCTTATAAGAAGCATCACTATATACAGTATAACCATCCGTACCTGAGGGTAAGGTGAGAATCGGTGCAGTCACTAGTCGAGTTTTCAATTCTTGAAAAGCTGATTCCCTCTAATCGGTCCAGTCAAATAATATCCCCTTTTGAGTCAGTTGTGTCAGTGGCAGGGCAATTTTGGAGAAATCTTTGACAAACCTTCTGTAATACCCGGCTAAGCTTGGAAAACTTCGGACTTCGGTAACGTTTGTCGGTCTAGGCCAATTCACTACTGCTTCAATTTTCTGTGGGTCAATTGTAATACCATCCTTACTGATCACATGTCCCAAAAACATTACACTGTCTAGCCAAAATTCACATTTAGTTAGTTTTTCATGAAGTTTTTGTTCTCTTAGGGTCTATAGGGCAATGTTCAAATGACGTTCATGTTCTTCCGTGCTTTTGGAATAAATCAAAATGTCATCTATGAAAACAACTATAAATTCATCCAGGAACGGTTTGAAAATTCTGTTCATAAGGTCCATAAATGCAGCAGGTGCATTGGTAATTCCGAAAGGCATAACAAGAAATTCGTAATGTCCGTACCTCGTTCGAAAGGCAGTCTTTTCGATGTTTCCTGTCTTGACTTTCAACTGGTGATATCCAGATCTAAGATCAATTTTGGAGAACACTTGGGCACCCTGTAACTGGTCAAATAAATCATCAATGTGAGGCAATGGATATTTATTTTTCACTGTTACCTTATTCAGTTCACGGGAGTCAATGCAGAGTCTCAGTGAGCCGTCTTTCTTTTTCACAAATAAGATTGGTGCGTCCCACGGTGAAGTACTGGGCCTGGTGAACTTCTTGTCTAATAGTTCTTGTAGTTGAACTTTCAATTCTTTCAATTCCGTCAGAGCCATTCTGTAAGGAGCTTTAGAAACTAGTTGTGTACCCAGGATCACATCAATGGTGAACTTAATGTCCCTATCAATCAAATCCCCTGGCAAATCATCTGGAAAAACATTTGGGAATTCTCTGACTATAGAAATACTGTTCACATTAGCTTTATCATCAGTAGGTACAGTCAATACAGAACATAGATACCCTTTACACCCTTTTCTAATCAATTTAAAAGTTTTCATAGATGAAATCAGTATGGGGGAGGTACTACTCCAACTCCGTTAAACACAAATTCAGGCAGTCCGGGTGGATGGAAAACAACTTGTTTTGTCATACAGTCTATGGTAGCATGATATTTCGTTAACCAATCCATCCCCAATATCACATCAAAATGATCAATATTCAATGGCAGTAAATCAATATACAAATGAACATCTTCAACAATAATTTCACATGCAAGGTACATATAAGCACAAGTCATGGATCCCCCAACAGGTGAAGATACAACTAACAGATAGTTCATGGGTTCCAATGGTCTATTCAATTTTCGCAAAAAAGCATGCGATACATATGAATGTGTAGACCCCGAATCAATCAAAACATACGCATTTTGAGCACAAATTGAGAGTATACCTGACACAATAGTCTCGGTATTCTGCACATCTCCCGGTACGAGTGCAAACACTCGGCCTCGCCTCATAGGCTCTTTCCCGATAGCTTTGGGGTTAGGTTTTGATGCGATAGTTGATGCTGCGGCGCTGGCTGCAGCTTTACTATTGCGTTGAGGAGCAGAAGGGCAATCCTTAACCATGTGGCCCACCTTGCCACACCTATAACAAGCACCAGAGATTTTATAACAAACCCCCTTATGATTCTTACCACATTCAGAGCAGGGCGGTATAGAACGGTTTCCTTGACTAGAACTAGTCGTTGACCCGGTATTCTGCTTTTTGTTCAATGAATTGTTTCGGCCTTTCTTAAACTTAAAACCCCGTCTTTTACCACGCCACTCGGTCGATGGTGTTTCAGTCTGTTTCAATGCCTCGATGTTTGACTTAGCCATTATTCCTCTGTCAAGAACATCCACATACTTAAGGAGTTTCAAAACGTTAATTCTATCAAGTATTTCCACATTAAGGCCGCCCTCAAACTTTCTGGCCTTTTGTAATCGGTATCCACCATGTGTGGTGCATGACGGGCAAGTTCTGTGAATTTCGATTCATACTCAGCTACCGACATGGTACCTTGTCTCAACTGTTCAAACTCAGTCACTTTTCGGTCTCTGACACACGGTGGGAAGTATTTCTCAAAGAAGGCTCCCATAACTGAGCCCAATTCATAGCAGTATTGGTGTCGCGGACCAGCATCCACCGCCTTCTGGCCCCTTCTTGTAAGGTGAAGGCAGCCAGTAGCACTTTGTGTGCTTCAGAACACGGAAAGACTTCAAATAATTTTTCAGTTTCTAGCACCCACGCTTCAGCCTTCAATGGTTCAAGGCCTCCCTGAAATGATGGCGGTTTCATCTTACTGAACTTCTATGTTAGAGCAATGATGTCATCATTCACATTCTGTTCCGGCTGTACCGGAGAAGGTGGGGGCTGTTGGTTCTGTTGTTGCTATTGCCTTAGGCTGCGGTCAGTAGTTCAGCTGTTCTTTCTAATCTCGCCATTCTGGCGTCAGATGATTCAGTCTCATCAGTAGTCCTTGCATTATCTATTTCACTATATGCAACACAATAATAATAAACGTAGGAAGTTGCATACTTTAAACATATTAACAAATTAGCACATATATTCATATCATGGCCACATACACTTTTCATGCCCATTCAATGCCCTAATCACTTTTCTAGGACATCCTATAGCTCATTTGGACACGTGTGTGCAGTATAACTCGTGGTTTAAATAATGCTCTGATACCACCCTGTCATGACCCAAACCCGCCCCTACGGGTTTAGCACCGTAACTGGCCAGTAATCCGAGATTACCAAAGGCCTGCTTAACAGTAAAACAATAATACAGAGTATAGGGGCTGGCGGAAGCCAAAACAGTAATAATAAGATGTCCAATGAGCTGTGACATTCTGTATGCAAAAAGACTTTTTCATCACATATTTACATCAGTACAAAAACAGTAAGTACATACGTCATTTATAGGCATTCAGGTTAGGGACCAAATCCTTACCATAACAGTACAGTACAAGTCTCAAACAGTCTGTACAGAATAGAAACAGAAAGGGGGAATCTAAAACACCCCTAAGCAACCTCAGCTTGAACCGGTCTGCAACCTCGAAGTGAGGCACAAAGGTTGGCTTGACAAAAAGGAGCTTAGCCTGACGCTTCCTAGCAACGATTCGGTACCCGTACGCCTACATATATATATGAGCAGTGAGCTAAAGCCCAGTGAATAACATATGCGTAAAGAGGTTAAGAATGAATGTCCTTTCAGTATTGAAAATAGTCATTTATCAGTATATCAGTCATTCAGTTTGTGGCTCATATTTCATGCCATAATAGTCATTCAAAAATCATAATAGTCATATATGGTACATCCAATAGCAAAAAGTATAGGAGGTCTTAACAGACCGAACAGTCAGTTGATGGCCATCATATCAGTAAACAGTAGTGGTTCCAAACATGGGAACCGACAAAGATCTCTATGACAGTAGCAGTACAGTACAATAACAGTAAATTGCTAGGGATGCCACGAATACAGTTCACAAATAGGACAAACATTCATTCAGTAAGAAATATCATTTTAGAAAGCAGTACAGTTGTTCATTCAGAAAATATTCATGATTGAACATATCTTTACAACATTGTTACTCACAAAGTTCTGGGCTACAGATAAGCTAGTGAGCGTCCTCGAATGCCAACCCTACACAGTTACAGGATGAACACACACTAAGTTACACATTCGGGAAATATAGCTTAATCCCTAATTTGCCTCGGTGTGGTTCTATATCAATATCCTCATTAAGATGCCTTAAACTAGGCCTAAGAATGCCTAGGATGGAATGAGAATGCAAAGATGCATTTGAAAACACTTTTCAAAATTTTGCTGAAACAGGGTCTCGCTCGAGCGTAGGTTTCCCCGCTCGAGCGGACATGCAGACAAAAGATCTCCGCTCGAGCGTCAATTCACCCGCTTGAGCAGACTGCAAAACATGCCAAAAGTACTGGATGCACAAAATTTACGCTCGATGGGCGTTCGACCCCGCTCGAGCGTGTGACTCAGGTCCCCGCTCGAGCGTGCATTCCCCGCTCGAAAAAACAAATGCAAAGTGCTGGTTATATTCGGAGCGCCACTTTGCTCGCTCGAGCGTGAGTCCAAATTTTGGAACTTCCAGATTGAACCTTCAAGCTCAAAATCAACTTTTAATGCATCAAATTCGATCCTTTTGGGCCAATTTTCTGGAAAACACTTGTAAATTCATAGTATAACATGATTCAAAGCTCAATTTGTAAATCAAGGCCCAAAGGTGAGTCAATTAAACACAATTTCAAAACTTCAAGAACATGAAGTGTATGCAACATGCAAGAATTTAAACAACTTTAAAGCTTTAAACACTTGTTCAAAAGAGTCAATTTCCTCAAGAACACGATGAATTCCTGAACTATACTCAAGATATGAACATGCATGTAACAATCCCCTTGGAAACAACCTCAAAATGCTAGAACATGTACATGCATGCATGGATTAAGCTTCAATTCAACATTTTTAGACCAAAACTTGACTTAGATCACTAAACTCCCATGAACCATGCAAGACAATACATAAATACATCAATGAGAGGTTGAATTCTCTACCTTAAACCTTGTATTTCAATTGTAGAAGCTCAACAATGCAATTAGCCTTCAAATCTCTTAATCTCCAAGCCAAAACAAGATGAAATCACCCTATCTCCCTATCCTTCCTCTCTATAGTCAGTTTTGTCTTTCAAAGATGAACAAAAGATGTATTCAACATGAATGAGGTAGAAAAAGGATGGTCTAGTGTCAAGCCACTAAGTGGCAAAATGGTAGTTAAGTCCAACTCATGCAATTTAGCATTATTTAAACCAATTTAATCATACCAAATCACATTTCAATTAAACATGCCACAAAATCACATAAATTCTAATTAGCACAAAACACTAATCAATTTCTGGTTTGGCCGCCGATAAGGCCTTCAATTTGCAGTTTAAAACATAAAACATGAACAGATCATTTAACAGTCAACAGATAAAATCGCATTCAAATTAACACACTCAATCAATCAGTTCAAAATTTCGGTCAATCAGTCAATTAACATGCTTAATCATAGATTAGCACTAATCAGTGGTGTTATCAGTAAACAGCAGTGAGGATTGTCACACATCCCAACCCATTTTGCTACTGTTTTGGGCCTGCATAAGGTCTATTTGAGATTGGTTTCATCATTTGAGCATCGCTTTGCATGTCTATAGTGTAATGCACTTCAGTAGTTTCAATGCTTAAGCCATTCAACATGTGTTGTGTGAGTTGTTTGCATGATTCGGAGTCATTTTGGAGTCATGTTATATGCCATTTCAGAGCTGGAATATATGCCATTGTACTCCATGTTTAGTCCTTTCAATGCATGTGCAAAGTTGTGTTTTTGTGCCTTAGGCTCGGGGCCATTGTATTGTGCATGCTGGCATGAGTTTTGGAGCTTTGTTTTCATCATCTATGGCCACTGATTTGGGTGTGGCTGAGGCCCATTGTAACCAGCCCGCGAGGGACCCGCGCTACAGTTCGGACTCCTCCGTTCTTGTTTGGATTGCGGTTCGTAATCTGAACCAAAGAGTCCACCTCTGGCAAATCGTTTTGAGAAAACAGATTTTTGAAAAAGTAGTGCCAAACATGGACTGCTTTGCCAGATACAGAGTCGCCACCTAAATATTTTTAAAATGGGGGAATTTAGGAAACCTTGACTCGGTGCCGAAGGCCACGTGTCCGTCATCACCAAAGTGACTTGGCTCGGGAGCTTGGGTACGATCGGGGAAGGTCAGCTATGAGCACCCCCTTTCGCCCAGTCCGAAGACTGGCCTCTACTAACCGTGATATCCGTTTTTGAAAACTTTATGCGTTCTTATTCCGGTTATTAGCCTAGAATTACTATGTGATGCGCACAGCAAAAAAGTATAGACTAGATTGCCTAATTTGGAAATAAACATTGCATATCCGTTTTGTCTCGAAAAACGTGTTGGTTTTTTTGCTACTCGCAAGTAGGCTAAAATACGGATTTCAATGAGTTGTTCCAACTCACGCAATCCAACCTCCACCCACAGGCATTCAAACAGTTTATCACGTAAGCATTTAGCCGCATGGCAAGCATACTGTCATGGCAACATTCACACGCATGCGATATGCTAAAGCGTAAAAACTTACATCGTACTCCGTGCCAAAAACAATAACTCGGTTAGCAAACATGCATGACCTAGTTCATGTTAAATGGCTAATGCAACACAGGCATAAATGCAATCTAGAGTAGGCTCGGCTATCCTAAGCATGGCATGTGAAATGCGATAAATAGCATGTATTCAATTTGAAATTAAAAATACAATGCAGTTTGTATGATGTACCGAGCCCGGTGCATGTAAACAAATGCATGAATGCACGCATGCATTGCAAAAGGTATGCTAAAATAAGTATGCCCTAATCTACCATTGTAAGAAGGTAAATAAAAGGGAAGAAAGAAATGGGGATTGGAAGACATACACCCACTCACACACACTTATTACAAATTTGCCCTCACTCGGAGGGACCAAAAGAATATACAGTCCGAAGAATAAATAATTAACTGCCCTAGCTAATTAAATATTATAGAACCCTTAGCTAATTAACAATTTAATTAAACTATTAAAGCAGTAAAGTGGCCTCGGGAAGAGGGATGCATGCATGCTCGAGTCCGCCTTGCCCGGAAAGCCCACACCGCACCACTGCTGCCTCTGTTTCACTGTCCTGCCTCCCTGGAAAATTGTCAAAGTCCCAGAACACCTTCCAAATTCACTGCAGTACACCACCGGCTAGAGGAAATAACCACCGGCTGCTTGAGGTGGCCACCGGCTGCTGGGGAGCTTATCTGCACAAAAAAGATTGCCGGTCGGCACTAAAGAGTGCCGGTCGGCACTAAATTCCTGCAGGAGACAGTTTTGACAGCAAATAGCAAACCAGCAGTGCATAGCATAGAATTTCTAGGCAAATGTATGCATGGACACACTCCCTATCAAGCAATGGACTCAAGGGAGCATGGCCCTCGACCCCCGGCCATCAATCACGCATTTCAATGCATGATGGCCGAGGAGTCGAATTGCACGTTTTAATATGACATGAATGCACAAATACACACAAAGTGCCACCACTCTATCATGCATGATCAAGTGTGTTGGCGACAAAGGGGATTAGCTCGTTTCATCACTGTGAGTATGAAATGGACTAATCCGCCTTGTGTTCGATATTACGTCCGATCGAACACTTGACACATGCAATGCAAACACGTGTTATGCTTATCTTGCCGTTTTACTTGGTCAATTTTATTTACTCATTTTAGCATTACCAATTCATCCTTTAATTGATTAAGTCCAAATGAGAGTCCGCTAATGGGAAAGAGGGCCTAAACCTCAAGTGCCTTGAGCATGAAGAAGACCTCATGCCGTTGGCTAGTAGAAACCCTCAAGAGGATTAAAGCCATTAAGCATGAACGTCTCAACTTCATGCTCAAACCGACAAGAGGCTCAAGGCTACTTTCAAAGCAATGAAAGTGAAACATGTAAGGAAGTGGCATGAATGGCATGAAGTACGCTATGAAATTGTGTGCAAGACACTACTACAACATGCAAATGGTTCAAGCACTCATGCTCCAATGAACTAATCAACTAGGCATGCAAGAGTATTACACCATAACCGCACGAGGCAAGCTTTAAACAACAAAATCAGCTTGAAACAGAGTAATGCAGCCCCAAAACAATGACTAAAGTGCATGGAACAAAGGCCAAAACAAGGTAATGAAGCATGCTCATGCAAGAGGCCAATGAAGCACATAAACCATAGCTATATGGCACAATGCATGCAGGTCTCAACCACCTCAAAACAGTGTTTCTACATGCCGAAACCATGCTGAAAATGTTATGGACATGCACCAAAACAAAGCGATATAGCATGCTAACTCATTGGGCTCTTGAAGCACATGAACTACAACTATGTAATGTAATGCATGAGAGTTGTATCCAGCTCAAAACAGAGTTTCTATATGTCAAATATGAGCCAAAAACATGCTGGTCATGCACCAAAACAAGCTCGCAAAACATGCCCTCTTTTAGGCCATTCTAAGCACTCAAACCAAACCATGCAAAGCAATGCACAAGCTACATTAAGACCTCAAAACAGGGCTTAATCACAGCAAAATGTGGACTATTGTAGGCCAAAGTTAAGCTAGCACATGTTAGGAAGTTAGGCTAAAACATGAAGCATGTTAGGCTAGAAGGCGAGATTGCCTTACAAGTGTAAGAAATAAGCAATAAGGGCCCTATCCACCCCAAAATAGATCTGAAACATGGCAAAATAAGGCCTAAAACATGCTTGGTTTAAGCTAAAACAAGCCACAAAAAGATGCTACTTTACTGGCTAACAATGCTAGGAAAGGGGATTTGCACTACAAGTGCAATAAGCATGCAAGAGGTGACCAAGATAGCCAAAAACAGAGTTATGGCAGGTCTGGAAAGTCACAAAAATGAGCCTAAACAAAGCCTCCAAGAAGTAGAAACACATGCTCTTTTGGAGGGCCATCAATACAAGCAAACAAGAGAAGAGGAGGGGGGACAACCCCCTCCTATTTTGAGCCTCAAAACAAGTTTTCTACCACTAAAATTCCTCTGGAATTCAGTGGTTTTAAGGCCAAAAAGATGTTGTTTGAAAGGCTTAAAAGTTAGCTCACAAGGCCTTATAAGCCAAGGAGCAAAAGGGAGGACAACCCCCTAGCCAACCAAGGCACAAGCCAAGACTTTTAGGACTAAAAAATGGAGGAAAATCAGTGGTTTTTGTAGTTCAACACCACCCAAAAAACAGCCTCAAAGTATTTGAAAACTTATGATAAAGCTAGTATGCAAAACAAGCTAAAAGGGAGAGAGATGTTAGCCTTGAAGCCAAGCAGCAAAAAGTAAGATTTCTGAGTTAAATCAAGCTTTAGACCTCAAATGGGACCTCCAAGGACCTTAGCTCCAAGATGAAGGTATTTGGTCAAGAGGTTGTATGCAAAAAATGTAGAGATTTCCCACTTTCAAGCCTAAAATAGGGAGAGAGAGGGAGTTCTAGAGAAAAGGGAAGAATTTGCTCACAAATCTTCTAGAGAGAGAGGATTCTAGAGTGAGAAGCTCCTCAAAATTTTCTCAGCCTTGAATATGGGATATAAGGTTCTATATATATCAAAATAAGAGCTTTTGGTCGAAATATCTCAATTGAAAATATCTAGAGCAGTGTTATGGCAGCTGGATGATAAATATCTGTCAAAACAAACTGAGTTCTGGGCACTTTTGGCCGGTCGGCACTCTTTTGTGCCGGCCAGCAATCTTTTCTGGCCGGTCGGCACAATATAGTGCCGGTGGTGGATTCCAAGGCCAAAAAAGTGCCGGTGCATGTCCAAATTGAAGCCCCGGAAGTTAGCTTTCCAATGGCGCAAACCTTGCATTAAAATTCCTCCTGTGGAAAAAGTTATGCCCATTTTGGTGAAGCCGCGCAGATTCGGTCCAACCGGGAGGATGCCCAGCTTCAACCAACCATATCTCCTCCACCCGGACTTGGCTTTGAGAGATTCTTGAGTGAAAAATGAAGCCCCAGAAGTCTTCTTTCCAATGGTTATAGCCTCATAGCTTAACTCCAAGTGTATAGATAGATGAGTTTGATTTAGCGAGGACTGCTCGACTCCCTTCTACCCGGATTCATGCCGAACCTCTTCTCCAACTTGTTTTCTCCCCTCTTCTCCTCTTTTCTTCAACTTCAAACCCCTAAGTAAGGTGTTTTGAGAGATTTGTCTCTCTTCTTGCCGAAGAAACTGGATCTTTGCCCTGCACACGTTTCTCCACCAAGCAAAACCATCAGTAGTGCCCAAGTCTTAAGGGCGGTCAAAAATGGGGTGTCTACAGTTGCCCCTCTTTGACAGAACTCGAAAGTCATAACAATGACGGGAGTTAATGTCAAAGCCCAGAGACGACCCATTTTTGACAAGGCCGAAGACTTGGACAAACAGGCAAAATACAAATGAATAAATGGTTCTGCCCGCAGGCTGCCTACGCATCCCTTTGCAAGGAATCAAACCAGCGTAGTTCAGGGGCAGGATGCAAATGATATGCAGGAAGACTTTTGAAAATTGGACTTATACGCTACGCGAAGCCGGTTTGAAATTTGGACTTATACGCTTTCGCGAAGCCGGTTTGAAATTTGGACTTATACGCTTTCGTGAAGCCAGTTTTGACAAGTAAAGTGCACAAAATAGTGCGAGGCGCAAAATAGCGCGAGTGAAGTGTAACGCACAAGACAGTGCGATGGATGCAAAATGCAGGTAAGGTGCACAAAACAGTGCGATGCAGAGTGAATGCACAAAACAGTGCTAAATAGATGCACAAAATAGTGCGATGCTAAAGGTGTACAAAATAGCATGAGCAGGGTGAATGCACAAAACAGTGCGATACAGATAAGGTGCGCAAGATAGCGCGATGCGCAAAATAACGCGAACAATGAATGCATGCAAAATGCAACCAGGTAAAGTGCGCAAAATAGCGCGAATGATACAATGCACAAAATAGTGCGATGCGCTAAACAGCGCGATGCGTTAAACAACGCGAGTGCACAAGATAGTGCGAATGCACAAGATAGTGCGATGCGCTAAACAGCGCGATGCGTTAGACAACGCGAGTGCACAAGACAGTGCGAATGCACAAGATAGTGCGATGCGCTAAACAGCGCGGTGCGTTAGACAACGCGAGTGCACAAGACAGTGCGAATGCACAAGATAGTGCGATGCGCTAAACAACGCGATGCGTTAGATGCACAAAACAATGCGATGCGCAAGAAAGCACGAGTGACTAGGAATGCAAAAGTGCACAAGACAGTGCGATACGCTAAACAGCGCGATTGATTTGAAACGCACAAGATAGTGCGATACGCTAAACAGCGCGATTGATTTGAAATGCACAAGATAGTGCGATACGCTAAACAGCGCGATTGATTTGAAATGCAAAAGATAGTGCGATACGCTAAACAGCGCGATTGATTTGAAATGCACAAGATAGTGCGATACGCTAAACAGCGCGATTGATTTGAAATGCACAAGATAGTGCGATACGCTAAACAGCGCGATTGATTTGAAATGCACAAGATAGTGCGATACGCTAAACAGCGCGATTGATTTGAAATGCACAAGATAGTGCGATACGCTAAACAGCGCGAGTGAGATACAACCACAAGGTGCACACGACAGTGCAAGTGAGATACAAAGTGTATGTGCACAAGATAGTGCTAGTGAGATAAAATGCACAAGAAAGTGCGATAAAATGCAACTTCTATGCAAGTATGGGGGCATTTCCTATGCAAAAGATACGAGCATTTTCTATGCAAGTATGGAGGAGTGTATTTTCTATGAAAAATTGAAAGCATATTCTATGTATGAGACAAGCAAAGCATATTCTATGCTGAATTGAAAGCAAGCATGTTCTATGCATGAATCATAATGCTGTGCGGCACGCATGTAGTAGAAGTGTATGTGAAGTGCACATTCTATGCAGTAGATGAGCATCAAATATGTACTCTGGTGCCTCTGATTTACCTCTTAGAGGACTTTGCAACACACTCTGCTCGAAAAGGGACACCTGTTTATTGGCAAGATATAACATTTGCTGCTGCTTTAATTGCCATTTGACTTGAAGCAGGCTTAAGCTTGAGTAGAGGCACACTCATTCTTCAATGGCATGACAAGGCCTGAAGAGGTACATCCGGAGTACAATCACGGAATTTGCTGAAGGTGAAACACACTCAGATGCTTCGATTTTCCCTCTTTTGCTTTGCAGTCCGGAACCATTATAGCTTCAGATAGGTCCTGGTTCTGCTATTCACGCTTATCGGGTGAACCCTGCGGTTTTATGAAAGAACAAATCTTGTTTTGCACAAATGTGGAGAATGGCACAACACTCTGAGCACAAACCATTTTATTATTATTTTTGTTTGAAATTGAGAGATGAGTTCTTGACCGGGTATTGAGCCTACGACTGAACACAGCGCAAAACTCAACAACGGAAAACAAAAGGTAAACAACCTAACACATCGAGAACACTCGAAACGACTCAAAACAAGAATCGAAATAAACAAAACAAAACACGACACTCAGACGTGCACAGGGAGCCTGTTTCATTGGGTATGTTTCCCACCCTTTCTCATTTGTGATTCTCACATCACTCGGCCCTCAAGCTCTTTTTTCTGAAAAAGCCCTTTTTCACTTTTTCTCTCATCGCACATCTCTCTATTCTTCAATCTCTCATTTTTCAATCCCTCCCCTGGGTGGTTGATGGATAAGCAGAAGTTGTGGGCTCTTGCCCCTAGCATTCTAGATCTTGTTCACAACAGTGAGTTTCTTCCACAGAGGGGTTGTGCTACAACTGGGTGTGTAGCAAATCTGCAGCTAAATCGGTTGATGATGCCCTGCTGGGGAGTTTGGACGTGGTTAGATCTGTCCAGATGAGGAAGTGGAACATCTTGCCCCATTCCAGTTCGTGCTTCGCACTTGGCTTGATACCTCGTTGCTTGGAGGATGAGAGAGCTTTCAGCCCTTTGTTGTTGACTTCAGTTGTGCCCTTTCTGGCAGGTAGGTGCCCTTTCTGGCAATGATTGACAACGGGGAAAGACAGGAAGCCTGACTCAACTGTGCCCCTAGTTCATCATTTTGACCATTTTTTTTTTGGCTTTTTACTAAAACAATTTTGACCAACATGAGAGTTAGATTAACATGCTTGTTCGATTTTTGATTTGAAAATCATGCAAGTCAGGCTATGAGCACTGAAAATTTTCCTTTTTTGGGTCCAAGAAATGGTCCAGTTTTGGAAAAGATGGAATAATTTTCGAGGAAAATTAGTCAACCTCAGTAAAAATTCTCAAAAACTATTTTTGCAAACGGCCACTGCTCAACGAGCATGGAACCACTCTTGAGATGCACAACCTCAGATCTGAGGAAAATTGCCCCTTGCTTGAAGAGAGCTACATGGCAACGGAAAGTTGCCCCTTGTTTGAATGGCACCACGTGTATTGAATGGCAACGGAAAGTTGCCCCTTGTTTGAATGGCACCGCAGCGCATTGTAGTCAGTCCTTCAGAGCGATGACAACCGAACTCTCGGATACAGAGAAGGCAAAGATGGTCAAAACCATTACATGGACATAGTTAATTTGAAGTGTTTTAGGCTGGACTTCAGAGTGAAGTTGCCTACGTATCCCAAACATGGGAATCAAGCCTTACGTAGTTCGGGGTTAAGGTACACTCGGGTATTAACCTCTCCTTTTTAGGCTCTAACTTTTGCCAAGGCGCCGTTGCAGGTTTTCGACCTTGCGAGCTTTGTTTTTCTTTCTTTTCATTCTTTTTTTTCTTCTTTTTCTTTTTCTTTTCTTTTCTTTTTTCTTTTTTTTTTTTTTTTTTTTTTTTCTTTTTTTTTTTCTTTCTTTTTTGTATTTTTTCTTGCTCTAACTTTTGCCTGGGTCGCCCTTCCGGGTTTTCGGCCCAGCGAGCCTCTCAAAGGGTAAAAGTGTAACAAGTCCATGCCAAATGGTTTTAGATTGAAGCCATCCGTATCCAGGAGAGTGGCTGTTGATTTGCAGAAGATCCATCTTCGGCTCTTCGAGCACATCTGACATTTTGCCCCTAGTTCGAGGGTGCTTCTGACTAGCTTCGCAAGCTTCTTTTGATGACATCTGATCTTCTTGATCTGACTTTTTGCCTCTTGTTCGAGGGCTGCTTTGAATCTGGCCACACAGGCCTCACATTGTAGTTGACCTTGAACATTCTGAATTCAGTTCAAGGTTTGAAAAAGAGGGGTCGAGTCTCGAGGCTGAGAGCGATCCTAAGCTGCACAATCTCAAGAGCGATTCCACACAGTCTTCGGGACCGCGCAAAACATTTTTTTTTGAAATTTTTAAGAAAGCGACAAATCGCTCGCGCTGAAGACAGTGTGACCAATCTGGATCAAGCCAGGGTCCTTCTCAGTACTCACTAACAAGCATGATTTCATTCATTAAGGGCTTAGCACGCCTCTCTTTCTCTCAATTGATCAAATTTTGCAAAACCCGAGGAATTCCTTCCTCTTCGTTTTACACAGTGTTTAAAAAGTTTTGAAAAACTTAGGTCATTACAATGACTTCAAGGCACAGAAAAGACAGCTTCTTATCAAATACTGTCATCTCATTAGAATTTCTGGCACAACTAGCACACGGCAGATACAAACACAAGAGTGTGAAAATCACTGCTGTTCCATTCAAATCTTCTGGTGTAACTGGCTCCAAGGCAGAAACAGACTCAAAAGAAATGAAAAGACAAACACAAAACAAAATGGGATGTCCGAGGTAACACCCCGGAATCACCCGACTCTACAAAACAGGACTGACTCGATACAACAAGACAGACCAACAAAAAGACTGACTCAAAAAAAGAGACAGACTCAAAACAAAACAAGACTGACCAATACCCAAGTCAGAAAGCAAAAAATTAGTATTGCATGCTCAAACAGTGCGTGCCACCCACATCTGAAGTAAACTGAACGTGCCGCCCGCAGGTGGTTCATCCCTGATCACATTCACATTATCCCCCAAGTTCACCGATCCAGTGCCGATAGACTTTGCTGAGTGGTGCGGCGATGACCTTGTTGTCAATCAGATCTTGTATTTCGTGGCGAAGACGATAACAACTGTCAGTGACATGGCCGACTTGTTGATGGAAGGCGCAGTACTTGGCCGGATCATGAGAGGGAGGAAGTTTATTTGGCAGTGGCCGCAGCTCCAGGGGTTTCAGGTGCCCCTTTCTAATCAGACCCTCAAGGCCGCTGATAGAGACATGTACAGTGGGGTGAACACCTCTGGCCCCGAGGTGGGTATTTTGTTTGTGGCTTTTTGCTGGATGCACTGGCAGAGGGATTAACAGGCGCTGACTGGGTTTGCTGATCTTTCCGAGCACGAGACCAGAGCTGAAAGGAACATTCCTGGTACAAAGGCGTTTTCCGCGCTTGCCCCTTGATTCAGACTGCTCTCATTGAGTGGCGAAAGTGTCATCCACAGTTTTTCCATAACTGCGAGGACTTGCTTTGTTCAATCCCTCGGCTTTCAAAGCCTCAACAGCCAACTGAAGATGTTCATGGGGACTAATGCTTGCCCCTGCCTTGTTCTTATCACTGGCCTCCACTTTGCTAAGATTGGCCTTCTCCAATGCAGCCCGTCCCAAGGTTGGGAGCCTTTTGACATGAACTCCCTGGTATGTGATGTGGTTGATGACGGAGCCAAAACTCCAAAGGCTAGATCTGCCACAGTTCTCTGAAGATCTTCGATCATCCTCATCAGCTCAGAAGTAGTGGGTTCATGGGTTTGGGATGATTGGGGTTCAGATGCACCCATCATGCATAAGTCCATGCTTTCCGGGATAAACACCTTCGGTTGGGCAAATGGGCTGGGGTGATATATACGCTGGGGTCGTAAGGGACGGCCAGTGTGTGGATTAGATTGAGATGTGGATGAGGTATTTGGTCATTGGGGTCTG
This sequence comes from Camellia japonica, assembly GCA_030407325.1. Classification (NCBI taxonomy): domain Eukaryota; kingdom Viridiplantae; phylum Streptophyta; class Magnoliopsida; order Ericales; family Theaceae; genus Camellia; species Camellia japonica. The sequence goes on from JAPPVO010000029.1 coordinate 63,566,539, forward strand.
AAGGTGGAGCTATCGTTTGGTTGTCAATGAGATTTTGGATCTCATGACGAGGCGGTAGCAACGGTCGGTGCCATGACCGCGCTGCTGATGGTACATACAGTACTTGGAAGGGTTATGTCTGGCTGGGAGAGGGTTTGGAAGGGGTTGGGGTTCTAGGAGTTCTAGGTGCCCTTCTTCTCGCAGCTTTTTCAAAGCTTGAGAGAGACTCATGTAAAGAGGATGGAATTTTCGGGCTTGGGGCCGAGTTGAAGTGGTTGGTTTTTGGCCATCAAGGGGTGGTGATAGTGCTACTTCTGAGCATTTCGCAGCTGCTACCATCAGAGTAGCATTGGGACTACGAGCAACATTCCTCTTCAAAGGCTCATTATCTTCTGCAAAGATCCCTTGTCGGATGGCATCCTCGATTGCACCCCCATGTCATGTAGGTCAGCAAAAGTAGGAAAGGGGACTACAATCATCTTCTGCATCAACTTCGGCTGAAGATTGCGCACAATCATCCGATCTGGTCTTTGTCAGTAGGTCTCAAGGTCATCATCGAGCCTTAGCCCGCCATCTGGTCAAACTCTGAGAAGCTCTCTTTGGACTCTTGCCTGGTTGTCTCGAGATCACGGGTGGTAATCTCGATTTGCGTGTTGTAGGAGTACTGAGCGACAAAGGCCTCGCCATCTCATCCCAATTCCTCTTAACATCGTCTTCCAATTTCGCATACCAGATGGCTGCCACACTCGACAGGGTCGGCTAAACAATGAAAGCTTCTGTAGTCTGGTGAGGCCCATCGGCCTTAGTATGTCCGAAAACAAACGGAGATGCACCATGGGATCCCAGACCCATCAAAACGGTCGATTTGTGGCATCTTGAACTGATCTGGCAACGTCACAGCTGCGTCGGTATAACCATCCTCGATGTCCGGGATGGACTTTACCCCTGGATTTCTTAAACATTTTTCAACTTGCTCAGCTTCAGTGCTGTGGGGTCTGCTTCGAACTCAAAGGGAGAGTCCGGTACATTGATGGGTGGGCGCCTTGGATAGTTGTGGTAGAATCGGGGGCGGAGCTGGCCCGACTGGAATGTCCGTATTGCCTGGACATTGTTGTTTCCCCGAGGTTGAACTCTGGTGGGGGAGGAGCCTGATGTGAAGTGATGTCCTTTTGCTGCTCTAACCTGGCAATCGTTTCTGCCTGTTGGGCTATGACCACAGCCTGTTGCTTGGCGAATTCTGCTTGACAGACAGCGTCTTGCTGCATGGCTTTCATACTATCCTGGAGTTGGCGCACCATCTCTTCCAGACTCGACATATTGTCCTGATCTAACTGAGCAACCGGTATATCTGTGTCTGCAGTAGGCTCGGAAATCTCTAACCGACTCTCAAAGATCACTGATCTGGTAGCTGTTACTGGTGGTCTATGTCTGACTAGCCTTCTCTGGCCCTGATTACCCTTGAACTGAGTCTCTGACCTGACAAAGTCTATCAGCACAAATCCGTGACCGGGGATATGGAGCCTTCTGAAGCTATAGTTCCAGGACTACCTAGCAAAAGAGAAAACAGACAGCATCTCAGCTCAACTTCACTGGAACGGATAGTGGAACGACTGTACTATTACTGATCACTGTTCCCAAATCATCTGCCCAAACTGAATACCCGCAGATAAACTGATTCTCAAAATATGATGCTGCCCACAGGCCTATACCCAGACTTGCAAACTGGTATATGCATTCCTGTAGAGATACACTCTAAAAGCACATAGCAGTAAAGAGAGCCAAACACCCCTATGTTGGGGTAGGGTTTCCCTGTCCTATTTTGTCAGGAGCTAGGGTTTCACTACGCAGCAGCGGTTTCAAACAACCTATATCGGGTAAGCAACCTGTCCTAGTTTGGAATGGTCACTATGGATTCCGAATGCACTAGGTCGAATGGTCAAAAAGGGTGCCCCGGTAAAACCGGGGTTTGTGTTCCCATACTGGCAGAGCCCAACCGGTCAGCCTTATGGACATGCCTTGACAAGACAAGCCTCCGCAAACCGCTCAGGAATAGCAGATGGCCAACACGGTGTCCTAGGCGCACCAATGCACATGCAATGCAAAGAAACACATAAGTGTAGTCAAAACAGGATATCACGAGTTCGAGTCAAGCTCTCTAAAATCCCCAGCAGAGTCGCCAGAAACTGTAACGCCCGCGGGGACCCGCTACAGTTCGGACTCCTCCGTTTTGTTTGTTGCGGTTCTAAATCTGAACCAAAGAGTCCACCTCTGGCAAATCGTTTTGAGAAAAACAGATTTTTGAAAAAGTAGTGCCAAACATGGACTGCTTTGCCAGATTACAGAGTCGCCACCTAAATATTTTTAAAATGGGGGAATTTAGGAAACCCTGACTCGGTGCCGAAGGCCACATGTCCGTCATCACCAAAGTGACTTGGCTCGGGAGCTTGGGTACGATCGGGGAAGGTCAGCTATGAGCACCCCCTTTCGCCCGGTCCGAAGACCGGCCTCTACTAACCGTGATATCCGTTTTGAAAACTTATGCGTTCTTATTCCGGTTATTAGCCTAGAATTACTATGTGATGCGCACAGCAAAAAGTATAGACTAGATTGCCTAATTTGGAAATAAACATTGCATATCCGTTTTGTCTCGAAAAACGTGTTGGTTTTGCTACTCAAGTAGGCTAAAATACGGATTTCAATGAGTTGTTCCAACTCAGCAATCCAACCTCCACCCACAGGCATTCAAACAGTTTATCACTAAGCATTTAGCCGCATGGCAAGCATACTGTCATGGCAACATTCACACGCATGCGATATGCTAAAGCGTAAAACTTACATCGTACTCCGTGCCAAAAAAATAACTCGTTAGCAAACATGCATGACCTAGTTCATGTTAAGTGGCTAATGCAACACAGGCATAATGCAATCTAGAGTAGGCTCGGCTATCCTAAGCATGGCATGTGAAATGCGATAAATACACGTATTCAATTTGAATTGAAATACAATGCAGTTTGTATGATGTACCGAGCCCGGTGCATGTAAACAAATGCATGAATGCACGCATGCATTGCATAAGGTATGCTAAAATAAGTATGCCCTAATCTACCATTGTAAGAAGGTAAATAAAAGGGAAGAAAGAAATGGGGATTGGAAGACATACACCCACTCACACACATTATTACAAATTTGCCCTCACTCGGAGGGACCAAAAGAATATACAGTCCGAAGAATAAATAATTAACTGCCCTAGCTAATTAAATATTACAGAACCCTTATCTAATTACACAATTTAATTAAACTATTAAAGCAGTAAAGTGGCCTCGGGAAGAGGGATGCATGCATGCTCGAGTCCGCCTTGCCCGGAAAGCCCACACCGCACCACTGCTGCCTCTGCTGTTCCACTGTCCTGCCTCCCTGGAAAATTGTCAAAGTCCCAGAACACCTTCCAAATTCACTGCAGTACACCACCGGCTAGAGGAAATAACCACCGGCTGCTTGAGGTGGCCACCGGCTGCTGGGGAGCTTATCTGCACAAAAAAGATTGCCGGTCGGCACTAAAGAGTGCCGGTCGGCACTAAATTCCTGCAGGAGACAGTTTTGACAGCAAATAGCAAACCAGCAGTGCATAGCATAGAATTTCTAGGCAAATGTATGCATGGACACACTCCCTATCAAGCAATGGACTCAAGGGAGCATGGCCCTCGACCCCCGGGCCATCAATCACGCATTTCAATGCATGATGGCCGAGGAGTCGAATTGCACGTTTTAATATGACATGAATGCACAAATACACACAAAGTGCCACCACTCTATCATGCATGATCAAGTGTGTTGGCGACAAAGGGGATTAGCTCGTTTCATCACTGTGAGTATGAAATGGACTAATCCGCCTTGTGTTCGATATTACGTCCGATCGAACACTTGACACATGCAATGCAAACACGTGTTATGCTTATCTTGCCGTTTTACTTGGTCAATTTTATTTACTCATTTTAGCATTACCAATTCATCCTTTAATTGATTAAGTCCAAATGAGAGTCCGCTAATGGGAAAGAGGGCCTAAACCTCAAGTGCCTTGAGCATGAAGAAGACCTCATGCCGTTGGCTAGTAGAAACCCTCAAGAGATTAAAGCCATTAAGCATGAACGTCTCAACTTCATGCTCAAACCGACAAGAGGCTCAAGGCTACTTTCAAAGCAATGAAAGTGAAACATGTAAGGAAGTGGCATGAATGGCATGAAGTACGCTATGAAATTGTGTGCAAGACACTACTACAACATGCAAATGGTTCAAGCACTCATGCTCCAATGAACTAATCAACTAGGCATGCAAGAGTATTACACCATAACCGCACGAGGCAAGCTTTAAACAACAAAATCAGCTTGAAACAGAGTAATGCAGCCCCAAAACAATGACTAAAGTGCATGGAACAAAGGCCAAAACAAGGTAATGAAGCATGCTCATGCAAGAGGCCAATGAAGCACATAAACCATAGCTATATGGAACAATGCATGCAGGTCTCAACCACCTCAAAACAGTGTTTCTACATGCCGAAACCATGCTGAAAATGTTATGGACATGCACCAAAACAAAGCAATATAGCATGCTAACTCATTGGGCTCTTGAAGCACATGAACTACAACTATGTAATGTAATGCATGAGAGTTGTATCCAGCTCAAAACAGAGTTTCTATATGTCAAATATGAGCCAAAAACATGCTGGTCATGCACCAAAACAAGCTCGCAAAACATGCCCTCTTTTAGGCCATTCTAAGCACTCAAACCACAACCATGCAAAGCAATGCACAAGCTACATTAAGACCTCAAAACAGGGCTTAATCACAGCAAAATGTGGACTATTGTAGGCCAAAGTTAAGCTAGCACATGTTAGGAAGTTAGGCTAAAACATGAAGCATGTTAGGCTAGAAGGCGAGATTGCCTTACAAGTGTAAGAAATAAGCAATAAGGGCCCTATCCACCCCAAAACAGATCTGAAACATGGCAAAATAAGGCCTAAAACATGCTTAGTTTAAGCTAAAACAAGCCACAAAAAGATGCTACTTTACTGGCTAACAATGCTAGGAAAGGGGATTTGCACTACAAGTGCAATAAGCATGCAAGAGGTGACCAAGATAGCCAAAAACAGAGTTATGGCAGGTCTGGAAAGTCACAAAAATGAGCCTAAACAAAGCCTCCAAGAAGTAGAAACACATGCTCTTTTGGAGGGCCATCAATACAAGCAAACAAGAGAAGAGGAGGGGGGACAACCCCCTCCTATTTTGAGCCTCAAAACAAGTTTTCTACCACTAAAATTCCTCTGGAATTCAGTGGTTTTAAGGCCAAAAAGATGTTGTTTGAAAGGCTTAAAAGTTAGCTCACAAGGCCTTATAAGCCAAGGAGCAAAAGGGAGGACAACCCCCTAGCCAACCAAGGCACAAGCCAAGACTTTTAGGACTAAAAACTGGAGGAAAATCAGTGGTTTTTGTAGTTCAACACCACCCAAAAAACAGCCTCAAAGTATTTGAAAACTTATGATAAAGCTAGTATGCAAAACAAGCTAAAAGGGAGAGAGATGTTAGCCTTGAAGCCAAGCAGCAAAACAGTAAGATTTCTGAGTTAAATCAAGCTTTAGACCTCAAATGGGACCTCCAAGGACCTTAGCTCCAAGATGAAGGTATTTGGTCAAGAGGTTGTATGCAAAAAATGTAGAGATTTCCCACTTTCAAGCCTAAAATAGGGAGAGAGAGGGAGTTCTAGAGAAAAGGGAAGAATTTGCTCACAAATCTTCTAGAGAGAGAGGATTCTAGAGTGAGAAGCTCCTCAAAATTTTCTCACCCTTGAATATGGGATATAAGGTTCTATACATATCAAAATAAGAGCTTTTGGTCAAAATATCTCAATTGAAAATATCTAGAGCAGTGTTATGGCAGCTGGATGATAAATATCTGTCAAAACAAACTGAGTTCTGGGCACTTTTGGCCGGTCGGCACTCTTTTGTGCCGGCCAGCAATCTTTTCTGGCCGGTCGGCACAATATAGTGCCGGTGGTGGATTCCAAGGCCAAAAAAGTGCCGGTGCATGTCCAAATTGAAGCCCCGGAAGTCAGCTTTCCAATGGCGCAAACCTTGCATTAAAATTCCTCCTGTGGAGAAAGTTATGCCCATTTTGGTGAAGCCGCGCAGATTCGGTCCAACCGGGAGGATGCCCAGCTTCAACCAACCATATCTCCTCCACCCGGACTTGGCTTTGAGAGATTCTTGAGTGAAAAATGAAGCCCCAGAAGTCTTCTTTCCAATGGTTATAGCCTCATAGCTTAACTCCAAGTGTATAGATAGATGAGTTTGATTTAGCGAGGACTGCTCGACTCCCTTCTACCCGGATTCATGCCGAACCTCTTCTCCAACTTGTTTTCTCCCCTCTTCTCCTCTTTTCTTCAACTTCAAACCCCTAAGTAAGGTGTTTTGAGAGATTTGTCTCTCTTCTTGCCGAAGAAACTGGATCTTTGCCCTGCACACGTTTCTCCACCAAGCAAAACCATCAGTAGTGCCGAAGTCTTAAGGGCGGTCAAAAATGGGGTGTCTACAGTTGCCCCTCTTTGACAGAACTCGAAAGTCATAACAATGACGGGAGTTAATGTCAAAGCCCAGAGACAACCCATTTTTGACAAGGCCGAAGACTTGGACAAACAGGCAAAATACAAATGAATAAATGGTTCTGCCCGCAGGCTGCCTACGCATCCCTTTGCAAGGAATCAAACCAGCGTAGTTCAGGGGCAGGATGCAAATGATATGCAGGAAGACTTTTGAAAATTGGACTTATACGCTACGCGAAGCCGGTTTGAAATTTGGACTTATACGCTTTCGCGAAGCCGGTTTGAAATTTGGACTTATACGCTTTCGCGAAGCCAGTTTTGACAAGTAAAGTGCACAAAATAGTGCGAGGCGCAAAATAGCGCGAGTGAAGTGTAACGCACAAGACAGTGCGATGGATGCAAAATGCAGGTAAGGTGCACAAAACAGTGCGATGCAGAGTGAATGCACAAAACAGTGCTAAATAGATGCACAAAATAGTGCGATGCTAAAGGTGTACAAAATAGCATGAGCAGGGTGAATGCACAAAACAGTGCGATACAGATAAGGTGCGCAAGATAGCGCGATGCGCAAAATAACGCGAACAATGAATGCATGCAAAATGCAACCAGGTAAAGTGCGCAAAATAGCGCGAATGATACAATGCACAAAATAGTGCGATGCGCTAAACAGCGCGATGCGTTAAACAACGCGAGTGCACAAGATAGTGCGAATGCACAAGATAGTGCGATGCGCTAAACAGCGCGATGCGTTAGACAACGCGAGTGCACAAGACAGTGCGAATGCACAAGATAGTGCGATGCGCTAAACAGCGCGGTGCGTTAGACAACGCGAGTGCACAAGACAGTGCGAATGCACAAGATAGTGCGATGCGCTAAACAACGCGATGCGTTAGATGCACAAAACAATGCGATGCGCAAGAAAGCACGGTGACTAGGAATGCAAAAGTGCACAAGACAGTGCGATACGCTAAACAGCGCGATTGATTTGAAACGCACAAGATAGTGCGATACGCTAAACAGCGCGATTGATTTGAAATGCACAAGATAGTGCGATACGCTAAACAGCGCGATTGATTTGAAATGCAAAGATAGTGCGATACGCTAAACAGCGCGATTGATTTGAAATGCACAAGATAGTGCGATACGCTAAACAGCGCGATTGATTTGAAATGCACAAGATAGTGCGATACGCTAAACAGCGCGATTGATTTGAAATGCACAAGATAGTGCGATACGCTAAATAGCGCGAGTGAGATACAACCACAAGGTGCACACGACAGTGCAAGTGAGATACAAAGTGTATGTGCACAAGATAGTGCTAGTGAGATAAAATGCACAAGAAAGTGCGATAAAATGCAACTTCTATGCAAGTATGGGGGCATTTCCTATGCAAAAGATACGAGCATTTTCTATGCAAGTATGGAGGAGTGTATTTTCTATGAAAAATTGAAAGCATATTCTATGTATGAGACAAGCAAAGCATATTCTATGCTGAATTGAAAGCAAGCATGTTCTATGCATGAATCATAATGCTGTGCGGCACGCATGTAGTAGAAGTGTATGTGAAGGTGCACATTCTATGCAGTAGATGAGCATCAAATATGTACTCTGGTGCCTCTGATTTACCTCTTAGAGGACTTTGCAACACACTCTGCTCGAAAAGGGGACACCCTGTTTATATTGGCAAGATATAACATTTGCTGCTGCTTTAATTGCCATTTTGACTTGAAGCAGGCTTAAGCTTGGAGTAGAGGCACACTCATTCTTCAATGGCACTGACAAGGCCTGAAGAGGTACATCCGGAGTACAATCACGGAATTTGCTGAAGGTGAAACACACTCAGATGCTTCGACTTTCCCTCTTTTGCTTTGCAGTCCGGAACCATTATAGCTTCAGATAGGTCCTGGTTCTGCTATTCACGCTTATCGGGGGTGGACCCTGCGGTTTTATGAAAGGACAAAATCTTGTTTTGCACAAATGTGGAGAATGGCACAACACTCTGAGCACAAAACCATTTTATTATTATTTTTGTTTGAAATTGAGAGATGAGTTCTTGACCGGGGTATTGAGCCTACGACTGAACACAGCGCACTACAACTCAACAACGGAAAACAAAAGCTAAACAACCTAGACACATCGAGTAACACTCGAAACGACTCAAAACAAGAATTGAAATAAACAAAACAAAACACGACACTCAGACGTGCACAGGGAGCCTGTTTCATTGGGTAGTGTTTCCCACCCTTTCTCATTTGTGGTTCTCACATCACTCGGCCCTCAAGCTCTATTTTTCTGAAAAAGCCCTTTTTTCACTTTTTTCTCTCATCGCACATCTCTCTATTCTTCAATCTCTCATTTTTCAATCCCTCCCCTGGGTGGTTGATGGATAAGCAGGAAGTTGTGGGCTCTTGCCCCTGGTATTCTACCAGACTCTTGTTCACAACAGTGAGTTTCTTCCACAGAGGGGTTGTGCTACAATTGGGTGTGTAGCAAATCTGCAGCTAAAATCGGTTGATGATGCCCTGCTGGGGAGTTTGGACGCGGTTAGATCTGTCCAGGTGAGGAAGTGGAACATCTTGCCCCATTCCAGTTCGTGCTTCGCACTTGGCTTGATACCTTGTTGCTTGGAGGGTGAGAGAGCTTTCAGCCCTTTGTTGTTGACTTCAGTTGTGCCCTTCTTGGCGAATAGGGTGCCCTTTCTGGCAAATGCATTGACAACGGGGGAAAGACAGGAAGCCTGACACAACTGTGCCCCTAGTTCATCATTTTGACCATTTTTTATTTTTGGCTTTTTACTAAAACAATTTTGACCAACATGAGAGTTAGATTAACATGCTTGTTCGATTTTTGATTTGAAAATCATGCAAGTCAGGCTATGAGCACTGAAAACTTTCCTTTTTTGGGTCCAAGAAATGGTCCAGTTTTTGGAAAAGATGGGATAATTTTCGGGAAAATTAGTCAACTTCAGTAAAAATTCTCAAAAACTATTTTTGCAAATGACCACTGCTCAACGAGCATGGAACCCACTCTTGAGATGCACAACCTCAGATCTGAGGGAAAATTGCCCCTTGCTTGAAGAGAGCTACATGGCAACGGAAAGTTGCCCCTTGTTTGAATGGCACCACAGTGTATTGAATGGCAACGGAAAGTTGCCCCTTGTTTGAATGGCACCGCAGCGCATTGTAGTCAGTCTTCAGAGCGATGGTTACAACCGAACTCTCGGATACAGAGAAGGCAAAGATGGTCAAAACCATTACATGGACATAGTTAAATTTGAAGTGTTTTATGGCTGGACTTCAGAGTGAAGTTGCCTACGTATCCCAAACATGGGAATCAAGCCTTACGTAGTTCGGGGTTAAGGTACACTCGGGTATTAACCTCTCACTTTTTAGGCTCTAACTTTTGCCAAGGCGCCCGTTGCAGGTTTTCGACCTTGCGAGCTATGTTTTTCTTTTCTTTTCAATTCTTTTTATTTCTTCTTTTTTCATATTTTCTTTTCTTTTCTTTTTTCTTTTTTTTTATTATTATTATTATTTTTTTGCATTTTTTTTCTTTCTTTTTTTGTATTTTTCTCTTGCTCTAACTTTTACCTGGGTCGCCCTTTCGGGTTTTCGGCCCAGCAAGCCTCTCAAAGGGTAAAAGTGTAACAAGTCCATGCCAAATGGTTTTAGGGTTTTGAAGCCATCCGTATCCAGGAGAGTGGCTGTTGATTTGCAAGAAGACTCATCTTCGGCTCTTCGAGCACATCTGACATCTTTGCCCCTAGTTCGAAGGGTGCTTCCGACCTAGCTTCGCAAGCTGTTTTTGGTGACATCTGGTCTTCTTGATCTGACTTTATTGCCTCTTGTTCGAGGGCTGCTTTGAATCTGGCCACACAGGCCTCACGTTGTAGTTGACCATTGAACATTCTGAATTCTAGTCCAAGGTTTGAAAATGAGGGGTCGAGTCTCGAGACTGAGAGCGATCCTAAGCTGCACAATCTCAAGAGCGATTCCACATAGGTCTTCGTAGGACCGCGCGAAACATTTTGTTTTTGAAAATTTTTAAGAAAGCGACAAATCGCTCGCGCTGAAGATAGTGTGAAACCAGTCTGGATCAAGCCAGGGTCCTTCTCAGTACTCACGCTGACAAGCATGATTTCAATCATTAAGGGCTTAGCATGTCTCTCTTCCTCTCAATTGATCAAATTTTGCAAAACCCGAGGAATTCCTTCCTCTTCGTTTTTATCACAATATTTTGAAAAAAAGTTTTAAAAAACTTAGGTCATTACAATGACTTCAAGGCACAGAAAAGTCACAGCTTTTTATCAAATACTGTCATCTCACTTAGAATTTCTGGCACAACTAGCACACGGCGGATACAAACACAAGGGTGTGAAAATCACTGCTGTTCCATTCAAATCTTCTGGTGTAACTGGCTCCACGGCAGAAACAGACTCAAAAGAAAATGAAAAGACAAACACAAAACAAAATGGCGATGTCCGAGGTAACACCCCCGGAATCACCCGACTCCTACATAACAGGACTGACTCGATACAACAAGACAGACCTTAACCAAAAAGACTGACTCAAAACAAAGAGACAGACTCAAAACAAAACAATAGAACTGGCTTAATACCCAAGCCAGAAAGTACAAAAATTAGTATTTGCAAATGCTCACAACAGTGCGTGCCAAACGCCACATCTGGAGTAAACTGAGTGCCGCCCGCAGGTGGTTCATCCCCTGATCACATTCACATTATCCCCCAAGTTCACCGATCCTGTGCCGATAGACTTTGCTGAGTTGGTGCGGCGATGACCTTGTTGTCAATCAGATCTTGTATTTCGTGGCAAAGACAATAACAACTGTCAGTGACATGGCCGACTTGTTGATGGAAGGCGCAGTACTTGGCCGGATCATGAGACGGAGGAAGTTTATTTGGCAGTGGCCGCAGCTCCAGGGGTTTCAGGTGCCCCTTTCTAATCAAGACCCTCAAGGCCGCTGATAGAGACATGTACAGTGGGGTGAACACTCTCTGGCCCCGAGGTGGGTATTTGTCCGTTTGTGGCTTTTTGCTGGATGCACTGGCAGAGGGATTAACAGGCGCTGACTGGGTTTGCTGATCTTTTCCGAGCACGAGACCAGAGCTGAAAGGAACATTCCTGGTACAAAGGCGTTTTCCGCAGCTTGCCCCTTGATTCAGACGGCTCTCATTTTGAGTGGCGAAAGTGTCACCCACAGTTTTTTCCATAACTGCAAGGACTTGCCCTTTGTTCAATCCCTCGGCTTTCAAAGCCTCAACAGCCAACTGAAGATGTTCATGGGGACTAATGCTTGCCCCTGCCTTGTTCTTGTCACTGGCCTCCACTTTGCCAAGAGATTGGCCTTCTCCCAATGCAGCCCGTCCCAAGGTTAGGGAACCTTTTGACATGAACTCCCTGGTACGTGATGTGGTTGATGACGGAGCCAAAACTCCAAAGGCTAGATCTGCCACAGTTCTCTGAAGATCTTCGATCATCCTCATCAGCTCAGAAGTAGTGGGTTCATGGGTTTGGGATGATTGGGGTTCAGATGCACCCATCATGCATAAATCCATGCTTTCCGGGATAAACACCTTCGGTTTGGGCAAATGGGCTGGGGTGATATATACGCTGGGGTCGTAAGGGACGGCCAGTGTGTGGATTAGATTGAGATGTGGATGAGGTATTTGGTCATTGGGGTCTGAAGGTGGAGCTATCGTTTGGTTGTCAATGAGATTTTGGATCTCATGACGGAGGCGTAGCAACGGTCGGTGCCATGACCGCGCTGCTGGTGGTACATACAGTACTTAGAAGGGTTATGTCTGGCTGGGAGAGGGTTTGGAAGGGGTTGGGGTTCTAGGAGTTCTAGGTGCCCTTCTTCTCGCAGCTTTTTCAAAACTTGAGAGAGACTCATGTAAAGAGGATGAAATTTTCGGGCTTGGGGCCGAGTTGAAGTGGTTGGTTTTTGGCCATCAAGGGGAATGGTGATAGTGTCTACTTCTGAGCATTTCACAGCTGCGCTACTATCAGCAGTAGCATTGGGACTACGAGCAACGTTCCTCTTCAAAGGCTCATTATCTTCTGCAAAGATCCCTTGTCGGATGGCATCCTCGATCTGCACCCCCATGTCATGTAGGTCAGCAAAAGTAGGAAAGGGGACTACAATCATCTTCTGCATCAACTTCGGCTGAAGATTGCGCACAATCATCCGAATCTGGCCTTTGTCAGTAGGTCTCAAGGTCATCATCGAAGCCTTAGCCCGCCATCTGGTTACAAACTCTGAGAAGCTCTCTTTGGACTCTTGCCTGGTTGTCTCGAGATCACGGGTGGTAATCTCGATTTGCGTGTTGTAGGAGTACTGAGCGACAAAGGCCTCGGCCATCTCATCCCAATTCCTCTTAACATCGTCTTCCAATTTCGCATACCAGATGGCTGCCACACTCGACAGGGTCCGGCTAAACAATGAAAGCTTCTGTAGTCTGGTGAGGCCCATCGGCCTTAGTATGTCCGAAAACAAACGGAGATGCACCATGGGATCCCCAGACCCATCAAAACGGTCGATTTGTGGCATCTTGAACTGATCTGGCAACGTCACAGCTGCGTCGGTATACCCATCCTCGATGTCCGGGATGGACTTTACCCCCTGGGATTTCTTAAACATTTTTTCCAACTTGCTCAGCTTCAGTGCTGTGGGGTCTGCTTCGAACTCAAAGGGAGAGTCCGGTACATTGATGGGCGTGGGCGCCTTGGATAGTTGTGGTAGAATCGGGGGCGGAGCTGGCCCGACTGGAATGTCCGTATTTTCCTGGACATTAGTTGTTTCCCCGAGCGTTAGAACTTTGGGTGGGGGAGGAGCCTGATGTGAAGTGGATGTTCCTGTTTGCTGCTCTAACCTGGCAATCGTTTCTGCCTGTTGGGCTATGACCACAGCCTGTTGCTTGGCGAATTCTGCTTGACAGAAAGCATCTTGCTGCATGTCTTTCATACTATCCTGGAGTTGGCGCACCATCTCTTCCAGACTCGACATATTGTCCTGATCTAATTGAGCAACCGGTATATCTGTGTCTGCAGTAGGCTCGGAAATCTTAACTCGACTACTCAAAGATCACTGATCTGGTAGCTGTTATACTGGTGGTCTATACCTGACTAGCCTTCTCTGGCCCTGATTACCCTTGAACTGAGTCTCTGACCTGACAGAGTCTATCAGCACAAATCCGATGAACCTCGGGGATATTGGAGCCTTCTGAAGCTATAGTTCCAGGACTACCTAGCAAAAGAGAAAACAGACAGCATCTCAGCCCAATTTCACTGGAACGGATAGTGGAACGACTGTACTCAACACTGATAACTGTTTCCCAAACATCTGCCTGTAAACTAATACCCTCGGGTAAAACTGATTCCCCAAATATTGATGCTGATGCCCACAGGCCTGATACCAGACTTGCAAACTGGTATATGCGTTCCTGTAGAGATACACTCTAAAAGCACATAGCATGTAAAGTAGAGCCAAAACACCCCTATGTTGGGGTAGGGTTTCCCTGTCCTATTTTGTCAGGAGCTAGGGTTTCACTATGCATGCAGCGGTTTCAAACAACCTATGATCGGGTAAGCAACCTGTCCTAGTTTGGAATGGTCACTATGGATTTCGATATGCACTAGGTCGAATGGTCAAAAAGTGTGCCCCGGTAAAATCGGGGTTTGTGTTCCCATGCTGTCAGAGCCCACAACCGGTCAGCCTTATGGACATGCCTTGACAAGACAAGCCTCCGGCAAACCGTTCAGGAATGGCAGATGGCAAACACTGTGTTCCTAGGCGCACCAATGCACATGCAATGCAAAGAAACACATAAGTGTAGTCAAAATAGGATATCACGAGTTCGAGTCAAGCTCTCTAAAATCCCCAGCAGAGTCGCCAGAAACTGTAACCAGCCCGCGAGGGACCCGCGCTACAGTTCGGACTCCTCCGTTCTTGTTTGGATTGCGGTTCGTAATCTGAACCAAAGAGTCCACCTCTGGCAAATCGTTTTGAGAAAACAGATTTTTGAAAAAGTAGTGCCAAACATGGACTGCTTTGCCAGATACAGAGTCGCCACCTAAATATTTTTAAAATGGGGGAATTTAGGAAACCCTGACTCGGTGCCGAAGGCCACGTGTCCGTCATCACCAAAGTGACTTGGCTAGGGAGCTTGGGTACGATCGGGGAAGGTCAGCTATGAGCACCCCCTTTCGCCCAATCCGAAGACTGGCCTCTACTAACCGTGATATCCGTTTTTGAAAACTTTATGCGTTCTTATTCCGGTTATTAGCCTAGAATTACTATGTGATGCGCACAGCAAAAAAGTATAGACTAGATTGCCTAATTTGGAAATAAACATTGCATATCCGTTTTGTCTCGAAAAATGTGTTGGTTTTTTTGCTACTTTCAAGTAGGCTAAAATACGGATTTCAATGAGTTGTTCCAACTCACGCAATCCAACCTCCACCCATAGGCATTCAAACAGTTTATCACGTAAGCATTTAGCCGCATGGCAAGCATACTGTCATGGCAACATTCACATGCATGCGATATGCTAAAGCGTAAAAACTTACATCGTACTCCGTGCCAAAAACAATAACTCGGTTAGCAAACATGCATGACCTAGTTCATGTTAAATGGCTAATGCAACACAGGCATAAATGCAATCTAGAGTAGGCTCGGCTATCCTAAGCATGGCATGTGAAATGCGATAAATAGCATGTATTCAATTTGAAATTAAAAATACAATGCAGTTTGTATGATGTACCGAGCCCGGTGCATGTAAACAAATGCATGAATGCACGCATGCATTGCATAAGGTATGCTAAAATAAGTATGCCCTAATCTACCATTGTAAGCAGGTAAATAAAAGGGAAGAAAGAAATGGGGATTGGAAGACATACACCCACTCACACACACTTATTACAAATTTGCCCTCACTCGGAGGGACCAAAAGAATATACAGTCCGAAGAATAAATAATTAACTGCCCTAGCTAATTAAATATTACAGAACCCTTAGCTAATTAACAATTTAATTAAACTATTAAAGCAGTAAAGTGGCCTCGGGAAGAGGGATGCATGCATGCTCGAGTCCGCCTTGCCCGGAAAGCCCACACCGCACCACTGCTGCCTCTGTTTCACTATCCTGCCTCCCTGGAAAATTGTCAAAGTCCCAGAACACCTTCCAAATTCACTGCAGTACACCACCGGCTAGAGGAAATAACCACCGGCTGCTTGAGGTGGCCACCGGCTGCTGGGGAGCTTATCGGCACAAAAAAGATTGCCGGTCGGCACTAAAGAGTGCCGGTCGGCACTAAATTCCTGCAGGAGACAGTTTTGACAGCAAACAGCAAACCAGCAGTGCATAGCATAGAATTTCTAGGCAAATGTATGCATGGACACACTCCCTATCAAGCAATGGACTCAAGGAGCATGGCCCTCGACCCCCGGGCCATCAATCACGCATTTCAATGCATGATGGCCGAGGATTCGAATTGCACGTTTTAATATGACATGAATCACAAATACACACAAAGTGCCACACTCTATCATGCATGATCAAGTGTGTTGGCGACAAAGGGGATTAGCTCGTTTCATCACTGTGAGTATGAAATGGACTAATCGCCTTGTGTTCGATATTACGTCCGATCGAACACTTGACACATGCAATGCAAACACGTGTTATGCTTATCTTGCCGTTTTACTTGGTCAATTTTATTTACTCATTTTATAGCATTACCAATTCATCCTTTAATTGATTAAGTCCAAATGAGAGTCCGCTAATGGGAAAGAGGGCCTAAACTCAGTGCCTTGAGCATGAAGAAGACCTCATGCCGTTGGCTAGTAGAAACCCTCAAGAGGATTAAAGCCATTAAGCATGACGTCCAACTTCATGCTCAACCGACAAGAGGCTCAAGGCTACTTTCAAAGCATGAAAGTGAAACATGTAAGGAAGTGGCATGAATGGCATGAAGTACGCTATGAAATTGTGTGCAACACTACTACAACATGCAAATGGTAAGCACTCATGCTCCATGAACTAATCAACTAGGCTATGCAAGAGTATTTACACCATAACCGCACGAGGCAGCTTTAAACAACAAATCAGCTTGAAACAGAGTAATGCAGCCCCAAAACAATGATCTAAGTGCATGGAACAAAGGCCAAAACAAGGTAATGAAGCATGCTCATGCAAGAGGCCAATGAAGCACATAAACCATAGCTATATGGAACAATGCATGCAGGTCTCAACCACCAAAACAGTGTTTCTACATGCCGAAACCATGCTGAAAATGTTATGGACATGCACCAAAACAAAGCGATATAGCATGCTAACTCATTTTGGGCTTTGAAGCACATGAACTACAACTATGTAATGTAATGCATGAGAGTTGTATCCAGCTCAAACAGAGTTTCTATATGTCAAATATGAGCCAAAACATGCTGGTCATGCACAAAACAAGCTCGCAAAACATGCCCTCTTTTAGGCCATTCTAAGCACTCAAACCACAACCATGCAAAGCAATGCACAAGCTACATTAAGACCTCAAAACAGGGCTTAATCACAGCAAAATGTGGACTATTGTAGGCCAAGTTAAGCTAGCACATGTTAGGAAGTTGGCTAAAACATAGCATGTTAGGCTAGAAGGCGAGATTGCCTTACAAGTGTAAGAAATAGCAATAAGGGCCCTATCCACCCCAAAACAGATCTGAAACATGGCAAAATAAGGCCTAAAACATGCTTTAGTTTAAGCTAAACAAGCCACAAAAGATGCTACTTTACTGGCTAACAATGCTAAGGAAAGGGGGATTTGCACTACAAGTGCAATAAGCATGCAAGAGGTGACCAAGATAGCCAAAAACAGAGTTATGGCAGGTCCTGGAAAGTCACAAAATGAGCCTAAACAAAGCCTCCAAGAAGTAGAGAACACATGCTCTTTTGGAGGGCCATCAATACAAGCAAACAAGAGAAGAGGAGGGGGGACAACCCCCTCCTATTTTGAGCCTCAAAACAAGTTTTCTACCACTGAAATTCCTCTGGAATTCAGTGGTTTTAAGGCCAAAAAGATGTTGTTGAAAGGCTTAAAAGTTAGCTCACAAGGCCTTATAAGCCAAGGAGCAAAAGGGAGGACAACCCCTAGCCAACCAAGGCACAAGCCAAGACTTTAGGACTAAAAATGGAGGAAAATCAGTGGTTTTTGTAGTTCAACACCACCCAAAAAACAGCTCAAAGTATTTGAAAACTTATGATAAAGCTAGTATGCAAACAACTAAAGGGAGAGAGATGTTAGCCTTGAAGCCAAGCAGCAAAACAGCAAGATTTCTGAGTTAAATCAAGCTTTAGACCTCAAATGGGACCTCCAAGGACCTTAGCTCCAAGATGAAGTGTTTGGTCAAGAGGTTGTATGCAAAAAATGTAGAGATTTCCCACTTTCAAGCCTAAAATAGGGAGAGAGGGAGTTCTAGAGAAAAGGGAAGAATTTGCTCACAAATCTTCTAGAGAGAGAGGATTCTAGAGTGAGAAGCTCCTCAAAATTTTCTCACCCTTGAATATGGGATATAAGGTTCTATAATATCAAAATAAGAGCTTTTGGTCAAAATATCTCAATTGAAAATATGGAGCAGTGTTATGGCAGCTGGATAAATTCTGTCAAAAAAAACTGAGTTCTGGGCACTTTTGGCCGGTCGACACTCTTTGTGCCGGCAGCAATCTTTTCTGGCCGCGGCACAATATAGTGCCGGTGGTGGATTCCAAGGCCAAAAAAGTGCGGTGGGTGTCCAAATTGAAGCCCCGGAAGTTAGCTTCCAATGGAGCAAACCTTGCATTAAAATTCCTCCTGTGAAAAAGTTATGCCCATTTTGGTGAAGCGCGCAGATTCGGTCCAACCGGGAGGATGCCCAGCTTCAACCAACCATATCTCCTCCACCCGGACTTGGCTTTGAGAGATTCTTGAGTGAAAAATGAAGCCCCAGAAGTCTTCTTTCCAATGGTTATAGCCTCATAGCTTAACTCCAAGTGTATAGATAAGATGAGTTTGATTTAGCGAGGACTGCTCGACTCCCTTCTACCCGGATTCATGCCGAACCTCTTCTCCAACTTGTTTTCTCCCTCTTCTCCTTTTCTTCAACTTCAAACCTAAGTAAGGTGTTTTTGAGAGTTTGTCTCTCTTCTTGCCGAGAAACTAGATCTTTGCCCTGCACACGTTTTCTCCACCAAGCAAACCATCAGTAGTGCCCAAGTCTTAAGGGCGGTCAAAAATGGGGTGTCTACACCCATCCATTTTGGTTTAAGTCCATTTTGCATCAAGTATGCCATTGTAGTTCATAGCATTGAGTGCCATGTTGTCGCATGATTGATCATTGCATTGAGCATGCTTTGTTCATGGCATTGTGTATGTTAGTTTCATTGTGCATTGTGTATGCTAGGACCATAGCATTGTGTATGCTTGTTGCATGTTTGCATGTTATCCCTTGCGTGTTCGCATCACTTAGTTGCATTGCATTAGGATTGCATTTGCATGTTAGAGTCGCATTGTGCATGCCATTCTGTCTATTACATTGTGTTCGGGATAAGAGTTAGTTCGAACACGGGAAACAAGGGACGTCTCATTCTCAAAGTGATGAAACGTACCTCAATTCCCGGTCGCCGACACTCTTGACTACACATGATGGAGTTTAGGCATTTGTGGGTTCATATGTGCATTCATTCTATATTAAGTTGTGCAATTCGGTTCCTCGACCATCATGCATCGAGATGCTTCATTGGTGGCCCGAGGATCGAGACCTACACTCCCTTGAGCTTGTGCAATGTCAAGCCCCAAACCCGCCCCTAAAAGTTTAGGCATGACCCATCGAAAACAGACACTAAACCTGTTATACATCATACGGGGCTTGAACGGAAGCATTCAATAATATAAAAATACATAGAATAACATCCATTGAGCTATTCCTAACATGCCAGGATCTCCATCACACTAAATATTACACAAAAGTTACATACATATGCCGTCGACTCATTTCTACAAATAGGCGTATAACAAAAATATTAATGAAAAAGGAATTAAATACATCAACCATCAACAGACGTCTAGAGTGTAAATATAGAATGAGCGAACTCAGTGAATAATAGTACATAAATAATGTAATATTTAACCTGAATAACCAAACATGTAACTGTAGATACATATGATTAACTACATGCCGTGATTATTTCCAAAATAGCCATAGTCCAATTTCCTTAACAGAATGGCTTTAAGCCCAGTTTATACAGAACAACCATAGGCCTACAGATGCAAAATGATCATGGGTCCAGAAATAACAGTAATAATAGCAGAAATAACAGAAATGACAGAAATAACAGAACTAACAGAGATAACAGAACGCGTAAGCGTGGTAACAGAAATAACAGATGTATGGACTCAAGAGGTGACTCGTACGGATTCCAGAGGTGGCTCCCACCAAAGTGTAGCACTTCGTTCGTAGCACTTTGTTCCATACCAAAAATATTAGAATGACCTAACGGTCCAGAAATATCAGAAACATAATCTTATCGGAAGCAGAGTCTTATGCATTTCCAGATTCCAAACCATTTTCGTAATCATTTTCATAATCATTTCCATATTCAGATTTTGCATAAGATCATATGTGGTACACCCATTAGCCATCAGATCAGGTAGGTCCGAAGACCACAACAGATAGGTCCGAAGACCACAACAGGTAGGTCCGAAGACCACAACAAGTAGGTCCGAAGACCACAAAGTTGATACCAACAGCCACGGTATTGTTACCCCCGGGCGAGGGCCATAGGCCACGGTATTGTTACCCCCGGGCGAGGGCCATCCGGACTAAGGATGCCACAAATACTTTTTAGAAAACTGGACATTCGTTCGTTCATTTCCAACATATCATAGTTTTCAAGAATCAATCATTTCGTATCATGGTATACTGAAAATACATAACATAAGTTTAACAGAACGTTGCTGATAACTGTTAACAAAAGGCAACATAGTTTACAGCTTGCACGCTTTCAAAAATACATAAATACTACAATTCCGTAATGTATATAGATACCATTACATCAACAGGCCGGAATAACTTATAAACCAACTTCACAGTATTAATAGTTGTATGCAATTCGTATACAGAAGTATGGGTAATTCATAGGATGGTATATTGACAATAATCAATAGCCATAACTCAAAATACGGAGTAGGTTCAGAATCATACCGATGTGTGCTAACTCTTTCAATGTTCACATCAATTCTCAATCAACAAACACGTTACCATATTAGCTCACGAAAAATAGAGTGTTGTTAACAATATTCTTAACGGTAAACAAGGTACATTTGTACATCTGTAGTACTATTACTCACAGTGTTTAGATGCTAGGTCCGTCCCTGCAGCTAACCCTACACAATTCAATTTAACAACATTAACACAACCCAACGTAATCAACATAACTCCACATAATTATCACCATCCAATATAATCCATACTATTTAACATTATTCCACTCAATGCTACCAAATATATTTCACATAATTCAAATTAAATTGCTAAGGCTCAATTTCATCATCCACATCATCAACAAACCCTTCCCCCCAATCTCTTCCTCACTAAGACATGATTCACAAAGCTTATAACAAAGTTCATTCGCAATGTAAACATAATTTCCAAGTATCACCAATTTCAATTAAACTTGTATATACATAATTCAATACCTCAATTTCATTATTCTACTTTCAATTTGGGTCAAATCTTTGGTTATCATCCTTAAGCAACTTAGGGTTTCAAGAAAATAATGAGATTTCAAGAAATAATCAAACTTATTAACCCAACACTTTCTATTCCAATTTTTCCATTAATTACACATCTAGGACTCATAATCCATCATTTAAACGCATCAATTAACTCCCAACATCTTCAAACCATAAAACCCAAACAAATCTCATACTTTACACTACATGCTCCAAATATGGAACTTTTTGTATTTAGATGATAAAATGTCACAAATCTATCCATGGATGTAAATATTGAAGAGTATTCAACCCTTACCTCAACAATCAAGCAAAGGCGTGAGCTTGAGAAGAAGTCTCCACAAATCCAAGTTCTAATCGGGTAAAAACATTGATCCTCCCTTATTCTCCATCCTTGATGCCAAAACCATGGTGGATTGTTGGTAAAAATGGGTGAAATCAAAGGTTTGAGAGTTAGGGTTTCGGACTAAGGCAAAGAGGAAGGAAGAGGGAAGAAGAAACATATAAGAAATGATCCAAAATCCCGTTTTTAAAGCTGCTGTCCCGTAATTCCCGCTCGAGCGGACTTGCCCTCAGCACAGATTCCGAAACTTTGAATAGGTATAACTCTCCCATCTGGACTCCGTTTTAGGTCGTTCTTGTGTCCAAATTGAAGCCCCGGAAATAATCTTTCCAATGGTTCTAACCTCACATCCAAATTCAAAGTGTGGAAAAAGAAAAGGGCAAAAGAGTGACGACTGATCGTAAGGTAACTATCCGAATTAAATTCTTTGGTCCAATCTTACTTTACCATCATATTACCACCTCAACCAATACCCCAAAATAAGATAATAACATTCCAAATACATTAATAAAGTATCAAAAACGAGCCCACGTGCCTGAGAAGTACAACTCAACCAGGAGGCCCGCTCGAGCGCCCGACCTTGCGCTCGAGTGTGCAGACCAACAAAGCCGTCCGCTCGAGCGTAAACTCCCCCGCTCGAGCGGAGAATCACAACTCCCAGAATCTCAGGCCGTCTGCAAAACTGTTGGAAACCCCAAAAGTCCGCTCGAGCGTTAACTCTTTCGCTCGAGCGGAGGGAAAAGTTCTGGGTCGTCACACCCTTCCCTCCTTAAAAACATTTTCGTCCTCGAAATTGAAGAAAGCCAAATAGAAAACAGATCAAACATAAACGGAAACATATTCTGTAATGTTCCAACATACCCGTATCAGAAATTCAATGACAAGAGTCATTATAATACCAAAGTCCATAACAACTTCTCATTTCAATTTGTCGACCCAAAGGTCATACCTTCCAAATATTGTTACAACTTAAGGACATTCAGAAATGAGTTTACTCAAATATTTGA
This sequence comes from Camellia japonica, assembly GCA_030407325.1. Lineage (NCBI taxonomy): Eukaryota > Viridiplantae > Streptophyta > Magnoliopsida > Ericales > Theaceae > Camellia > Camellia japonica. Next base: position 63,589,231 of record JAPPVO010000029.1, read on the forward strand.
TCACGTGTGACTCATAAGCTGTCATACCTAGTTCCACCTCTTTAGGTTCACAAACAAGTTCTATATCAATGACTTTATGGCTCTTTGCTCACTATCAGAATTAAATTTATCAGGCCAAATCAGATTTCTAGCAGACTCCAAATAACAACTCAACTCTCATATCAGGGAATTACATGATCAAAGTAAATTATTAGCAAAATTAAATACAGATCAACCCTCACACAATTCCCAAATTACAGTATGGTATGATCATTTAAAATCCATATTTGCTTGGAAGTTCTTAAAGTCAATATCATGACATCAAGCATATAATACATTTATCATAACATTTGAATATGTTCAGAGACAGTATTCAGAAACTTACCAGACCTTTCAAAAATATCAGACAATGGAATATTTTCCCATAGCAGTAAGCTTATTTAAACTTTGTCAGAAAATCTGTCATATCTTGAGCATTCAAATTTTCGTACATTTTGGGGAATTTATCCAGAAAACTTATTATATCATAAACTTGTCAGAAATTCGTAACATTTTTGTCACTTCAGAAAACACTTATCATATCGAACATTTCGTAACCCGAACTATGAATTTCCTTAAACATTGAATAGCATAGTTATAGTTAGAATCATTTATGTCAAATGAATTCATCACTTACAACAGCATCAAAACTAGCATTATATACTTTGACTGAAGCACAAAGTACAAATCTATAGAAGCATATGATTGATTACATTCTGTATTTATGTCCATTACAGTCATGGATTTAGTTTTTTTAGCAGAATGACTTTAAGTCCAATATGTACCGAGCAGTCATAAATCCACAGATACAAAACGGCCATAGGCCCAGAAATATAAATACACATGTAACTGCAGAACTCAAAAAGTTATTCCAATACTATTGTATTTTCAGAACGGCCTTAGGCCCGGAAATAACAGAACGGCCCTTGGCCCAGAAATATCGAATGGCCCTCGGCCCAGAATGTTACAGAATAAGTTACTAGATGCACAGAGACTTATATCACGGAAAAGATTTCTCAATCTCAAATTCTTAATACACAGAGGTAGGATTCAAATTCTTAATACACAGAGGCAGCAATTATATATTGTTTTACAAGTGTCATATGGACAAACACATATTATAGGCGGGATTCCTCATGTCATTCGACTATTACTTAGAAAAAGTCCCAATTACAAGTTGCAGATTATCCATATACAGAACAGATTACAGATTACAGATTTCAGATTTCAATCACAGATTACAGAGGTCAGAATACAGAGTACAGAGTACAGATTCCCTATCAGAAGTCGTTGGTAATTTCCTTAGTTCACAAAATTATATTACTTACATACTGTCTCAAGGTCAATAGCCAATTTCCCTAGCATAGCTCATAATGCATAACAGTGCATCCATAGAAACATGAGATCCAATAGTGAGTCTGATATTGGTTTACTTTCAGAACGGCCTTTGGTCTAGTATTACAGCCATTACAGAACGGCCTATTGGCCCTGAATAATCAGAACGACCTTTCGGTCCAGAACAGCCTTGCAGCCCAAAATAGCCTTTCGGCCTCTTGAAATCATCAACCAGAAGCAAATTCACAATTTTAAAAGAATCATTATATGCAGAATTCCTTCTTATGGCCGGTCATACTTAACACAACTTCAATTATTACATAAAGCACATCTTACCAAAATATTTTAACACAAGAGTTTCTCAGAATTACTGATCTACACATTGTTACAGCAAGGGAGACAGAACAGACTATAAGGTAACACACATATAATATTTCCTTTAATTTTAAATATATCCGATACTTAAAATTTAATCAATTTACTCAAATAGGTGTAAAATAGCACGATTATATCGCCATATATATATAAACTGACTTACCGATCAGTTCAAATCCTTACCACGGTTCCGTAGTGCAATATTCACATTGCATGTTTTGCATTCTTCACCAGCCTATATAAGACAAACAGAGGCAATAAAAGGACATACAACAGATATAGATTGTAATCATCAGAGTTAGTAACAAACAGTTAACGTTGCCATCATTCTTTTCTTTTCATGTACTTGTAGAATATCATGCATGATGCCTAAATCTTTCTAGACATCCTAAAGCTCAATGGATTCGTGTGTGAGATGGCAACTCGTGCTCTGATACCACCTGTCAAGCCCCAAACCCGCCCCTAAAAGTTTGGGCATGACCCATTCGAAAACAGACACTAAACCTGTTATACATATCATACGGGGCTTGAACGGAAGCATTCAATAATATAAAATACATAGAATAACATCCATTGAGCTATTCCTAACATGCCAGGATCTCAACATCACACTAAATATTATACAGAAAGTTTACATACATATGCCTCGACTCATTTCTACAAATAGGCGTATAACAAAAATATTAATGAAAAAGGAATTAAATACAATCAACCATCAACAGACGTCCAGAGTGTAAATCAACACTCAACAAGACTGTACATGATGCACGGCTTCAGGTGGTGCCTGGACGCATTAAAGTTGACAAGAGGAACACAAGTCTTAAAGGTTAGGACTGATCTCCTGGTTGGTTACCTACAAGAGACAGACAAAATATAGAATGAGCGAACTCAGTGAATAATAGTACATAAATAATGTAATATTTAACCTGAATAACCAAACATGTAACTGTAGATACATATGATTAACTACATGCCGTGATTATTTCCAAAATAGCCAAAGTCCAATTTCCTTAACAGAATGGCTTTAAGCCCAGTTTCTACAGAACAGCTATAGGCCTACAGATGCAAAATGATCATGGGTCCAGAAATAACAGTAATAATAGCAGAAATAACAGAAATGACAGAAATAACAGAACTAAAAGAGATAACAGAACGCGCAAGCGTGGTAACAGAAATAACAGATGTATGTACTCAAGAGGTGGCTCGTACGGATTCCAGAGGTGGCTCCCACCAAAGTGTAGCACTTCGTTCCGTACAGCACTTTGTTCCATACCAGAAAATATTAGAATGACCTAACGGTCCAGAAATATCAGAAACATAATCTTATCGGAAGCAGAGTCTTATGCATTTCCAGATTCCAAACCATTTTCGTAAACATTTTCATAATCATTTCCATATTCAGATTTTGCATAAGATCATATGTGGTACACCCATTAGCCATCAGATCAGGTAGGTCCGAAGACCACACAGGTAGGTCCGAAGACCACAACAGGTAGGTCCGAAGACCACAAAAGTTGATACCAACAGCCACGGTATTGTTACCACCCCCGGCGAGGGCCATCCGGACTAAGGGTGCCACAAATACTTTTTAGAAAACTGGACATTCGTTTCGTCATTTCCAACATATCATAGCTTTTCAAGAATCAATCATTTCGTATCATGGTATACTGAAAATACATAACATAAGTTTAAAACAGAACGTTGCTGATAACTGTTAACAAAAGGCAACATAGTTTACAGGCTTGCACGCTTTCAAAAATACATAAATACTACAATTCCGTAATGTATATAGATACCATTACTCAACAGGCCGGAATAACTTATAAACCAACTTCACAGTATTAATAGTTGTATGCAATTCGTATACAGAAGTATGGGTAATTCATAGGATGGTATATGACAATAATCAATAGCCATAACTCAAATACGGAGTAGGTTCAGAATCATACCGATGTGTGCTAACTCTTTCAATGTTCACATCAATTCTCAATCAACAAACACGTTACCATATTAGCTCACGAAAAATAGAGTGTTGTTAACAATATTCTTAACGGTAAACAAGGTACATTTGTACATCTGTAGTACTATTACTCACAGTGTTTAGATGCTAGGTCTGTCCCTGCAGCTAACCCTACACAATTCAATTTAACAACATTAACACAACCCAACGTAATCAACATAACTCCACATAATTATCACCATCCAATATAATCCATACTATTTAACATTATTCCACTCAATGCTACCAAATATAATTTCACATAATTCAAATTAAATTGCTAAGGCTCAATTTACATCATCCACATCATCAACAAACCCTTCCCCCCAATCTCCTTCCTCACTAAGACATGATTCACAAAGCTTATAACAAAGTTCATTCGCAAATGTAAACATAATTTCCAAGTATCACCAAATTTCAATTAAACTTGTATATACATAATTCAATACCTCAATTTCATTATTCTACTTTCAATTTGGGTCAAATCTTTGGTTATCATCCTTAAGCAACTTAGGGTTTCAAGAAAATAATGAGATTTCAAGAAATAATCAAACTTATTAACCCAACACTTTCTATTCCAATTTTTCCATTAATTACACATCTAGGACTCATAATCCATCATTTAAACGCATCAATTAACTCCCAACATCTTCAAACCATAAAACCCCAAATCTCATACTTTACACTACATGCTCCAAATATGGAACTTTTTGTATTTAGATGATAAAATGTCACAAATCTATCCATGGATGTAAATATTGAAGAGTATTCAACCCTTACCTCAACAATCAAGCAAAGGGGTGAGCTTGAGAAGAAGTCTCCACAAATCCAAGTTCTAATCGGGTAAAAACATTGATCCTCCCTTATTCCCATCCTTGATGCCAAAACCATGGTGGATTGTTGTAAAATGGGTGAAATCAAAGGTTTGAGAGTTAGGGTTTCGGACTAAGGCAAAGAGAAGGAAGAGGGAAGAAGAAACATATAAGAAATGATCCAAAATCCCGTTTTTTAAAGCTGCTGTCCCGTAATTCCCTCGAGCGGACTTGCCCTCAGCACAGATTCCGAAACTTTGAACAGGTATACTAATCTCCCATCTGGACTCCGTTTTAGGTCGTTCTTGTGTCCAAATTGAAGCCCTGGAAATAAGCTTTCCAATGGTTCTAACCTTACATCCAAATTCAAAGTGTGGAAAAAGAAAAGGGCAAAAGAGTGACGACTGATCGTAAGGTAACTATCCGAATTAAATTCTTTGGTCCAATCTTACTTTACCATCATATTACCACCTCAACCAATACCCCAAAATAAGATAAGAACATTCCAAATACATTAATAAAGTATCAAAAACGAGCCCACGTGCCTGAGAAGTACAACTCAACCAGGAGGCCCGCTCAAGCGCCCGACCTTGCGCTCGAGTGTGCAGACCAACAAAGCCGTCCGCTCGAGCGTAAACTCCCTCGCTCGAGCGGAGAATCACAACTCCCAGAATCTCAGGCCGTCTGCAAAACTGTTGGAAACCCCAAAAGTCCGCTCGAGCGTTAACTCTTTCGCTCGAGCGGAGGGAAAAGTTCTGGGTCGTCACACCCTTCCCTCCTTAAAAACAATTTCATCCTCGAAATTGAAGAAAGCCAAATAGAAAATAGTTCAAACATAAACGGAAACATATTCTGTAATGTTCCAACATACCCGTATCAGAAATTCAATGACAAGAGTCATTTATAATACCAAAGTCCATAACAACTTCTCATTTCAATTTGTCGACCCAAAGGTCATACCTTCCAAATATTGTTACAACTTAAGGACATTCAGAAATGAGTTTACTCAAATATTTGATCACGTGTGACTCATAAGCTGTCATACCTAGTTCCACCTCTTTAGGTTCACAAACAAGTTCTATATCAATGACTTTATGGCTCTTTGCTCACTATCAGAAGTAGACTTCTCAGGTCAAATCAGATTTCTAACAGACCCCAAACAACATCTCAACTCCCATATCAAGGAATTACATGTTCAAAGTAAATTATTAGCAAAATTAAATACAGATCAACTCTCACACAATTCCCAAATTACAGTATGGTATGAGCATTTAAAACCATGTTTGCTTGGAAGTTCTTAAAGTCAATATCATGACATCAAGTACATAATACATTTATCATAACACTTGAATATGTTCAGAGACAGTATTCAGAAACTTATCAGACCTTTCAAAAATATCAGACAATGGAATATTTTCCCATAGCAGTAAGCTTATTTAAACTTTGTCAGAAAATCTGTCATATCTTGAGCATTCAAATTTTCGTACATTTTGGGGAATTTATCCAGAAAACTTATTATATCATAAACTTGTCAGAAATTCGTAACATTTTTGTCACTTCAGAAAACACTTATCATATCGAACATTTCGTAACCCGAACTATGAATTTCCTTAAACATTGAATAGCATAGTTATAGTTAGAATCATTTATGTCAAATGAATTCATCACTTACAACAGCATCAAAACTAGCGTTATATACTTTGACTGAAGCATAAAGTACAAATCTATAGAAGCATATGATTGATTACATTCTGTATTTATGTCCATTACAGTCATGGATTTAGTTTTCTTAGCAGAATGACTTTAAGTCCAATATGTACCGAGCAGTCATAAATCCACAGATACAAAACGGCCATAGGCCCAGAAATATAAATACACATGTAACTGCAGAACTCAAAAAGTTATTCCAATACTATTGTATTTTCAGAACGGCCTTAGGCCCGGAAATAACAGAACGGCCCTTGGCCCAGAAATATCGAATGGCCCTCGACCCAGAATGTTACAGAATAAGTTACTAGATGCACACAGACTTATATCACGGAAAAGATTTCTCAATCTCAAATTCTTAATACACAGAGGCAGTAATTATCTATTGTTTTGAGAGTTAGGGTTTCGGACTAAGGCAAAGAGGAAGGAAGAGGGAAGAAGAAACATATAAGAAATGATCCAAAATCCCGTTTTTAAAGCTGCTGTCCCGTAATTCCCGCTCGAGCGGACTGATTTCCGCTCGAGCGGACTTGCCCTCAGCACAGATTCCGAAACTTTGAACAGGTATAACTCTCCCATCTGGACTCCGTTTTAGGTCGTTCTTGTGTCCAAATTGAAGCCCCGGAAATACGATTTCCAATGGTTCTAACCTCACATCCAAATTCAAGTGTGGAAAAGAAAAGGGCAAAGAGTGACGACTGATCGTAAGGTAACTATCCGAATTAAATTCTTTGGTCCAATCTTACTTTACCATCATATTACCACCTCAACCAATACCCCCAAAATAAGATAAGAAACATTCCAATACATTAAATAAGTATCAAAAACGAGCCCACTGCCTCAGAAGTACAACTCAACCAGGAGGCCCTTTAAGCGCCCGACCTTGCGCTCGAGTGTGCAGACCAACAAAGCCGTCCGCTCGAGCGTAAACTCCCCTGCTCGAGCGGAGAATCACAACTCCCAAAATCTCAGGCCGTCTGCAAAACTGCTGGAAACCCCAAAAGTCCGCTCGAGCATTAACTCTTTCGCTCGAGCGGAGGGAAAAGTTCTGGGTCGTCACATGCAAGGACGGGGAGAGTGGTTGTGCACACATGTGTTGCAAATACTTTGTCGTGCCTCTCTCTTTCCCTTTGTTGCAGAAAATCAGAAACCAGGAGAGGAAACTGGTCGGCCGACCAGATTTAGTGGCTGGCCGACCACTTTTTCTGGTTTCCCACCACAAAAGTGGTCGGTGGCTGGTCTCCATGGCCAATAGTTGGTCGGTGGCCCTCCCACAGATTCCCAGGATGGAGTTTCATCTCTCTGGAGCTTTGTGCAAGTTTCCGAAATCAATTGCAAACAAAGGCAAGTCGAGGCGTCGCGAGAGATTTCCGAACAAAAGTAATTCGAGCATGCATGCATCCTTCACCATCCAAGGCAGAGCTGAGGCAGTCTGTTTCATGTAGTTTGCGTGATAGTTTAATTGCTTACTTAGCTAATTTGTTAATTAGTTAGAGTTATGTAATAATTAGCTGTAATTTGTTATTCATTGTGGTTGTGTAATAACTAGTTTAATTAGATTAGCTTAGATTAGCTAGGTGGTTTTGTATTATTTATTCGGACCCTCTCTCGAGAGGGCACAACTGCTGTAATAAGTGTGCCTGCGTGTGATGCATGTCTTCCAACCCCACGTCTTTCTCCCTTTTACTTAAACTGCTTATGATGGTTAGTTTTAGGGCATGTTTCAATTATCATCCTTATGTTTGCATGTTTGCATTCATTCATTTGTCTTGCACGCACCGGGCTCGGCGCATCATACTAACTGCATCGTATTTCAATTCCAAGTTGAATGCATGTATCAACTATTGCATTTCACATGACATTTTAGAATAGCCGAGCCTATCTTAGTTGCATTGTGTATGTATTGCATTAGGCATTCTTAACATAGCTAGGATCATGCATTGATTTCTAACACAGCTTTTGTTTTGGCTCGGAGTACTCGGTAAGTGTTTATGCTTTAGCATCCTTGCATGTGTGTGAATGTTGCCATGATAGCATGCTTGCCATGAGTCTAATTGCTTATATGATATAACTGCCTGAATGCCTGTGGGTGAAGGTTGGATTACTTGATTTGGAACAATTCATCGAAATGAAAGTTTCTAAGCCCACTTGAGAGTGGCAAAATCATGTTTTTCCTAAGCCCACTCGAGGGTGGCAAATCCACGTCTTAGCTTACTTGCGAGTATCAACTTCAAACCATTTTCAAACAAACAAACATGAAATGTTTTGTTCCAATCCAAGCGATCCAGTCTATACTTGTTTATTGCGCGCATCACATAGTGTTTCTAGGCTAATACACCGGAATAAGAGCGCATATGTTTTGAAAACAAAATATCATGTTTAGTAGTGGCCGATCTTTGATCGGGTAAGTGGGGGTGCTCATAGCTGACCTTTCCCAATCGTACCCAAGTTCCCGAGCCGAGGCAACTTTGGTGATGATGGACACGTGGCCTTAAGCAACAAGTCAGGGCTTCCTAAATTCCCCCAAAATAAAATATTTAGGTGGCGACTCTGTATCTAACAAAGCAGTCCATGTTTGGCACTTCTTTTTTAAAATCGATTTTTCAAAACGATTTGCCGGATTTGAACTCTATGGTGATTTATTAATCTCGCATTGCACTTTGCTAGATTAGATTCAGAACCGTGACATTTGAGTCCGAACTGTAGTGATCCCAATGAACAAAACGGGATTTTCCTGGGACGTTCGGGCGCGTCTATAGTTTCTGGCAACTCTGCTGGGGAGTTAGAGAACTTGACTCGAACTCATGATATCATGTTTTTACTACACTTATTGGTCTCTTTGCATTGCATTTGCATTGGTGCACCTAGGACACTGTGTTTGCCGCCTGCTATTCCTGAACGGTTTGCCAGAGGCTTGCTTGAGAAGCATGCCATAAGGCTGACCGGTTACGGGCTCTGCTACGATGGGAACACAAACCTCGGTTGTTACCGAGGCACCCTTTTTGACTATTCGACCCAGTGCATATCGGAATCTATAGTGACTATCCCAAGCTAGAACAGGTTGCTTACCCGAATGTAGGTTGTTTGAAACCGCTGTGTGCGTAGTGAAACCCTAGTTCTTGATGAAACTAGGACAGGGAAACCCTATCCCAGGGGTGTTTTGGCTATTACTTGCTTGCTATGTGCTTTTAGAGTGTGCCTCTATAGGAATGCATGTATCAGTTTGCAAGTCTGGGTATCAGGCCTGCGGGTATCAGAATGTGAGGAATCAGTTTTACCTGAGGGTATCAGTTTACAGGAAGAATTTTGGGCAGAACTTAGTAGAGAGCACAGTCATTCAGCTATGCTTATATCTGTTATGGTGAAATCAGGCTGAGTTGTTGTTTGTTTTCTCTTTTGCTACGGGTAGTTCTGGAACTATAGCTTCAGAAGGCTCCAACATCCCCCGGGTACATTGGAACTTGTGTTGATAGACTTTGTCAGGTTAGAGATTCAGTTCAAGGGCAAATTAGTGTTCCTTCTCCAGAGGCAAGGTAAAAAGGGCAGTCAGGCACACATCATCAGTTCAACAGTCTTCAGATCAGCGGTCACTATCCATCTCACCTGTGCATAGTCAGGTTGAGATATCTGCTTTTACCTCATAGAGATACACCTATTATTCAGCTAGATCAGCACAATATGGCATCTATAGAGGGGATGATGCATCAGCTCCAGGAGAGTATGAAAATCATGCAGCAGGACGCTGCCCGTCAAACAGATTTTGCCAAACAACAGGTCGAAGTCATGGCCCAACAAGCAGAGTTAATTACCAGGCTATAGCAGCAAGTCGGAGTATCTGCTTCACACCAGGTCCCTCCCCCACCAAGAGTTCCCATACTTGGGGAAACAATACACGTCTAGGATAATACGAACGTTCCAACAGGGCCGGCTCCGCCCCCGATCCTACCCTAACCACCCAAAGCACAGACCAACCTGCCAGATTCTCCCTTTGAGTTCGAGACGGACCCCACTGCACTAAAAGTAAGCAAGCTTAAGAAATTGTTTAAGAAGTCTCAAGGGGCTCATTCCATTCCAGACATTGAGGATGGGTACACTGACTCGACTGTGACACTGCCGGACCGGTTTAAAATGCCGCACATAGATTGTTTCGATGGGTCTGGGGATCCTATGGTGTATTTGCGGCTATTTTTAGATATACTAAGGCTGATGGGCCTCACTAGATTATAGAAGCTTTCTCTGTTTGGCCAGACCCTGTCGGGTGTGGCGGTTATTTGGCACGCAAAATTGGAAGACTCTGTTAAGAGGAGTTGGAAGGGGATGGCTGAGGCCTTCATAGCTCAATACTCCTACAATACGAAAATTGAGATTACGACTCGTGATCTTGAGACAACCAGGCAGGAGCCAAAGGAGAGTTTCTCCGATTTTGTGACCCGATGGAGGGCCAGTGCCTCGATGATGACCGTCAGGCCTGTCGACAAAGATCAGATTCGGATAGATGTGCGCAACCTCCAAGCCAAGCTCATGCAGAAGATGATCGTCCTCCCCCTACCCACCTTTTCTGACCTCCATGAAATTGGGGTACAAATCGAGGACGCTATGAAGCAAGGCCTTATTGACCAAGAGAAGGAGCAACCCAGGAGGGTGTTTTCCCGCAGTTCGAATGCGACCACCAGTGGTGATGCAGCTACAAGATCTTCTAAGTGGGCATGGTTGCCACCACCATATCAAAAATAGCTACCCCATTCACTGGTGCGTCCGGAAGTAGCTCACAAAAAACCAAATATCCACCTCGTGTCAAGAGGGTTTTTACCCCACTTTATATGCCTTTGTCAAAGGCTCTAGAGGTCTTACTCCGGAAAGGACATTTGAAACCGTTGGAACAACAGCCTCTACCTGATCCTATCCCTCTAAAGCATGACCAGACTAAGTACTGTGCCTACCATCAACAAACCAGTTATGACATTGATAGTTGCTTTCGTCTGCGCCATGATGTACAAGATCTGTTTGACAACAAGATCATTGCCGCACCAGCTCAGCAAAGTCTATCGCCACTGGATCAGTGAACTTGGGGGATAGTACGAATATGTGATCAGGGGATGAACCACCTACGGGCGGTGCTCAGTTTACTTCAGATGTGGCGTATGGCACGCACTATTTTGAGCATTTGCGATGCTAGTATTTGTACTTTCTGACTTGGGTATTGGGTCAGTCTTGTTATATTGTATTGAGTCAATCCTTTTGTACTGGGTCAGTCGAGTCAGTCTTGTTGTATCGAGTCTGTCTTGTTGTGTCGAGTCGGGTGATTTCGGGGGTGTTACCTCAAACATCACTTGCTTGTTTTGTGTTTGTCTTTTCGCTTTCCTTTGAGTCTGTTTCTGCCGTGGAGCCAGTTGTGCCAGCGGATTTGAATGAAGCAACAGTGATTTCCACACTTTTATGTTTGTTTCTACCTTAGAGCCAATTGTGCCAACAGAGTTGAATGAAATGACAGTGTTTTTCCCTTACTCTTCTGTGCCTTGAAAATCATTGCATTGACCTAAGTTTTTCAAAACTTTTTGAACACTGTGGTGAAAACAAAGAGGGAGGAATTCCTCGGGTTTTGCAAAATTTGATCAATTGAGAGAAAGAGAGGCATGCTAAACCCTTAATGAATGAAATCATGCTTGTTAGTGTGAGTACTAAGAAGGATCCTGGCTTGATCCAGATTGGTTCCGCATTGTCTTCACCGCGGGCGACTAGTCACTTTCTTAAAAGATTTCAAAAAATGTTTTGCACGGTCCTGCGAAGACCTGTGTGGAATCACTCTTGAGATTGCACAGCCCAGGATCGCTCTCAACCTTGAGACTCGACCCCTCACTTTAAAATGTTGAACTTGGATTCAGAATGTTCAACGGTCAACCACAATGTGAGGCCTGTGTGGCCAGATTCGAAGCAACCCTCGAACTAAGGGCAAGAAAGTTAGATCAAGAAGGTCAGACATCGTCAAAAGAAGCTTGGAAAGCTAGATCAAAAGCACCCCTCGAACTAGGAGCAAAAAATATCAGACGTGCTCGAAGAGCCGAAGATGGATCATTCTGCAAATCAATGAAGACTGGCAAGAATGCCAAATCCCAGAAGGGAGGAAAGAAGAAAGTTTGTGCTAAAGGACAACTGAGTTCCTATCCACAACACTAGGGGCAAATTCAGCCCCCATTGGATGGACTCCTACATAATCAGTGAACATCAGCCATTCTCCTGGATTCATATGACTTCAGGATCTCAAAACCATTTGACATGGACAAAGCTACACCTTTACCCTTGAGAGGCTCGTTGGGCCGAAAACCTGGAAGGGCGACTTAGGCAAAAGTTAGAGCAAGAAAAAAAGAAAAGAGAAAAGAAAAAAATACAAAGAATAAAAAAGAAAAGATGAAAAAAAATAATGAAAAGAAATGAAAAGAAGTGAAAAGAAAAGAAGAACATAGCTCGCAAGGTTGAAAACTCGGAAGGGCGGCCTTGGCAAAAGTTAGAGCGCAAAAGGAGAGGTTAAATACCGAGTGTACCTTAACCCCGAACTATGTAAGGCTTGATTCCCATCTTTGGGATACGTAGGCAACTTCATTCTGAAGTCCAGCCGTAAAACACTTCAAATTCGACTGTGTCCATGTGATGGTTCTGGTCATCTTTGTCTTCTCTGTATCCGAGAATTTGGTTATAATTGTCACTGTGAGGACTAGTTGCCACATGCTGCGGCGTTATTGAGACTAGGGGCAACTTTCTGTTGCCGTGCAGTGCTGCGGTGCTATTTAGACTAAGGATAACTTTCAGTTGCCATGCTGTGCCGTTCAGACAATGGGCAATTTTTCATTTGTTTTGGATCTGAGGTTGTACATCTCAAGAGTAAATTCTGCGTTGGTTGAGCAGTGGCCATTTGCAAAAATAGTTTTTGAGAATTTTTAATGAGGTTGACTAATTCTCTCGAAAATTATTCATTTTTTCTAAAACTGAACCATTTCTTGGACCCAAAAAAGGAAAATTTTCGGTGCTCATAACCTGACTTGCATGATTTCAAATCAGAAAATCGAACAAGCGTGTTAATCTAACTCTCATTTTGGTTAAAATTGTTTTAGCAGAAGCAAAAAACAAAAACAAATGGTCAAAATAATGAACTAGGGGCACAGTTAAGTCAGGTGTTCTGTCTTTTCCCCATTGTCAGCATACTTGCTAGAAATGGCACCCTATTCGCCAAGAAGGGCACAGCGGAAACTAACAGCAAAATCCCGAAAGCTATCTCATCCTCCGAGCAATGAGGTATCAAGCCAAGTGCGAAGCACGAACGGGAATGGATCAAGATATTCCACTCCTTTGTCTGGACACATCTGATTACGTCCAAACTCCCCAGCAGAACATCGTCAACCGATGTCAGCTGCAGATTTACTACACACCCAAATGTAGCGCAACCCCTCTATGGGAGAAACTCACTAACTGTGCGCAGAAGAATGAGAATCTAGCGGAATGCTAGGGACAAGAGCCCATAACTTCCTGTTTATCCATCGACCACCCAGGGGAGGGATTAAAAATGAAAGATTGAAGAATAGAGAGATGTGCGTTGAGAGAAAAAGTGAAGAAAATGGCTTTTTTAGAAAAACAGAGCTTGAGGGCCGAGTGATGTGAGAATCACAAATGAGAAAGGGTGGGAAACAATACCTAGAGAAACAAGCTCCCTGTGCACGTCTGAGTGTCGTGTCATTGTTTTGTCTCGATTCTTGTTTTGAGTCATTTCGAGTGTTGCTCGATGTGTTTAGGTTGTTTACCTTTTGTTTTTCTTTGTTGAGTCGTAGTGCGCTGTGTTCAGTCGTAGGCTCAATACCCCGGTCAAGAACCCATCTCTCAATTTCAAAAATAAAATCGTTTTGCGCTCCAAGTGCCGTGCCGTTCTCCACATCTGTGCAAAACAAGATTCGTTCTTTCATAAAATCGTAGGGTTCAACCCAGGTCATGCGAGAACAGTAAAACTAGGACCTATCTGAAGCTATACAAGTTCCGGACTGCAAAGCAAAAGAAAAGAAGGAAAATGTCGGGTATCTGAGTTTGTTTCAACTTCAGTAAGTTCCGAGATTACATTCCTTTTGTACCTCTTCAGGTCTTGCCAATGCTCCGAAGTATGAGTGTGCCTCTACCTCAAGCTCAAGATCAACTCTGCTTCAAGCCAGAATGGCGATCAAAAGTGCTCTCCCTGAGTACCATTCCCTGCCAGAGGCATCTTGGCTGTGTTCGCAATGAGTTCCTAGGAGACCAACTGCGACGGTGGAAACTAGAGTTCGAATGGTTGTTGCCTAGAATGCAAAGGTTCAGGATTTCCGAGACTAAAGTCTGGTTTAAATACCCAGAGGCGTGTCCTCGGCTTGAAATCTGTATGGAAGCCCCATAGGTTGAGATAGCGTGTATGCACCTCAATTCTGGATACTGAACCAACCTAGTCTGTCATCCCGTTGGAGAATAGGGAAAGTTGTGAATATGATTAGGAAGAAAGGCAGTATCCAGAGTGTTCTACGTGAAGAACCCTTGTCAGTATTTCAGAGCCTTTGTACTGTAAGTTGAAGATAAGTGTTCGAAGAGCACGAGGGGAGATCCCCGTCAGAGTAGAGCGATTCATCGCCACTCACCCCATGAGCTGCTTTCTAAAGCGCCACTAGGTTTGTTTATTACATTCCTTAAACATCATGCATTGTATTGCTTTGTACCTATCAAGTTTCTTTCTCATTCATGCACGATATTGTATGTACGATTCATTTGAAACTAGCACAACCAGGCGTTATTGTATGTATGGTTCATTCAAAGAAGTTTCGTTTAAGGTCATTCACTTTTAGTGTATCTACCATACTTGTTCACTTAGTGCATCTATCACACTTTGTGTTCACCTTTAGTGTATCCATCACACTTTGTTCACTCAGTGCATCTATCACACTTTGTGTTCACCTTTAGTGTATCTATCATACTTTGTTCACTTAGTTCATCTATCACACTTTGTGTTCACCTTTAGAGTATCTATCATACTTTGTTCACTTAGTGCATCTATCATACTTTGTTCACTTAGTGCATCTATCACACTTTGTTCACTTTAGCGTATCTGTCACACTTTGTTCACTTAGTGCATCTATCACACTTTGTGTTCACCTTTAGTGTATCTATCATACTTTGCTCACTTAGTGCATCTATCACACTTTGTGTTCACCTTTAGTGTATCTATCATACTTTGCTCACTTAGTGCATCTATCACACTTTGTGTTCACCTTTAGTGTATCTATCATACTTGTTCACTCAGTGCATCTATCACACTTTGTGCTCACCTTTAGTGTATCTATCATACTTGTTCACTCAGTGCATCTATCACACTTTGTGTTCATCTTTAGTGTATCTATCATACTTGTTCACTTAGTGCATCTATCACACTTTGTGCACACCTTTGGGTATCTATCACACGCTCACCTAGTGTATCCATCACACTTTGCTTCATATAGTGTATCCATCACACTCGCTTCACTTTGTGTATCTATCACACTATGCTCGCTTTGTGTATCTATCACACGTTCACTTTGTGTATCTATCACATGCTCCCTTTGTGTATCCACCACACACGTTCACTTAGTGTATCTATCACATATTTGCTTAGTGTATCCATCACACTCGTTTCGCTTTGTGTATCTATCACACTTTGGTTCACTTAGTGTATCAGTCGCACTTTATTCGTATAAGCATATCCATCACACTCTCTTTATTATGTGTATATATCACACATGCTTGTCCAATTAGTATATCTATCACACTTCGTTCACCTTTATGTATCTATCGCACATGTTTGTGAGAATTGCATAATTTTCTTACATCCTTTCTGCATGTAATGTAGTTTGGTTTGAATTCGCTTGCTTAAACTGTTGCATTTATTGTGTATATTTTCTTCATTACAGCTTTCTTTGCATGATCATAAGTTATGTTCGGCATCTTGCATGTACTTTGCATTTTGCCTCTGCCTACAGGCACATCTCTTTGTTGTCTTGCCTATTTGTCTAAGTCTTCGGCCTTGTCAAAAATGGGTCGTCTCTGGGCTCTGACATTCACTCCCGTCATTGTTATGAATTTCGTGTTTTGTCAAAGAGGGGCAACTGTAGACACCCCATTTTTGACCGACCTTAAGACTCAGACGTCACCGATTGAGTGCTCGGTGATGGTGCATGTTGTACTTGTCCTGAGGTTTCGGAGTTCTCGGCTGAGAACCTTGCCTCCGGACCTCGAAACGTTTTGTGCTTTGACTCGGTTTGTGGACCAGGTCTTGTTTTCTCTTCCTGAAGGGAGGGAGAGGTCTTGTAGACCATCTCTCAATGGTCGTAGACTACTTTTCGTGGTCGTAGGCCACTGTTCCCGTTTGGAGACTAGTTTCCAGTTTTTAGGGCCGTCGGCCGTGCGCCTCGGCTCGGGACCGCTTAACATCCTCCGTTTGCTCCGATTTTTTGAGCACACACTGTTTCCTCTGTCTAGAGGGACACTGTGGCCCGGGAGACCACTTTTGTGGTCGTACGCCACTTTTGGTGCTCAACAGCTAGTTTTCAAGGCTCTCGGTTGCGCGCTTTGCCTTCCGAACTCTCGTTTTGCATCCGTGTTGGTTCTTTTTTGGCACAACCCTTGTTTTCCTTGTTTGGAAAGTGGTACAAGGGTGGGAGACCAGCATTTCTCTTGGAGACCACTTCTCTCTCCGCCAGCCGGTTTTCTTATCGGGAAACTGGTTTTCTTGATCTTTGGACCACATTTACTGGTCTCTCATACCACCACTGGCTTGGTTTCAGTGTGGAGACCACCAAATGCCCTGGCCGACCCTCCCCTCTTTTGGGAGACCACTTGCCCTGGTCGGTCGACCAGGGAAAGTGGTCGGCGACCGACCACACATCTTCTGGTCGGCTGGTTTTCCTCCACTTTGTCAATTGAGAGTGGGTGGTGCCAGTTGTGCCGCTGGAAGGCACAGACTGTATCCTCCATACATATGTATGGAGGATATGCACCCTTGTTTTAGCTTCTTGAGAAAGCTTTAGCTCTTGCCCCTCTATAAGAGAGGCCCTCCCTCTCCTTATACCAGGTTCTGAATTTTGGCTAAGGCCCCAAGATATATATCTCTCTCTATATCTCTACATCTTAGGTCTGAAAGGGCATTGTTCTTGACCCTTTTACACTACACCTCATAGCTATACACTTCCACCATTGATTTGAGGTTCTTGGAGGTTGTTTTCAGAGGTTTAAGAGCTGGTTTTTGGTCCCAAAGTTTGCTGGTCTTGCTGTGCTTCAAGAGTAATCACTTTTCCCTCTTTTTAAGCATTGTTTTGATCCTTCTCTTTGCCTCATTTGCATGCTTATTTGAGCTTTTTTGTCAACTGAAAAAAGCTTCATATTTAAGTGTTTTTCATGTTTGTTTAAGGCTCTTTTGGTGTTGAGGGTCATCTACCCTCTTGCATGCTCTATTTAGCCTTGTTTTGTGCCATGCCATAAGGCATTCGAGCTAGTCTTTGCTTGGCCTTCCTACCATTGAAATCCAGTGGATTTTCAGTGGTGAGAATATGGCTTTGAGGGCCTAAATCAGAGAGGGGTGACCCTCTCTCGTGTTGTCATGTTTACTAACATTTTTGGCCTACCAAAGGAGCATATGTTTATACCATTTGGAGGCCTAGTTCTGGTACTTTTTGGTGACTTCTAGGACTTGCCTAGGCTCTGACCATGGCTGGTTTGGTCCCCTTTTTCTTACTTCTTGCATGTGTAGAGTAATCTCTTTCATGGCTTATCAAAGGAGCATGTCATTCTTGCATGCATTGGTCTTGTTTCAGTGGGTTTTTGGCCATCATTTGGCATGCCATGACTCTATTTTTGCTTGGTTTGATAGTCCTTGACATGCTTCATATGCTTGTAGTGTAACTCATATTCACTAGCTCATAATGCATGTTGTTTTGCCCCTCTATTCTAGCATATTTTGGCCATGCTTCAAATTGATTTTATTCATATTTTGGGTTTCCTTAGCTCTGTTTTGAGGCCTCTTGGTCGAAAAATTCTTGCCATGCATACTTGTTGTGTAATAGCATTGCCTAGCTTTGAGTTTGGAGGTCCCTTGCATGCTTAACTTGAGCTATTTACATGTTTTGGCATCATTGGGCATGATATTTCAGAGCTTATAGGGGTGCTACACTTCCATATTTTCCATGCTTTATGTGCTCTTTAGAGTTGTGCATTTATGCCCTATTTGCAAGCCATTGCATGAGCTTCACTTTTGTGCCTTTCAAGCGATCATCCCAACCCATTTTGCTACTGTTTTGGGCCTGCATAGGGTCTATTTAGGGTTGGTTTCATCATTTGAGCATCTCTTTGCATGCCTATAGTGTAATGCACTTCACTAGTTTCAATGCTTTAGCCATTCAACATGCGTTGTGTGAGTTGTTTGCATGATTCGGAGTCATTTTGGAGTTATGTTATATGCCATTTCAGAGCTGGAATATATGCCATTGTACTCCATGCTTACTCCTTTCAATGCATGTGCAAAGTTGTGTTTTTGTGCCTTAGGCTCGGGGCCATTGTATTGTGCATGCTGGCATGAGTTTTGGAGCTTTGTTTTCATCATCTATGGCCACTGATTTGGGTGTGGCAGAGGGCCATCCATTTTGGTTTAAGTCCATTTTGCATCAAGTATGCCATTGTAGTTCATAGCATTGAGTGCCATGTTGTCGGATGATTGGTCATTGCATTGAGCATGCTTTGTTCATGGCATTGTGTATGTTAGTTTCATAGTGCATTGTGTATGCTTGTTGCATGTTTGCATGTTATGCCTTGCATGTTCACATCACTCAGTTGCATTGCATTAGGATTGCATTTGCATGTTAGAGATGCATTGTGCATGCCATTCTATCTATTACATTGTGTTCGGGATAAGAGTTAGTCCGAACACGAGAAACAAGGGACGTCTCGTACTCAAAGTGATGAAACGTACCTCAATTCCCGATCGCCGACACTCTTGACTACACATGATGGAGTTTAGGCATTTGTGTGTTCATATGTGCATTCATTCTATATTAAGTTGTGCAATTCAGTTCCTCGGCCATCATGCATCGAGATGCGTCATTGGTGGCCCGAGGATCGAGACCTATACTCCCTTGAGCTTGTGCAAGGACGAGGAGAGTGGTTGTGCACACATGTGTTGCAAATACTTTGTCGTGCCTCTCTCTTTCCCTTTGTTGCAGAAAACCAAAAACCAGGAGAGGAAACTGGTCGACCAACCAGATTTAGTGGCTGGCCGACCACTTTTTTTGATTTTCCACCACAAAAGTGGTCGGTGGCTGGTCTCCAAGGCCAATAGCTGGTCGGTGGCCCTCCCACAGATTCCCAAGGTGGAGTTTCATCTCTCTGGAGCTTTGTGTAAGTTTCTGAAATCAATTGCAAACAAAGGCAAGTTGGGGCGTCGCGAGGGATTTCCGAACAAAAGTAATTCGAGCATGCATGCATCCTTCACCATCCAAGGCAGAGCTGAGGCAGTCCGTTTCATGTAGTTTGCATGATAGTTTAATTGCTTACTTAGCTAATTTGTTAATTAGTTAGAGTTGTGTAATAATTAGCTGTAATTTGTTATTCATTGTGGTTGTGTAATAACTAGTTTAATTAGATTAGCTTAGATTAGCTAGGTGGTTTTGTATTATTTATTTGGACCCTCTCTCGAGAGGGCACAACTGCTGTAATAAGTGTGCCTGCGTGTGATGCATGTCTTCCAACCCCACGTCTTTCTCCCTTTTACTTAAACTGCTTATGATGGTTAGTTTTAGGGCATGTTTCAATTATCATCCTTATGTTTGCATGTTTGCATTCATTCATTTGTCTTGCATGCACCGGGCTCGGCGCATCATACTAACTGCATCGTATTTCAATTCCAAGTTGAATGCATGTATCAACTATTGCATTTCACATGACATTTTAGAATAGCCGAGCCTATCTTAGTTGCATTGTGTATGTATTGCATTAGGCATTCTTAACATAGCTAGGATCATGCATTGATTTCTAACATAGCTTTTGTTTTGGCTCGGAGTACTCGGTAAGTGTTTATGCTTTAGCATCCTTGCATGTGTGTGAATGTTGCCATGATAGCATGCTTGCCATGAGTCTAATTGCTTATGTGATATAACCGCCTGAATGCCTGTGGGTGAAGGTTGGATTACTTGATTTGGAACAATTCATCGAAATGCGAGTTTCTAAGCCCACTTGAGAGTGGCAAAATCATGTTTTTCCTAAGCCCACTCGAGGGTGGCAAATCCACGTCTTAGCCTACTTGCGAGTAGCAACTTCAAACCATTTTCAACCAAACAAACATAAAATGTTTTGTTCCAATCCAAGCGATCCAGTCTATACTTGTTTTTTTGCGGCGCATCACATAGTGTTTCTAGGCTAATACACCGGAATAAAAGCGCATATGTTTTCAAAACAAAATATCATGTTTAGTAGTGGCCGATCTTTGATCGGGTGAGCGGGGGTGCTCGTAGCTGACATTTCCCAATCGTACCCAAGTTCCCGAGCCGAGGCAACTTTGGTGATGACAGACACATGGCCTTAAGCAACGAGTTAGGGTTTCCTAAATTCTCCCAAAATAAAATATTTAGGTGGTGACTCTGTATCTGGCAAAGTAGTCCATGTTTGGCACTTCTTTCTAAAAATCAGTTTTTCAAAACGATTTGCCGGATTTGGACTCTTTGGTGATTTATCAATCTCGCATTGCACTTTGTGAGATTAGATTCAGAACCGTGACATTTGAGTCCGAACTGTAGTGAGCCC
The DNA here is from genome assembly GCA_030407325.1 of Camellia japonica. NCBI lineage: Eukaryota > Viridiplantae > Streptophyta > Magnoliopsida > Ericales > Theaceae > Camellia > Camellia japonica. The sequence continues at coordinate 63,610,297 of JAPPVO010000029.1, forward strand.
AATGAACAAAATTGGATTTTCCCCTGACGTTCGGGCGCGTCTACATTGACATATATATATAATACTAGTATTTAAATGAAAAAAATGTAAATAAAGACCAAAAAAGTCCGTGCCATTGTATATTTACTATACATTTGGCTACAAAACGATATATAATAATAGGGAGAGGTTTCTCTCTAGTCCACTATATGGATTGGAGCGTAACGGGTTCCGTTTCAATAATCCGAACCATTCAATGTGTATAACTCGACGGGTACTTCATTCTTGCAAAAAATCACTTTGATTGGATATCGGTAGCCCTTTAACTGGAACACATTTTTGTCAATGGAAAATATGATTTTAAAAATAAATTATTAACAAAAATGTGTTCTAATGAAAGGGTTATCGATATTCGATCAATGTGATTTTTTACTGGTATGGAATACTCGACAAAGCTATACACATTGAATAATTCAAATTATAGAAATGAGACTTGTGGTGGGCCCTACGGGCTCAACAGTACGCTTCAATCCACACAATGAACTGAAGAGAAGGCTCTCCCATAATAATAATATGTATTATTTACATATATACAGTTAGTGGGGTTAGTAATGTTAGTGTTAATATGGAAAATTGTTAACATGGAGAATTCTATCTCAACATTGATATGTGATGAAATGAAATGATGATGAGACCCATGAGATGATAATAAATATTACTAACAATCAATAATAATATGTGATGAGGTGATATGATGATGAGGCTTATAAGATGATAATAACTATTATTAACAATCAACAAAGATATGTGGTAATATGACGATGAGAATCATAAGATGATTATAAATATTAGTAACAGTCAATAATAATATGATGATGAGATTCACGGAATAATAACAAATATGACTGACAGTCAACAATGATATATATATGATGATAATATTCAAATATTATAACAAATTAATAAAATTATTGGATTATACTTTATTTTGAATTGGGCAAAGGTTCGCCTTGAGTTGTTTCAATAGTCTTCCACAAATTGAACAGAGCTTCAACTTAAATTATTTGAATTAACCTATACTTGTAGAGGTTTGACTTGTGATTAATACCGTACCATTCTTCTCCTTTTCTTTCTTTTTCTTCTTCTCCCTTCTCTTTCTTTCTAATTTTTTCTTTTCTTCCTTTTTTTCTCTCTGGTTTTTACTGTTATTGATTACTCCCCGTATTGCTGTTGAGGCTGGCCTATTTATAGGCAACGGTGATAATACAGAGCTCGAGGGAGAGAGCTTTAATGACATGGCAAGACAATGATGATGATATAAAGTTTTAGGGAGAGAGTTCTAATGATATGGTAAAATTAAAAAAAAAATATTTTGGAGCTCTAAAACATGAGGTTTAAAGCAGTTGTAAGGGTGAGTCTCACTCCATTGATGTGATGTTTTAATTTTATTTTTATTTTTATTTTTTGAATTTTCACGTCACTAGAGCTGGGTTTAGAACCCCGCTCTAGAGCTCTCTATCATCGTCCAAAAAAGTCAAACAGCAGTGATTGGTAACTCTAAAAGTAGAGTTCTATTGAGCTGTCAGCTTAAAAAAACAAAAACAAAAATTAAGGCCAAAACATCATATCACAATAGGGCCTACTCCTCATTAGAGCTATTGAAACTTACAAATTAGAGCTCTAAAACATTTCTAAAAGTTAAAATAGCACATCAATGAATGAGACCCACTTATTACTAAGGGATTAATAATCTCAATCTCCTTTCTATAATCCCAAACAAATGGGACATTAGAGCTCTCATTTTAGAGTTTTTAAATATTTTTGTATTGACAAAATTGAAGTGGTGTCGCCTGCCAAGTGGTGCGCGTGCATGGAATAATTATTCGTTGCGGTTTGCATCTGTTTTTGCGAATTGCTAAGTCAGTTATTCTTTACCTTATCCCTTTGCCGCAGCTCGATAATGCTCCAGACCCCACAGCATTTGTGAGGGAAAGGGAGGAGAGAGGAAAAAAAAAACATAATGAATGAATGGTTACAAATTAATTTAAGATTGTGAGGATCAGGGATTTTTCTTTTTCATTATTTATTTGCTTTACTTTTTATTATTTTTATTATTTATTTTCTTTGTTGGTTAGTTCCTTTGGCTGCTTGTTTGCGTTATTTTTTTCATTATTTTGTTCTTTTGTTTCTTTGCATAGTTCTTTACTTAATATCTTATTATTATTTATTTGTTACTTGCTTTGTTGTTTTGCTTATTTTAATTTATTTATTGTTTATTATTCTTATTCTTATTTGTTTATTTTATTATTATTATTTACCTTTACTTTTATTTATTTTTTTATTTGTGTTTACTATTTTTACTTTTTGAGAATTAGTAAAAATAAGGTGTGAACACCCGCGATGAATTATATCATGACTTCAATATTTCAGATTGGCTTTAGTATTTCAGATTTTTTTTTTTTAATAATATCTTGATTCTAAATGAAATATGTGTCTGTTTTACTAATAGACTCAAAATAGATTGAAATTTATACTATAAATATATTTTAATATTATATACATATTAGTGAATTTTAAAATTTTATTTTTCAATATTTTTAATAAAATTAGGGGATCACATGATGTGTGATTGCTTTAGAAAGCCAGACAAAATGCGGTATCAACACATTCATTACATGATAATCATCCAAAATACTATCATCTATTACATGATAACTATCCAAAAATATTAACAAAAATAACTACCCATTACATGATAATTATCCAAACATGTACTAAAAATTAATTTGATAAAAAAAAAATAAATAAAAAGTTTATTATTTTTATATAATTTTATCTTTAGTGGATAAAAATAATTTTTTGATATTTATTTTTGTCAAACTAATTTATATTTTATCAAATTATTGACTTTGTCTTTGAAATGGAGCAACAATGTCTTCGATTGTCCTCATTTGAAGCGAGATTCAAAATTTAATATCAAATATGTTAGGTCCCTTGTTCTTGTCAATCCCGCGAACAACTTTGTTAATCGAGCTGTAAAATTTCCTTACTATTTTGTCTTCCTCTCTCGAGCGACGGAGTCCTCGCTCGAGCGAAGGACTGCGTCTGGCAAAAACCTAAAAGAGATGAATGTGCGCTCGAGCGAAGCATGTGTGGCTCGAGCGAAGAACTGCGTCTACATAAAAACCTGAAAGAGTTGATTTCTCGCTCGAGCAAAGACTTCGTGGCTCGAGCAAAGGCACTTATGGAAATCACGCGAGATAAGCTTCTCGCTCGAGCGACAGAAGCTTCGCTCGAGCGAGCTTCAAAATCCGGAATTTCTATAAGTAGTTGGTTTTCTCCAAAAACTAGGATTACTTCTTCAGATATACTTTGAGGTTTTCTAAGGTTTTCTTCTGGAGAATTTTTGTGAGTTTTCCTTGATAAAATTGAATGAGTATTCAACTCATGAATTGAGAAACACATATCAAGGAGGTTGATCGAATACATAAAAGAGTGTTAATCTTCGGTGGATTCTGAAGATTCAAACGTAAAGTTTCAAAGGAATTTGATTATGTACGTAGTCGTTGAATCGACAAGTGGAGTTGTGGATTCAACTTTAGATTAATTAGTTCCAAGACGAAGGCTTGGTGAAAGAGTTACAGAAGGTGTGAAGACAAATTGACTGAGTTGGGTAATTTGTGTATTATCTTTGTAATCTTTCTTTTTTCAGTAGTGGATTGATTAGTGGCGTTTCGCCCTTGATTTTTTATTACAATTGAAGGTTCTTCAATTGTGATTTTCCACGTAAAAATCGTTTATGTCGATTTATTGTTTATTCAGAAAAACAACAATCTAAATCACTTTCGTAAGTGCTTGATAATTGAGATTGCGTGTTTTGAATAATTGGAATTTGTAATATTTTAATCTTGATCTAATCACGAATCACTTAGGATTTTTAATTGGTATCAGAGCAGGTCATTCTTTGTTTTTATCAAAACTATAGGAGTGTGATTTTGTGTGATTAGTGATATGGATTATATTCGTGAAGGTAACTCGACCCATAGACCTCCTTTACTCTATGGTACAACTATTCTTATTGGAAAGCTCGTATGAGAGCGTTTTTAAATCCATCGACGAGAAAGTTTGGCACGTAGTGTTGATATGGGTGCGAGGGTGAACCTACTGTCACCATGATGGTGTTGATATTCCTAAACCCCTTGATAAATGGGACACAACTGATTACCAAAACTCGAGTTGGAACAGTAAGGCTCTCAATTCCTGTTTTGCTCATCACACCTGAAGAGTTTCGTCGTATCTGCATGTGTGAGGTAGCAAAAGAGGCTTTGGGCATTCTTGAAACGATTCACGAAGGTACTACTTCTGTCAAAAGGTCAAAACTTCAACGTCTCACATCCGCCTTTGAAACCCTTTTTATGCTCGATGATGAGACGTTTGATGATTTCTATGCAAAACTTAGTGATATCGTGAATTCTGTTTCACACTCGGTGAAAAAATCCCTGAAGCTAAAGTTGTTGGAAAAATTTTGAGGTCTTTACCCGAGAGGTTCCAATCAAAGGTGGCAGCCATTGAAGAGGCTCAAAATGTTGATACCCTCAAGCTTGATCAGTTGGTTGGAAATTTGCAGACTTATGAAGTGCACCAGATTTCAAAGAAAAAACAAAAAGATAGTGTAGCTTTCACTAGTGCTCATGAGATTGCAAAAACTCCAGAGACTGAATTTGATTTAGAGTCCAAGATGACGGCTATGTTTACTAAACAGTTTAAAAAATTTTTGAAGAAAAAGAAGCCTAATTTCAGAGACCCTATTTCAAAAGATAAGAGTAATGAAAAACCCAAAACTTTTCCACCAAAACTTGCTCCAAAAATTGAAAAGAATATTATAAAGGGGCAGGGGGTCAAGTGCTATGAATGTCAAGGGTTTGGTCATATTGCCCTTGAATGCCCTTCGAAAAAGAATCGAAAGAAAGTCTACACTGTGACTTGGGATGATGAAAGCGGGTCGGAGCAAGAACCCGAGGAACCTGAATCCGGTGAAGATGGGGATAGTGCTTTCATGGCATTTTGGTCCACTTTCACTCAACCTCTTCCAAAGCCAGCGGAATTAGTTCGTGGACAGAACCTGCATCATGCTCCCACCTTTGATGGGAGTAACTACCTGTATTGGAAGATCAGAATGGGGGCGTTTCTGAGAGCTTTTGACCCAAAAGGCTGGCAAGCGATTGAAGAAGATACTGAAAGTGCTGACAATCCGAGCAATCAGAGAGCCCTGATTACTATTCGTGGAGCAATTTCTGATGAAGAACAGCAACGGGTTGTTCACTGCACAAAGGCTAAAGATGCATGGGAAATTCTGAGCCAATTCCATGAAAGAAGAGATTCACCTTCACCACCATCCAGCAACTTTTCTGCCTTAGTTTCCCGACTGGATGAGGTCAAGAAGAATGCGGAGCAAAAAGATGATGATGAAACATCTACATCTGAAGACAATGATGAGATTACCGGTGATGATCTACAACAAGCTTACGAAAAGCTTTATGATGAATCTCTGAATCTGTCTAAAATCAATGACAAACTCACTCTCAAGCTTAAAGCATGTGAAAGTGAGAATGTCAAGCTAAAAGGAGAACTTGTAGCAGCAAAGCAGAATATCATCAAGATCTCAAGTGACAGGCAAGACTTATGTGGAAAACTTCTATCCTATGAAACTGAAAGGAATGAACTTCTGAAGGTGTATTCCACATATGAAGAGAAGCTTGAAAGCCTTGAGATGTCATAAGCCACATTGGAAGAGATAGTTTGTCAGAAAGATGAAGAACTCCGTATTGCTAGAGCCACTATTGCTGTCACACCCCAAACCAGCCCCTAAAAGTTTGGGCATGACCCAAGCAGAAACAGACAGAATAACCTGTATGGTATAACATTTGGGGGCCTGAACGGAAGCATTAAACTTTAAAACGACATCTAGAAATATCCATTGAGCAACTATCAACAAGCCAGGACCATCTTAAATTGAACATAAAGTAACATGCACACAAAATGAGGTTACATAAACATTTACAATCCAGCCCAGGTCTTAGGCATACAAAACAATAAATACATATCCCTGACCAGCAATGTGGATACCAAAAGTTACATATACAAAGTAAACTGATCTAATATGTAAGGGTTTCCTCCAGTGCCTGGTTATCCTTAGGCTGACAAAAATGCATGAAGTGTGCTAGGTCGGCTCCTCAAGCTGGTTCCTACAGAATCAGACAAAATTACAGAATGAGACAAGCTCAGTGAATAGTAGCGCGTAATAATAAAATCACAATGTACAGTAGTATATGTATCAAAACCAAATACTGAGATAACAGATTGGCCTATTAGCCCAGATAGCCTTGCGGCACAGATAGCCTTGCGGCACAGATAGCCTTTCGGCTCAGGTAGCCTTGCGGCACAACAGGTAGCCTTGCGGCACAACAGGTAGCCTTACGGCACAGATAGTCTTTCGACTCAGGTAGCCTTGCGGCACAGATAGTCTTTCGACTCAGGTAGCCTTGCGGCACAGATAGTCTTTCGACTCAGGTAGCCTTACGGCACAGATATATAAATATGGTGCTCACATTTCAGTTCCAGATCAACACATGAGTTATGATCTTATCTTACAGAAAACAGATACATCAATATATGTATAATGCACTATTACTCACAGTGTTGTGGTGGCGTATGTGTTCCTTCTGGAGTGTGCCCTGTACACAACATAACTAATAAATTAGTATTCTTTTTCTTTAAGATCGATTCATATGCCTCCACACTTGTATAAAGTTATAATCTCTTAAGACCCATCAGAAAAGAATATTCTAATAACACCAAAGAGTCAAACACAGAAAACTGAACAAAACATATTTTCTTGCTGAAACAGTCTTCCGCTCGAGCGGACAACGTAGTGCTGCCAAAATACTGGATGGTCGATTTCTACGCTCGAGCGTACATCCCCCGCTCGAGCGGACAGGGTAAATTTCAGAAAACTGCTGGGAGGTGTATTTTCCCGCTCGAGCGGCCCTGACCCCCGCTCGAGCGTACGTCGACCCAAATTCAGGGCAGCCCGATTTTCAAGCCAAATTCATCATTCAAACTCAATTTTTATGAAATCAAGGGTCAAATTCAAGCAATACATTCACCTAACAACACCAAAACATGAATTAAAGCTTAATCACATCAAGTTAGACCAAATTAGAGGCTTTAACAAGTCAATATTTCCACAAATCCCATCCAATGTTCCAAGTATATTCAAGTTCTACAAATTCAACAAGCATAGCACATAGTAGTAACATATTGGCATGGATTAATGCTATAGAAACAAAGATTGATGTCCAAAGTGTCAAGGCACCAAATCAATGAGAAACCCTAATGGATCAAACATAGATTATCCATGAACCAACACAAGCATGAGATGAAATTCTTGAGAAGTTAAACTAGAAATTTGGTTACCTTAACCTCAATCTCCCAATTCTACCAATGGATGAGCTTCTTTGGTGAGTCAAATTTATTTTCCCCCAATTCTTCTCCTTCAACTCTCACGTTCCTCTCTTCCTTTCTTTCTCAAAGTAAGCCACGTTTTTGATCTCAACTCAACAAGTCTTAGATAGATATAACAATATATATATAAGGGCATAAAAGACGAAAATCAATCGCTTTAGGTGCCGAAATAAAAATTTCACAGAAAATCCCCTTATAGCTTAAAAATCATGTAGATTCCAAATATCAAATCAATTTCTGCAAATTAAATCCCTAAGATGCTCAATTTCCATTTTAAGTGATTCAAGTGTAACAGATACGTTCTAATTCAACAGATAGAAACTCATATTTCTAAGTTCCTTGCTCTTTTACTATTATTTTCACATAGATTTTCACAATAACATTCAAAGACACAGAACAGGAGATCAGATACGAGGGTCGGGGTATTACACTCTCCCCCCCTTATTTAAGTTTGGTCCTCCAAACTTGCTTTTACCTTAGGACGAAAACAGATACGGATATTGATTTTGCATTTCATCCTCTTTTTCCCAGGTTGCCTCAGTTCCGTAGTGCTCTTGCCACTCCACTTTTACCATTGGAATTTCCCGGTTCCGTAACTGTTTCACCTGACGATCCAGAATTCGAAGCGGTTTTTCTTCATATGTTAACCTGTCGGTTAGCTCAATCTGATGATAGTCAATAATATGGGATGGATCTGGAAGGTACTCTCGGAGCATAGAAACATGAAATACATTATGAACCTGACTCAGATGTGGCGGAAGGGCGACTCGGTAAGCTACTGTCCCAACTCTCTGTAAAATCTGAAAGGGACCGACATATCGGGGTGTTAGCTTACCCTTCTTTCCAAATCTTGGGTGGCCTTTCATTGGGGTGACTTTCACAAAGACATGACTGTTCTCATCAAATTCCAAATTCCTTCGTCGGTTATCTGCGTAACTCTTCTGCCTGCTTTGAGCAGTTTTCAGCCTTTCTCGAATAATCTTCACTTTCTCAGTAGTCAATTGAACAATCTCTGGCCCTAACAAAGGCCTATCTCCTACCTCAGCCCAGCACACTGGTGAGCGACACGGTCTCCCATACAGAGCTTCATAAGGTGCCATTTGAATACTCGAATGGTAGCTATTATTATACGCGAATTCAATCAATGGTAGATGAGTCTCCCAACTCTCTTGAAAATCCAGAACACACATTCGAAGCATATCTTCTAACGTCTGAATCGTCCTTTCGGACTGTCCATCGGTTTGAGGATGGAAAGCTGTACTGAACTTCAATTCTGTACCCATTGCATTCTGTAGACTCTGCCAAAACCGTGACACAAATTTTGGATCTCTGTCCGACACAATTGAAACCGGACTCCGTGAAGCCTTACAATTTCATCTATATAGAGCAAAGCAAGTTTGTCGGCGTTGTATTGGGTCTTCACAGGCAAGAAATGGGCGGATTTGGTTAATCGGTCAACAATAACCCATATCGAATTCATACCCCGAGGCGTCCGTGGTAACCCCACTACAAAATCCATCGTTAGGTGTTCCCATTTCCACTCCGGAACTGGAAGGGGTTGTAACAACCCTGCGGGTTTCTGATGTTCTGCTTTAACTTGCTGGCACTGCAAACATTTAGACACAAACTTGCAATTTCCCTCTTCATACTTGGCCACCAGAAATGTTGTTTCAAATCTTGGTACATTTTGGTACTTCCTGGATGTATTGAGACTCTCGAGGCATGTGCTTCTTCCATCAACTTCCGTTTAAGTTCTACCACATTAGGGACACACACCCGATTCTGAAATTTAAGCACGGAATCTGTCAAAGTAAATCCCAGTTTCGGTTTTGTCTCCATTTCACTACATATTTTCTTGAGGGCGTCGTCCTCCATTTGACGTATCTTGATCTCCTCCAGTAATGCCGGTTGAGCCATCATTGCCGCTATTGTTGCTCTTTGCCCAGGTAGTATAAGTCAATTTCCATCTTATTCAGATCCCTATCAATTCTTACTTTCTGTCAATAGACTCGCCAGTATTCCCATATTTTTCCGACTGAGTGCGTCTGCTACCGTGTTAGCTTTGCCAGGATGGTAGTGAAGTTGCAAATCATAGTCTTTAATAAGTTCTAGCCACCGCCGTTGGCGCATATTCAACTCCTTTTGGGTGAAAAGGTATTTGAGGCTTTTATGATCAGTATAAATATCACAAGAAGTCCCATACAGATAATGTCGCCAAATCTTTAACGCAAAGACAACTGCTGCCAATTCAAGGTCATGTGTGGGATAACTTTTCTCATGGGGTTTAAGCTGGCGAGAGGCGTAGGCGATAACTCTTCCGTTCTGCATAAGAACACAACCCAGTCCCTTATGTGAAGCGTCACTGTAAATTACAAATCCCTCGTTACCAGATGGTAATGCAAGAATCGGGGCTGTAGTTAACTTCGTTTTTAATTCCCGGAAAGCAAATTCTCTCTGTTCAGTCCATTCAAATGCAATGCCCTTCTTCGTTAGCTGCGTAAGTGGTACAGCAATCTTAGAAAAGTCTTGGACAAATCTCCGATAATAACCTGCTAGTCCCATAAAACTGCGCACTTCAGTTACATTAGTCGGGGTTGGCCAGTTTACAATTGCCTCAATCTTACTTGGATCAACGGAAACTCCTTCTTTAGTTATGACATGTCCCAGAAATGCCACTTCGTGTAGCCAAAATTCACACTTCTTCAGTTTTGCGTACAGCTTCTTTTCTCGGAGAGTTTGGAGGATTCGACGAAGATGATTCTCATGAGCTTCACATTCCCAGAATAAATAAGGATGTCATCTATAAAGACCACTACAACTCATCCAGATAAGGTTTGAAGACTCGGTTCATCAGATCCATAAATGCTGCTGGTGCGTTTGTAACCCCAAAGGGCATAACCAAAAATTCATAATGACCGTAGCGGGTTCGGAAGGCTGTCTTCTCGACATCTTCGGCTTTGACTTTCAATTGATGATACCCGGACCGCAAATCAATCTTGGAGAAAACCTGCGCCCTTGTAACTGATCAAATAAATCATCAATTCTCGGTAAAGGATACTTGTTTTTGATCGTTACTTTATTAAGCTCCCGGTAATCTATGCATAAACGAAGTGTCCCGTCTTTTTTTCACAAACAGGACTGGTGCACCCCAGGGAGAGACACTCGGACGAATAAACCCTTTATCCAATAAATCTTGAAGCTGACCCTTCAATTCCTTCATTTCATCTAATGCCATTCGATACGGATTTTAGAAATGGGTTGAGTTCCAGGTAATACATCAATTGTGAACTCAATTTCACGGTCCACTAACTCTCCCGGCAGTTCTTTTGGGAAGACATCCGGAAAGTCACAAACAACCGGAATCGCATCAATATTTCATTCTCTACTGGGCCTCCAGAACATTACACAAATACCCCCGACATCCTTTTTGAATCAATTTGTAAGCCTTAGCTGCAGAGATCACATACGGTGGTGATGTCACTTCTTGACCCTGGAAAATAGTTTCTGACTAACCCGGAGGGTGGAATTTAATTTGCTTCATTAGGCAATCTATGGTAGCCCCGTATTCTCCCAACCAATCCATCCCCAAAATAATATCAAATGAAATCATATCAAGTGGGACTAAATTAGCATATACACGAGCATTTCCAATGAGAATTTCACAAGTAGGATAGACAGAAGTACAGATCAAGGAAGTCCCCATAGGCGATGTAACACGCAACACATAGGCTAATTCTATTTCCGGTTTATCTAAGTTCTTTGCAAATTGCTTTGACACAAAAGAGCAAGTAGAGCCAGAATCAAACAAAACATAAGCAGAGTGGCCATAAACTGTAAATGTACCTGACACCACTGTTGTTGCATTCTGTATATCTCCCGGGACCAACGCAAATACCCTACCTTGCTTCATGGTGTCCTTGTTATTATTTGGTTTGACAGTTGATTTGGCACTAGGAGTCGGTGTAGACCCAGCTGAACTTGTGACGGCCTTACTACCGGGTTGTTGATTCCTTTGTGGACAGTCCCTAATCAAATGTCCCGTTTTTCCACACCGGAAACAAGCTCCAGTCAACCGATGACAAACCCCACGATGTTTCAACCCACATTCCAGACACACAGGAGTCGAATTCTGAGAAGCGGTACTGGTGAAATTTCCTGAATTCTGCTTTTTATTTGGTGAAGTGGTTGATCCCTTAGACCATTGAGTATTTTGCCTCTTCCCTTTCCATTCAGAAATCCGAGTCTGAGTAGCCAAATTTCCTTCTGCGATGACAGCCCGCTCCAAGACATCAACGTACGTCGGTAACTTCAACACATTGATCCAATCCTGAATGGCATTCCGCAATCCTCCCTCGAATTTCCGCGCCTTTTTATACTCTGTGTCTACCATGTGAGGTGCAAACCGAGCTAGTTCTGCAAACTGGGCTTCATACTCAGCTACAGTTTTGTTTCCTTGTCTCAATGTTTCAAACTCAGTCACTTTCTTGTCTCGCATACTCTGAGGAAAATATTTGTCATAGAATAACACCAAGAACCTGTCCCAAGTCAACCCTGGATGCATTGTTCTGGTAAGCATCCACCACCTCCGTGCTTCCTCTTCAAGCGTGAAAGCAGCAAGCTGCACTTTCTGAACTTCAGTACAAGGGAAGACTTCGAATAATTTCTCTATCCCTAGCACCCATGCCTCCGCCTTCATTGGTTCAATCCCTCCTTTGAACGAAGGTGGTTTCATCTTTTTAAACTCCCGCGTAAGTGTGATGGTACGGTCCTCAGCGTGAATATCTTGCATTACAGGTGGGGGTACTGGCGGGGGTGGTGGCTAAGGTTGTTGTTGCTGTTGTTGTCGTAGAGTTTCAGCCATGTCTCTCATCATTCTTTCCATCCTATCCAACCGTACCGAGGTAGCATCTTCTGGCTCATCAGCCCTTGTTCTCACCATAGTCTACAAAACAAATCATTATACCATACACAAAGGTGTACAAGAAAGTCAAATCGTTAGCATTAGGGTTAGCAGATATCATATCACGTTGCTATCATTCCTACCTTCCTGTATGATGCCTACTACACTAGACATCCTAACGCTCAATGGATCAGTGTGTGAGATAGCAACTCGTGCTCTGATACCACTTGTCACACCCCAAACCAGCCCCTAAAAGTTTGGGCATGACCCAAGCAGAAACAGACAGAATAACCTGTATGGTATAACATTTGGGGGCCTGAACGGAAGCATTAAACTTAAAACGACATCTAGAAATATCCATTGAGCAACTATCAACAAGCCAGGACCATCTTAACGTTGAACATAAAGTAACATGCACACCAAATGAGGTTACATAAACATTTACAATCCAGCCCAGGTCTTAGGCATACAAAACAATAAATACATATCCCTGACCAGCAATGTGGATACCAAAAATTACATATACAAAGTAAACTGATCTAATATGTAAGGGTTTCCTCCAGTGCCTGGTTATCCTTAGGCTGACAAAAATGTATGAAGTGTGCTAGATCGGCTCCTCAAGCTGGTTCCTACAGAATCAGACAAAATTACAGAATGAGACAAGCTCAGTGAATAGTAGTGCGTAATAATAAAATCACAATGTACAGTAGTATATGTGTCAAAACCAAATACCGAGATAACAGATTCGCCTATTAGCCCAGATAGCCTTGCGGCACAGATAGCCTTGCGGCACAGATAGCCTTTCGGCTCAGGTAGCCTTGCGGCACAACAGGTAGCCTTGCGGCACAGATAGTCTTTCGACTCAGGTAGCCTTACGGCACAGATAGTCTTTCGACTCAGGTAGCCTTGCGGCACAGATAGTCTTTCGACTCAGGTAGCCTTACGGCACAGATAGTCTTTCGACTCAGGTAGCCTTGCGGCACAGATATATAAATATGGTGCTCACATTTCAGTTCCAGATCAACACATGAGTTATGATCTTATCTTACAGAAAACAGATACATAAATATATGTATAATGCACTATTACTCACAGTGTTGTGGTGGCGTATGAGTTCCTTCTGGAGTGTGCCCTGCACACAACATAACTAATAAATTAGTATTCTTTTTCTTTAAAATCGATTCATATGCCTCCACACTTTTATAAAGTTATAATCTCTTAAGACCCATCAGAAAAGAATATTCTAATAACACCAAAGAGTCAAACACAAAAAACTGAACAAAACATATTTTCTTGCTGAAACAGTCCTCCGCTCGAGCGTAGCTTTGTCCGCTCGAGCGGACAGTGTAGTGCTGCCAAAATACTGGATGGTCGATTTTTACGCTCGAGCGTACATATCCCCCGCTCGAGCGGACAGGGTAAATTTCAGAAAACTGCTGGGAGGTGTATTTTCCCGCTCGAGCGGACGTCGACCCAAATTCAGGGCAGTCCGATTTTCAAACCAAAATTCATCATTCAAACTCAATTTTTATGAAATCAAGGGTCAAATTCAAGCAATACATTCACCTAACAACACCAAAACATGAATTAAAGCTTAACCACATCAAGTTAGACCAAATTAGAGGCTTTAACCAGTCAATATTTCCACAAATCCCATCCAATGTTCCAAGTATATTCAAGTTCTACAAATTCAACAAGCATAGCACATAGTAGTAACATATTGGCATGGATTAATGCTATAGAAACAAAGATTGATGTCCAAGGTGTCAAGGCACCAAATCAATGAGAAACCCTAATGGATCAAGCATAGATTATCCATGAGCCAACACAAGCATGAGATGAAATTCTTGAGAAGTTAAACTAGAAATTTGGTTACCTTAACCTCAATCTCCCAATTCTACCAATGGATGAGCTTCTTTGGTGAGTCAAATTTATTTTCCCCCAATTCTTCTCCTTCAACTCTCACGTTCCTCTCTTCATTTCTTTCTCAAAGTAAGCCACGTTTTTGATCTCAACTCAACAAGTCTTAGATAGATATAACAATGTATATATAAGGGCATAAAAGACGAAAATCAATCGCTTTAGGGTGCCGAAATAAAAATTTCACAGAAAATCCCCTTATAGCTTAAAAATCATGTAGATTCCAAATATCAAATCAATTTCTGCAAATTAAATCCCTAAGATGCTCAATTTCCATTTTAAGTGATTCAAGTGTAACAGATACGTTCTAATTCAACAGATAGAAACTCATATTTCTAAGTTCCTTGCTCTTTTACTATTATTTTCACATAGATTTTCACAATAACATTCAAAGACACAGAACAGGAGATCAGATACGAGGGTCGGGGTATTACAATTGCCATGTGGAACAAAGGTTCCAAATCTTTAGAAGACATCCTCGGGTCTCAACAAATGGGTTGTGACAAAAGTGGGCTAGGCTATGGTGTGACAGCTCACAAGGGACAGGCCTCTACTTCACATGACCTGAAGACTCAAGCAAAGGGAAAGCTGAAGGTAGACCAGGGTGATCCCTCTCTTCATCTACCTACAAGGGGTAAGATCAACAAAAATGAGGTAAAACCTGTCTTAATTTGTCATCACTGTGGTAGGCATGGCCACATTCATCCTTATTGCTATGAATTGTTTGGTAAGGTGTCTCAAAAGGGTAGAAATTCGAATACTTTTTGGGTTAGGAGACAACCTTACATGTCTAGGCGGAATACCAAGATTCATGAGGGTGTTCACAACGCCAAGACATTTACCAAGACCAAAAAGATTTGGGTGAGAAAAGATGATTTGACTTGTTTAGTTGTTCACACTGCCCTAAAAGCACGCGACTCACACATGTGGTATCTTGATAGTGGGTGCTCTCGTCACATGTCCGGTAACAAATCCTACTTCACCTCCCTTGAAAAATATGAAGGAGGACTTGTTACCTTTGGAGATGGCGGCACTTCTAGAGTCATTGGTAAGGGCTCTATAAGTGTTGCTGGTCTTCCCAAGCTCGAAAATGCTCTTCTTGTTGATGGCCTTAAAGCCAATCTTTTGAGCATTAGTCAAATGTGTGATTCCCACCATGAAGTACTGTTTTCAAAAAATAAATGTGAAATTTTGGATAAAAAGGGAAATACTGTCTTGCATGGGGTTCGCACATCTGATAACTGCTATGGAATTGTTACTACTAATGATTTCACTTGTCACTCTGCCATCATAAGTAACATTGATTTGTGGCATCAAAGATTAGGTCATATGAATTTCAAAGACCTAACTAAGATAGCCAACAAGGAGCTTGTGAGAGGAGTACCTAAACTAGGTAAGAATCTGAACCATGTGTGTGGACCATGTCAACTTGGAAAGCAGACTCGTGCCCCTCATAAAAAGGTGAATAGCTTTACAATCAAACATCCTCTTGAATTGGTTTACATAAATTTAGTGGGTCCTACTCGCACTAAAAGCATTAGAGGTAAAAGATATATTTTTTTAACTGTTGATGATTTTACTCGATTTTCGTGGGTAAATTTTTTAAGGGAAAAATCTGATACGTTTGATGCTTTCCAGGCCTTAGTCCTTAAAATCCAAAATGAACAGGGTGTTTCCATTGGTCGTGTCATAAGAATCCGAACTGATCATGGCCATAAGTTTGAAAATAGTTCGTTTTCGGATTTTTGTGATATGCATGGCATTAAGCATGAATTTTTTGTATCTATTACTCCATAACAAAATGGAGTGGTTGAGAGGAAGAACAAAGTTGTTCAAGAAATGGCTAGGGTCATGCTCCTTAGCAAGAAACTTCCTCCAAAGTTTTGGGCTGAAGCCCTAAATACTGCTGTTTATGTCAGAAATCGCGTGTATTTAAGGCCCGACACTTTACAAACTCGATATGAATTGTGGAAGGGATTGAAACCTAATGTAAAATACTTCAAAACTTTTGGGAGTAAGTGTTACATTTTCAAAGATAGAGAGCCTTTGGGCAAATTTGACTCCCGAAGTGATGAAGGTATTTTTCTAGGGTATTCAACCACTAGTAGGGCTTTTCGAGTCTATAACCTGCGAACTTCTTCTTTAATGGAATCTATCAATGTGGTTATAGATGACACAGGTTCACCTACTCCAGTAACAAATGAGGATGACAATGGTGACTCTCCAATCTTGGATATTGAACCACAAAGTCAAAGAGAAGTTGAGGTCCAAGCACAAGAAGTTGAGACGGCACCATCCTCACAGGTAACTCAAAGTCCAAAGTGTGGACAAAGAGACATCACTCCTAATGCTTCTGTCACCACAAGTCCTGAGTTCAAACCATCAGCAAGGGTGAAACTGAATCATCCAGCTCAACAGGTGATTGGAAGTGTATTGGATCGAATGAAAACCCGAAGACAGATTCGGGATGAGGTATCACATATGTGTTATGTTTCTTTAATTGAACCTAAGAATTTTAAAGAGGCCTTGCTAGATGATAATTGGGTCAATGCTATGCATGAAGAATTAGGTCAATTTGAACGTAACAATGTTTGGACTCTAGTCCCCAGACCTAGAGACATGAATGTGATAGGTACCAAGTGGATCGTTAAAAATAAATCTGATGAGAATGGTACTGTGGTTAGGAATAAAGCTAGGTTGGTTGCTCAAGGATACACTTAAGTAGAAGGTGTTGACTATGATGAGACGTTTGCCCCAGTTGCACGTCTCGAATCTATTCGTATTTTACTTGGTGTTGCTTGTTTTCTTGGTTTTAAATTGTTTCAAATGGATGTGAAAAGTGCCTTTCTGAATGGGTACTTGAAAGAAGAGGCATATGTTGAGCAACCAAAAGGGTTTGAGGACCCTAAATGTCCTCATCATGTCTACAAGTAAGACAAGGCTTTGTATGGGTTGAAACAAGCCCTCGGGCTTGGTATGATAGACTTACTACCTTTCTTCTTGATAATGACTTTCAAAGGGGTAGTGTGGATAAGACTCTATTTGTGAAACATACTAAGTCTCATATTCTTGTTGCTCAGATTTATGTTGATGATATTGTGTTTGGATCCACTGCTGAACATCTTGTGAAATATTTTTCGGATTGCATGACACATGAGTTTGAGATGAGCATGATGGGAGAGTTGTCTTATTTCTTGGGTCTTCAAATTAAACAATCTCATTCGGGTATGTTTGTTTCTTAGACTAAGTATGCTAAAAATCTTGTGTCAAAGTTTGGTCTTGAGTCTGCCAAACATGCACGCACTCCTATGAGCATCAGTCTTCACCTCTCCAAAGACTCCTCTGGTATTGATGTAGATCCTACCCTTTATAGGAGTATGATAGGGAGTCTTCTGTATCTCACAGCCAGTCGTCCTGATATTTCCTTTAGTGTCGGTGTTTGTGCCCGTTACCAAGCCAATCCTAAAGAGTCTCACCTTCTTGCAGTCAAATGCATCATCAAATATGTTAATGGGACATTGGTGTATGGGGTTTGGTTTTCTACTAATACTACAGCTGAAATTACTGGTTTTCTCTGATGCCGACTGGGCAGGGTGTGCTAATGATAGGAAAAGTACATCCGGGGGGTGTTTCTACCTTGGGAATAATCTGGTTTCTTGGCATAGTAAAAAGCAAAATGCCATCTCCCTTTCGACTGTTGAGGTTGAGTACATTGCTGCAGGGAGTTGTTGTGCACAAATTCTGTGGATGAAGCAAATGCTTCATGATTATGGGATAGAACAAGTAACGCCTTCAAAATAAACCCATAATTCATCCAACAATAGCATGTTTAGACATAAGAGAATAAAGCATAAATATATTCCATCAGAGTAATCTTTACAAAAGTGTATTACATGTTGACATCAAAAGTGAATGCCCTAAAGGCTTACAACTTTCGAAGTCAACACTTGGTTACAAAAAAAGAGAGTGCTAACTCTATACAAAGAAAGCCCTTGGCTTGATATACATATAATACAACCAAAAACACAAAACAGTCCAACAGTCCCAAGCCAACCAAGCTATGTGCCTGTTTGGCACAGCTTATAATCAGCTTATTCCAGCTTTCAGCTTAATTTAAGCTATTTTGATGTGTTTGGTTTAGCTTATAGCTTATAACTTATAGCTTTTTGGAAGTCATAAATCAGCTTATTCTTTGAGTGGGGCAGGAGATGCTTTAAGAATAAGCTGGAAATCAGCTTAAGCTGAAAGTTATAAGCTATAAGCTGTTTAGGCATAAGCTATAAGCACTTTCCCACAGCTCTACCAAACAGGGCTATATTCCTTGGAGGTGGCATGCTACCTGTACCTGAAAATGATATCCCATATAGGGTGAGCCACAGCCTAGCAGAAATACACTAAACCAACCATAAACAATGACTAAAATAATAGCATTCAATAGATGGTCCACGCTTATATTCCAACTTATACTGTGTTACAGTTTAATGACAATCATGTCCATATTACATTTCACTTTCCATTTCTTATCCAATTCTCAATTCATAATTATGGCTCAGAACCTAGCCAAACACTTACATGAGATAGTAACTCATATTAAACATTTTCCATTTCACAATAGATAAGCATACTAGCTATATCAACACTTCGATAGATAAGCATATGAGCTATATCAACACTTCCATAGATAAGCATATAAGCTATATCAACACTTCCTTAGATAAGCATATGAGCTGTATCAACATTTCAACAGATAAGCATATGAGCTGTATCACCGGAGGTCCATCCCCTATCTTCTCCAAACATTAACCGGTTAGAGGTCCATCCCCTATCTTTCCTAAACCGTGGAGTACATTCCCCTATCTCCTCCCACACAAACACAATGCATAAAACAATTATCATACACATCATCAATCAATAATAAGTTAATGTATTCTTCAACCGTCATATTCGATGACACATTCCATTGATTACTTTTAGTTTGCCTAATCATCATGCATTGTCTACAACAATCACGACTATCCTCCACCAATAGCCCAAAGCAGTTATTTCTAAACAGGAAATAAATGCACCAAATGGATAAAATATCAACATTATGTCTAGGTGAGCGATAAATTAATCCAACTACACCCTCACCCATTCATCCCTACCCCAATTCCAATATTCTCAATTCAATTTCTCATATCCCGAAATTAATTATACAAATTAATTTACCAACAAATTAGGGCATTTTCCCATAATTCTCACAACAACCCTAAGGTTCCATTTTCATCAATGATCTAAAATTAATTCCTTTTCTCAATATATTACACACATTTGGGTTTTTAAATTTGAAAACCCCTCTTTTGAAAATTACACAATGACCCCAAACTTTCTCAAAATTACCCAACAACTCCCAACATATCAAAATACTAAAATTCAAAGACAAAGCTCATAAGATGGAGTAGGATATCCCTACCTCGAAGTTAGAGCTCAAATGGAGAAGAGACCAAAACCAAAGTGCTCCAAACTCCAAACTTTTCGGATCAAAACGAAGCCCTCGACGATCAACACAACTTTTACAAAGGCCAAAGGAAAGGGAAGCACTCTAACTAGATCAAACCCTAGAGAGAAGGTAGTTTCTAGAGAGAGAGGCTCTCAAAATCGATTTTGGGAAAGTAAGAGAGAGGGAGTGAATGTAAAAAGTGATTCAAACATGCCTAACTGCCTTTAGATATATGACATTCCCGCTCGAGCGGAGAACAGGATGCTCGAGCATCAAGAACAAAAAAAACATGGTCTACTCGAGCGCAAGAATACCCACTCGAGCGCCAAGACACAAAGACAAAACACACCCGCTTGAGCGTGAAAAACCAGTCCGCTCGAGCGCAGATTTTCATCTCCCAGAACTTACACCAAAAATGTACTACCCGCTTGAGTGCGACCCACTCGAGCGTAGGATATCCGCTCGAGCGTAGAAATCATACCTGCAGAAGTTTTGCAGAGCACAAAAATACTGGGAGTGTGCAATCTCCGCTCAAGCGCTAGACGACTCGCTTGAGCGGAACGACCAAAAACCTGGCAACAAGATTTTAGACCAAGGCTCAACCCACTTGCTCGAAACATGCCCAACATATCCTAAAACTCAAACAAATGGAATCAAAGGATGACAATAAGATAGATACAACTACCAACTCCACGGAACCAAAGTCCGGAATACAACAGATACAGAAAGGGAAAACCAGGATCGCTATAGAAAAGAACACTCTCACACTTTTCTGTGATAACACAAGTGCCATAAACATTTCAAAAAAATCCTATCCAACATTCTCGCACCAAACACATTGGCATTCGTCATCATTTTATTCGAGAGTTAGTGGAAGAGGGCCTTGTTGTTCTTGAGCATGTTCTCACTGAGTATCAAAAGCTGATATCTTTACAAAACCCCTTGATCTTCTTCAGTTTGAGTTCCTTAGAAAGACCTTGGGTGTCATGCTCGATCACTAGAGTGTTACTTGTTCCTTGAGTAGGTGTGAGTGTTTGGCGTTATGTGTGCTTAGATGCTATAATTTGATTGTCATTGATTTCGTTGTACTTGCATACATCTTCAATATGCACACTACTCATGATGCTTACAAGATCACATTGTTCTCTGTTCATAGCTCATTTTGAATGCCCATGCTCATTAACCTCATGATCTCATTATGTACACATCCTTGAGATAAATTGTTGCAGGGGTTTCCGCACAAGTGATTAAAGTTCTCTATGGACCACTAATAGTGTTTCTTGTACTTTTACAGTGGAATTGACCTATACTAGTATATCATGGGTGATGTTGAGTCTTTTACCCATCTGCCATCAATTTTCACTTCCACGCTTTCTCCCTCAGTTCTTTGAAGTCCGGGCATTAGGAAAAGGCTACCTCAGAGGCACCAACCAGGCCATCCTTTCTGATTTCATTCTTCTCTGGTTTGGTTTCCATACTCTTGAGTGTGAATGCCAGCAGTGAGTGCCCACAAGAGAAAAAAAAAAAAAAAAAAAAAGGGACTCATTGATTGAGGGGGAGCCTCCGCTTTTACTCAACAAATACCCCTATGATTTATAGTGGTTTGACTTTTCTCTGTGATGTTTAGTTACTCTTGCCAGAGGTCCAGCCATCCGATCACTACGAGGATTAACTCTCACTCAGTGGACTCTCATGGATTGCACACACACACTTTATTTTGTGAGATCTCATATTGGATTTTGAGTTGTACATTCTCATGTAGCTTATGATCACTGATTATATTTTATCTGCCTTGCTAATGATTTCCAGTGTCATTTTTTAAAAAAGTTTTTTTTTTTTAAAAAAACAAAAAAAAGTCTTTTTTTGGTTGTGTTTTTTTTTTCTCTTCTTCGCTCGAGTGTGCTTCTGCTCCTTCATTAGACCTGAGAGTATGTGTTTGTGGCTTGAGCGACAAGTTCTTGGCTCGAGCGAACTCTTGTGCTTTTTTGACCTCGCTCGAGCGAGAAAGTATTCGCTCGAGCGACCTGTCGCAGTTCAAATTCTAAAGGGGTGTCTTTTCAGTTCATTTTTTTTCCCTCCTTCTTCGTGTTTTCTCTCTCTCTTTCTCTCTCCCTAGGGTTTCTGAGTTGTCCATTGCTGGCCTTGTCTGAGATTTCTCTCTTGGTTTTGGGGCTTTTGCGTTCATTCTTGTGCATTCTCCAGTTGGTAAGTTTTTTTTTTCTTTTATTTTTTTCTCTTCTTCGTTTGTCTTGTGAATATGTATATGCTCTGTTTTAATCTGGGTTTTATTCTTGTTGCTTTTGATTATTTCATACTTTTTTTGTGTCTCTCATCTATCTCTAGGGTTAGTAAGTTGGAGCATTGTACTTTGTTCTTTGCTAGGGTTTAAATTTCGGGATTTTGCTTTAGGATTTCACATTGGGGATTGTTTTTGTCTTCATATATTATCTTATGAGAATGTGATCTGTTGTTTGGATTTGGGGGTTCTATTATTCTACTCTTGGTGGGGGGTTTAATGTGTTTCATTTAAACATTTTATTGTCTTTCAGGTATACTGCTAGTTTTTCTTGTTTAATTCATGTTTTAACATTTTAGTGTTTAAACTGTGGTCTGAGTATTGGGAGTCTCATGCTTTCTTTGTTTTGGACTAATGTTGGACTAATGTTTTTCTGCTTGTTGGACTAATGTTGTTCTCATGCTTTCTTTGTTTTGGATTTTGGGATTCTCTGGCTCTTATTGTGCTCCTTGGTTTGGATTTGGGGATTTGGGTGTCTTGTCTGTGGTTTGCTGCTTGTCTTCCATCTCTTGTGTTGTGGGTTGCCTATTTTTTCTTTGTTGTTCTCCTGCCTCTGTGTTTTGTTTAGTCATGGCTGAGTCATCAAATAACAAAAAATTCTATAATATACAAATCATGAGTTAGGTATAACTCATGGTGTATTAGTTTGGTTATTAATCAAAAAAGTCTTTACTAATTTCTTATATTTTTTGTTATGTCTAAAGTTGTGCATCAAGTTTTTAATTATACTTCAAGCGATATTTGATTATGATCTATTATAATATTTTTATATGATAATATTTAAGTATTTTTTTTTACACGAAAAAGTGCTTAAAGTGGGTTGACTCAAGAGTAATATTTCTGCTTATATTAATAAGATCGTAAAGGCTATTCAAATTGATGCATAAAAAAAATAAAAATTCAAATCATAAACAATATCCTAAAGGGAATCAAACACAAAATCTATATAATCTTAATAATTTCGGTTCTCAAAAGAGTTTTGATTAATTATGTGCCACATCATGATAACTGGAATTTTTTTTATTCCAATCAAATTATTTTTGAATATATTTTCTAGCATAGCTTATGAAGGTGCATTATCAGTAATACTACAAATCCAAATTTTTTAAAAAAAAAATTATTCAAGGAACATCAATAGGTGCCTTAAATATACACAATTATTTTCGATAAATCATTATTCTTCCTATCTGGAAAAAAAGAATATTACTCTTTAAAATAATACTTCACACTATTTATCGTTTGACATTTGTCAATTTATTTTCTAAAAACTTAATTAAAAAAAGTATTGAGTTTTATTATTTTAAAATAATGTTATATGCACCAATTGGTATACTAATTAGTGTACTAACATATGATGTAACATAATTTTAGAGGTTTTGGGTATTTATAATTTGTATAATGAGTAAGGTCAGTAATAATGTCACAAAATATGTTGGTACACTAGTTAGTACACAAATTAGTGCATGTATTACCACTGATTATTTTGACCAATCAATATCAAATTGGATGCTGCACGTGCATGTAAATCACTTCTAGAGATATGATGTCTGACATAAAATCACAATATAATGAATTTTAATTAACGCAATGATATTTTATATTATGATATGTGTTACAAAAGAATAATATTAATTTTAATTTAAATTACTTATTTTAATAATCTTACCCTTGTCGTTCTATAAAGTATTAATTGAATTCTTATATATAATAAATTTAGTTAAATTATTTATTTATTTTAATAATTTTAGTTCTATTGGATATAAAAGTGTAATTATCATATAATGATTTTATATGATATATTAAATTATAAGATAGTAAAATAAAGAAAATTTAGTCTAACATCCCTCTCTAACTTTTAGTAATGAAAAAGATCCATAATATATTTTTTTATAACCTAACATCTCTCAACTACATCTATATATCACACCCACTCTCTCATAGGGATGGCAATCTGAACCCGACCCGACGGGGACCCAACCCCCCGACCTCGAATTCAGTAGTTATTCACCGAAAAATATCCCCGACGGGCCGAGGATGGTATTCAAAATTTCATCCCTGATGACATCTGGGCCGGGACAGGGATAGATGTTTGAGCCCCGGCCCGCCCCGTCCCCGTCCCCGTTTAGTCCCCAAGGTAAATTTATCGGTTTGTCCCTGGGTATATATAACATGCTTGTGTTTGTTTAGGGTTTGACACACACACACACTCAGCCTCTCACTCATACACAGCACTGCTCTGCTCCGCTCCTCTCTCTCTTTCGCTCACCACTGGTTTGGTCTTCTCCTCTCTCTTTCTCTCATTGCCGCGCCTCCCTCCTCACTGGTGATCCTCCGTCACCACCGATCCTCCCTTACCGCCTCTGCCATTTACCATTTCGCCTCCCCCTCTCTCTCTCACACACACATACAACGGGGCTGCTGCTCTCTCTCCCTCACCGCCGCTCCTCCCTCACTGCTCTCTGTGTTTAGGTATCTCTCTCTCTCTCTAGGGATTTCAATCTAGGGGTTTACATATATGTATATATTATATATATATATATATATATATATCTGAGTGTATATATTTTCTTCAACCTCTATTTTTTTTTCCTTAAATTTATTTATTATATAAAGTAGATCATTTATTTTATCATGAAACAGATCATTTTCCTCAACCTTTATTTTATATATCATGAAGCAGATCATTTATATATCTGTCTAGCGTTAATATTCATGTTATAGATTTGTTTATTTTATATATTATTGAAGCAAATCATTAATATATCTGTTGATATGTTGATAAATAATAGCAGATCGTTAATATATCTGTTTATTCATTTATTTATCTATAATGGCAGTTTTATTATTGATCTGTTATTTTGTGTTTATCTGTTTACAAAATAGATCATTAATGTATATCTGTTTATTGTTGATCTGTATATCTGTTTATAAAAAAAAAGTCACTCTGATTGGGAATGTCACTCTGTAAATCTGTTTATATCTGTTTACAAAACAGATCACTATGGTTTGATTGTTGTTCTAATTGGGAATTGGTGTTCTAATTGTGTTTTGATTGTTGTTTTAAAAATAATCTGATCTGTGTTTGGGAATCGGTGTACTGATTATTGTTTTAAAAATGATATGATCTGTGTTTAAAAATAATTTGATTTATTTAAAAGAATGTCACTGTGATTGTTGTATTATATGGTCTTCGTTGTGAACTTCTAAAGCTTTGTTCATTGGATGTGGGGTATTATTATGAGGTTGATGGCTAGATAGACTGTCAAAGGATCATTTTAATTAAATTGCCATTACCTAATGGTTGTCTTGGCAATTTAAGGCACTGAAAGATTAGAATTCTTAGGATATTTGGATGTGATTAGTGTTTACATTATTATGGGCTGCCTTTGGTTATTCATTTCATGCTATTTTTGTAAAGGTTAAAAATTTCAGAAGTTAACTCTCAAGTACCAGTTAACCCTCAAGTACAGCTTATGTTATGCTACTGAGTTCATATGTACAGACTATGCTATTGAGTTCATATTGACAGATTAGCTTGACAGATTATGTTGATAGAATCTCTTAATGGTTGTATTGTTAAGATTACAGATTATGCTATGTTTTTTAAAATATGTACAGATTTTTTAATTTTAAAATAGGTATTGATTATTTGAAATATGTACAGATTCTTTTAATTTTAAAATATGTACAGATTCTCTTAAAAGGATGTTTAAAATTTTTTTAAAAAAAAAAACTGTAAATCGGGGAATTTGCGGGGTCAAGGATACCCAATCCCCAATCGAGGGCGGGGTCGGGGGAGGCGATGGGGTCCCCGGCGGGGATTGGGGCCGGGGACGGGGAGTTTCTCACTACTGGGGATCAGGGACGGGGAGTGTGGTCCCCAACCCCGTCCCGTTGCCATTCCACTCTCTCCTCTCTTTCAACGTTTTCTTCTTCACCTTCGAAATCAGAAAAAAAGAATAGTTCACTTCACATGCATGATGACAACGCAAGAAATACCAAAATTGAGCGCGCGCGCACCCAAAAAAAAAAACATTAACAGCAAATATATCAGAAAATCAAAGTCCTTCCCTTGTAGCCCTAGCTTGCTAGAAACAAAACCACATCACCCAAGGATTCAAATATGTGGACCACCCACCACACCATCTAGTGATCCAAGTATGTGGACCCATTCCTTCTACTGCTGAGTTTGCAAGACCAAAGGGTAATAGCTATGAAGGTTCTGTTTTTGTTGATACTACTGGGCTTAACAATGTGGATGAAAATCACTCTAATGACGCTCATTATAATAGTCACTTGTTTAAACGAATCAATGAAGATAAATATGCATGCATGATGCAGTTCGTGTTTCTACATGTGTGTTTGTGTTTCTATTTGTCTATCCATGTATATAAATTTATATAAAATGGATATCAAAATTTAGATCATAATTGTGCAGAGGAAGGTTGCTATGATAATGGCACCTGTTATTTTATTTTCTGCATCACTGCAATAATATCAGCTTTTGCATTCCACGATCACCACTATCACCTATAGAACTCGAATCCATCTTGATCGAAAGAATTGCTTCCGCGAAAGAGATCTCTGTTTCTGGTTTGTTCAAAACACAGAGAAAAATATGAGCAAATTAGAGAAAATTGATTAAAACATAGAGAAAATTGTGAGCAAATCAGAGAAATTTCAAAATATAAAGAATATTTGAAAATACAGAGAAAATGAGCAAATTAGAGAAATTTCAAACCAAATTCTCTGTGTTTTGAAATTTCTCTACTTCAAAATTTCTCTGGATTAAAATTTCTCTAGAAAATGTTGACAGACCCCAACTACTATGAAAATATTGCATGTCCTTTATCCTATAAAATCTTAATACCAGGGACTTTAAACAAAATTTTCCTAAAATAAACACTCATTTTGAGATTAAAAATAATAGTTAAATTATAAAGAGAATTAGTAATATAAAACTAAAAGTGATTCTAACTATTTAATTTTAATGTTATTTTTATATTTATTTAGAAAATAAAAATATGTACAAATAGAACTACACAAAAATTATTTAAAACATTAAGGGTAAATTACACATACACCCCCTGAGGTTTAATTAAAATACGAATCGCCCCCTGTGATTTTGGAAATTACATTCCACCTCCTGAGGTTTTTAATTTTATAACAAATCACCATTTTTATTAATAAATCAATAAGTCAATTAACAGTTTCTAATAATGTTAGAAATATGTCTCAATTAATAATTTAGGTAATTTTATTATTATATAGGAGAGCAATTATGAATTTCATTTTTTTAGTTAATTCTGTGAAATAAAAAATTCTAACAAAGAGGTATTTGTAATTGTTCAAACCACAGGAGGCAATATGTACTTTAAGCAAACCTTAGTGGGTGTGTTTGTAATTTACCCTTTTCTTTAATATTATTTTTGAATTATTTATACATATTGTATATAAGTAAATAAAATTTAAATTAAATATAAATATTTTGTATTAAATAATTTCATGTTAAATAAAAAATTAAATATAAATTAATATTAAAACATCAATAAGATAGACAATATATATATATAAGAAAATTATTTTGATCCGTACGATGCTCATAATTAAGCACATTATGTCTTATTTATTTATTTATTTGTATACTGAGATAATTTTTTTTTTCAAATATCATAATAATTAAATTAAAATATCAACTATATAAAAGAAATATGATAACGACAACACTAATACATGTTGAAAAATATATGGAAAATAAGTATGTCTCAAATAGAATCCATATAAAATTTGTTATTATAATTGAATTTGAATTTGTGTAAAACTTTATATGTGAATGAAAAATGATGTTGATGTGACTTTTTTAGAAAAAAATATGTCTTTAGAATGTGCCACCCAAGTAAGGGAAAAACACTATTTCTATATATCTTATAGCAATTCTGGTTTAGATCCGACCCATTTGATATTTTGGTTCCGGGTTTCATTGTTTTATATAGTTGTTCATGTATTGTTTCCCCTTCCTTCTCTTTTGTTTGGCTATTGGGTTGTTGTAACGCTCCAAATTTCTAGCCCAAATGATAAGACAACAATCATGGCTCTTTCAATGAAAACTGAATATAAATCTCCAAACTTACATTATATGATATAATAGTTCTGCATGCAACAATACATTAATCCAACAACAAGTAAATAAACAAATAAATACCACTAAGGATTTACAAGTTTCCAAGGCTTGAGCCTGGTTACACAAAACGGTTATTCAAACCCACACAAACACAGCCCTTGTCTTACACACAGAGTCACAGCAAAATGAGAGCATTGTACTCCCAGCACACATACTTCCACGCCCCTAGTTGGGTGGGATCACCACATCTTTTCCTGCACAAAAATCCCGTAGGGTGAGCATAAAGCCCAGTAGGAAATTCTTAACAAAGTATATACATTTTATACAAGTCTCAAGAGATGAAATGCACATACCATGCTATGCCCTTTTTGAAGATAAATCACATTTTCATCTATTAAAAACCATCATGCTCAATGATATCATGCAATTTCAATTGTTCAAAACTTAACAATTTATTTCAAGGGCGGTAAATACAACTCTGATAATCCCTAGGTCGGTGTCTGCAAGTATATTATACAAGTACTACCAAATTGTCATTTTTACCGGTATTAACTGGAAGGATCGACACCTATCCGCTTGGGTTTTCGGTCTTTCACCCCAGACTCTCAGGCCAACTTATTCAATATCATCTACACCACCTATCAAGACTTAACAACGTATTTATCCCAAAACCATTCCATAAAAACTTGTTTCTCAACATTCTTTTTTCAATGTAAGTTTTCAAATCAACTTTCAAAGTTTAATGTAATCAAACGAATGGATATGCCAATTTCAGAAGATGAATATAAATACTTTTATTCCAATTCATCATCCAAGGAATAACACATTCTCTCTTCTCAAGTATCCTCGACAATTAGTTATTTCAAGACTATTTCAATGTTTTGAACAATAATTTCCAAAATGAATAACATTTCTCATATTCCTTGAAATTCATCATTTATATAAATATAAATTAGAAAATTTTCAAATATCCATTTATTTTGATACACAAAATAAATATAATAATATCATTTATAGATTTTCAGTGTCCTTTAAAAAAAAATCCCCAAATTCTAGGTTTTCTCACCAAAACTATACAACTCAAATCTTTTGAAGAAAACTTTCCAAAATCATATTCTCTTCAATCAACAAATATCAAAACCCATAAGATCATTTTAAAAGAACAAGAGACAAACCCACTTTCAAAATCACTCAACTTCTTAAATCAACAATCAATTTTCAAACCTATCAAAAGATGATTTCGAAAATCATATAAATCTTGCAAATATATATATATATATATAACTCTAAGAAAAATCCCTACCTTAAGTTTTGAAGAAGAAATAGGATGAAACCCCCAAAATTAACGGTGTCGAAACTCGATCTTGACCGCACACAACGAAGCCCTCGAGAAGTTAACCAACTTTGCTGAAGAACTTATGGCAGAACTCTAATGGATCTTCAGAAATCATGGTTTTGATCCAATTTGGCGTAGGGAAATGTAGAGAGAATGGTGAGGAAAGGGGTTTTAGAGAGAGAGAGATATACAAAAGTGATCTGAAATATCAGATTCACGAACTGATATAACATAGTCCGCTCAAGCGTGGAAAGCCCCACTCGAGCGTCAAATACACTTTCCCAGTACTTTTGCAGACAGGTCAAACTTTTGGAATCAAACATTCTCCACTCAAGCGCATAAACGACCGATCGAGCGGACAAGCAACTTCTAATGCATTTTGCATTTTTGCTTCTAGGGCGCTGCCTCTCAATCCCGCCAGGGCGCTGCCCTAGGGCTCGCCAAGGGGTGCTGCCCCCTGGACCCCTACAAGCTGACCGAACCGCTCGATCCCCGCCAGGGCGCTGCCCTTAGACCCGCCAAGGGGCGCTGCCCTCTGGACCCCTGCAAGCTGACCGGGCAACTCGATCCCCAACATACTCAACGAAGTGGCAAAACTGGGATTGGTACAACCTTCCCCCCATAAAGAATTTCATCCCTGAAATTTCAAATCAAACTACCTAACCAAAAGGTTTCTAGCGATCAAAACTATGCTATTTCATTTTCAAATTACAATACTAACTCTCAACCAAATTCCACCATGGTTATCTCATTAACAACAACCTCCCAAATACACATAAACATGAAATTTCCCAAAAAGTAATGGCAACTCTAAACAACCTTATGCTTAAAACAACAACGCACATATCAACATGCGATTAACAACTTTAAATACGCTTCCCTCAACACAAGGGAATATTATAAAGAAAAGCAACTTAAGAATTTTCAAATAAATTTGGATATTTGGAGCGGACTTCCGCCTCTCGTTCCCACATTGCTTCTTCAACCCCATGGTGTCTTCACAACACCTTTACCAATGGTATAGTTTTACCTCGTAGCACTTGCTCCCGGGTATCAGTAGACGTCCCCGAACGTCCCGGGAGGGAATCCCCGTTTTGTTCATTTGGGCTCACTACAGTTCGGACTCAAATGTCACAGTTCTTAATCTGATCTTGCAAAGTACAATGCAAGACTGATAAATCACCAAAGAGTCCAAATCCAGCAAATCGTTTTGGAAAACTGATTTTTTAGAAAGAAGTGCTAAACATGGACTGCTTTGCCAGATACAGAGTCGCCACCTAAATATTTTATTTTGGGGGGAATTTAGGAAACCCCGACTCGTGCCAAATGCCACGTGTCCGTCATCACCAAAGTTGCCTCGGCTCGAGGACCTAGCCACAATTAGGGAAGGTCACTTCATGAGCACCCCTGCTCGCCCGATCAAAAATCGACCTCTACTAACCATGATATTTTGTTTTGAAAACATACGTGCTCTTATTCCGGTTTATTAGCCTAGGATTACTATGTGATGTGCACAGCATACAAGTATAGACCAGATCGCCTAATTTGGAACAAAGCATCGCATATCCGTTTGTTTGGAAATGGTTTTGAAGTTTGCTACTCGCAAGTAGGTTAAAACACAGATTTCAATGAATTTCTCCAATTCAAGTAATCCAACCTTCACCCACAGGCATTCAGGCAGTTATATCACATAAGCAAATGGCATCATGGTAAGCATGTTATCATGGCAGTCACTCACACGCATGCAAGGATGCTAAAGCATAAATACTTACCGAGTACTCCAAGCCAAAGAAAGAAGCTAATTAGAAATCATGCATGAATCCTAACTATGCTGAAATGCCTAATGCAACATATGCAAAAATGCAACTAAGATAGGCTCGGCTATTCTAAAATGGCATATGAGATGCAACAATCGATACATGTATTCAACTTGGAATTGAAATACGATGTAGTTAGCATGATGCGCTGAGCCCGGTGCATGCAATACAGATGAATGAATGCAAACATGCGAACATATAGATGCTAATTGAAACATGCCCTAAACTAACTATCATAAGCTAGTAAATAAATGGGAGAAAGACGTGGGGTTGGAAGACATGCACACACTCACGCACACTTATTACAATATTGCGCCCTCTCGGAGGGCCCGAATAAATTATACAGAACCGAATAATAAATCAACTGTCCTAACTAATTAATTATTACAAATCCTTAATTAATTAACAAATAAATTACAAAACAATCTAAGTATGAAACTAAAAGGGGTCGCCGCAACCCCGCCTTGAAATGATTGAATGATGCATGCTCGATTGCTTCGCACGGAAACCCGTTGCCATGCTACCTGTTGCCTCTGTTTGCACTGTTTTTCTCCTCTGAAAACTGTGAAAATCCTTGAGATGTCTTTGAATTGCGCCCTGAGCATTTTGGGATTCCACCGGCCAAGATAAAGATCCACCGGCCATGAGAAAATGGTCATCGACCAGAAATAGGGCCATCGGCTGAACTTTGGGTAGTCGGCCGGCACTAAAAGTGGCCGACCGGCCATTTTTTCCTGCAGAACACTGGTTTTGCTGCAGCAGAGGACAGACAGTGCATGGCAAGGCATTTCCAAAGCAATGTGGGCATGGCCATTCTCCCTATCATGCTATGAACTCAAGGGAGTATGGCTCTCGACCCTCGGGCCACCAATCACGCATTCCGATGCATGATGGCCAAGAAGGCCAAGTGTGCCAATCAATGTAGATGAATGCAACAAAACAAATGAATGCTACACACTCTATCATGTTGGATCCAGAGTGTCGACGACCGAGGATTGAGATGTGTTTTGTCACTTTAAGCACGAACACACCTCATTCCTCATGTTTGGTTTGACACCCCAAACCAAACAAAAATGCAATGCACATATGCCAAATGCAATGCGAAACATGCAATTAATGCAATGCAACATGAGCAATGCAACATATGCAACTAATGTAATGAAACATGAGCATGACAAATATCGTGCAATGCGACCTATCATGCAAACAACATGGCAATATGATAAGTATGCAATACTACAATGCAACCTAGATAGGCAACTATGCAAAGTGATAGGCATGCAACAACGCACTAACTACAAAGATGCAACAATCATGAAATGTAATGAGCATACAACAATATACAAATGCATGATCCATGGTCTTACACTATAGATGGACAGACCTCAGTCGTGTCCATAACAGTGGCCAAAATGGTGCAACAAAGGCACAAAACACATGGAAACATGCATGCACCAAGACCTATCATCTAAGGCATAAAAGAGGCGACTCTTAAACACATTGAAAAGAGACAAACGAGGGCATTTTGCAAACATGTTGATCTCTGAAATCATGCTAAGAGGAATGCCAAACCAAATGCACAAGTGAAGTATAGCATGCTAATGGACCCGATGCTCAAAGCTAGCCATGGGGCTAACACCATAGCCATATCGACCAAGCCCCAAAGGGCCAAAGCGACTTGAAACAGTCCCAAGGAAGACCAAGATAAAGCTAGAACATGCATGGGATGAGGCCAAAACATGCTATAAAGGCGAGCACAAAACGAGGCACATACAAGGCCTAAAAGGGCAAATGCACTACACCTACTACAACCAATCAAGGCATGGATTAGGCCCATAAAATCAGAGTTATAATACGTCAAAAGGAGCCCCAAAACCCACAGATATGGCAACCCAAGGACTTAAACGAAGGGGCATGCACAATGACCCTTTTTAACACACGAAAGAACGACTCTTCGAAGCGTTGAAAGGACGACAAATGCAAGCATACAAGCTTGAGACACGGACTGAAATAGCGTGACAAGTGATTCCAAATCACTAAAATGGCCCAAATAAAGCGTGCTCATGACTCACGCACCCAAAGCCAACAAGCCAAAATACATGGTGGCTATACAAAGCATGGCATATATGATCCAAGTAACCAAAAATAGACCTCAAGCATGATGAAACAAAGCTAAAAGCTTCTCAAAGTTAAGCCAAAACATGTAAGCATGGTGGTCTAAATGCAAGGTGCATGTTATGACAATAGAGGGGATTACAAAGCAAGTACATGATGCATGCAATGGGCTAAAAAGACGAATAAAAACAGAGGTATAATATGACCAAATAACACCAAAAAGCCTCTACAAGGGAGCCAAATAAAGCTAAGCAAACATGCTACCTTTATGAGCCCTAAATGCGAGCAAAGGAGACACAAAGGAAGAGGGGTGTCCCTCCCTTATTCATGACCTCAAAACCACTTCTCCACCACTAAAAATTCTCTGGATTTCAGTGGTGAGAAGGTCAAAATAAAGGGGTTCAAAAGCCCAAAGAGAAAGGCACAAAAAGAGGCCAAACAAGGCCTAAGGAGGGGCAGACAACCCCCAACCCAAAAGCAACCTTAAACAAACATCTTAAGCATGAAAATACAGAACTCTTATCAGTTATACATAAAGCTCAAAACAACATGCAAGATAGGTTAAAAGCTTGTACAAAAATGAGGAATATAAAGCAATAGTGCTCACCCTTGAAGAACACTTCGAGAACACCAAGTCCAGCCCCTCCTTTTGATCAAAACCAACCTAAAAACTCTGAAACCAGTCCCTCAACAGCTTAGTAACTGAAGTATAGTGTAACACTAGGTGTCTTAGTGCAAAAATAAGAACAAAAACCCCTTTTGAATACTATTACACTCCCAAATGTAAAGAGAGAGGGAGATATAGAGATATATGGATATATAAGCTATATCACAGGTTGTTCAACCTCTGGAAAGGGAGGGGAGGCCCTCCTCTTATAGGCAAGGCCAAACCAAGCTTCCAAAGGAAGCTAAGTGTAAGGAAGCAAATTCCTCCATACACGTGTATGGAGGGGGTGTAAAGTGGATGCCAGCTAAAAGATCTGCAAAAAGCAGATAGAAAATGGTCGGCTAGAAGATATGGCTGATTGACCAACATGTATAGCCGACCGACCAACTACAATGTCGACTGGCCAACACTATTATCCGATGGAAAGGAAACAGGGCCGATGGCCTCAAGCCATGGTCGATGAGGTGTGGGGATGGCCAACAAACCATTCTCTGCCCTTAGAAGCAAAAACACAGGTGTTTGATCCACGACCAAACACAAAACAAACAAGTCGAGAGGTTTTGAGGCAAGGCGTGTGGCTGAACCTCTGAGAACTCAAGACGAACATGAACATGGATGATCACCAAGTGTTCAAACGGTGATGTCCAAGTCTTGAGGACGGTCAAAAATGGGGTGTCTACAGTTGCCCCTCTTTGACAGAACTCGAAAGTCATAATAATGACGGGAGTAAGTGTCAAAGCCCAGAGACGACCCATTTTTGACAAGGCCGAAGACTTAGACAGGCATACAAGATACAGATAAAGATATGCGCCCGAAGGCAGGGGCGAAAAGTAAGAACAATGCACAAAGCCGAGCATAACTTATGATCATGTAAAGAAAGCTGTAACAAAGCATAACATGCAACAGTTTTAAGCTATTATACAACGAACTACACTGCAATGCAGAGAGGATGTAAGAGAATTATTCAATTCTCGCTACATCTCACACAGAGAATATAATACCTGCCCGGCTCGTCTGGTCGTTCCAGCTTCAAATGAACCGTACATACAATATCATGCCTGAAAAAGAAAGAAAACTTAACAAGTACAATATTGTTAGAAATATGCATAACAATACAAGTGAGAAGTGCGTGACAACGCATGTGAAGTGTCCATAACAATGCAACTGAGAAGTGCGTGACAACGCAGGTGAAGGGATGCAAAACAATGCAACTTAAGGATGACGCATAACAATGCGGGTGACGTGCGAGACAACGCAAGCCGAGTAGGATACATAACAATGCGATTTGAAACAAGCATGACAATGCTAGGTAGGCACAAACATATATAAGTAAAGTACACGCGACAACGCATACAATGTGTGGAATAAAAGGAACTTGAACACATGTAAGTAAAGCACACGCGACAACGTGTACAATGTGTGAAATAAAAGGAACTTGAATGCATGTAAGTAAAGCACACGCGACAACGTGTATAATGTGTGTAGCAGGAATGAACACATGTAAGTAAAGCAAGCGCGCTAATGCAAGCAATGTGTAACCTCCTGGAAATATGCATAAACACATATAAGTAAAGAACATGCGGAAACGTATGCAATGTGTAAAGCAAGCAAGGTATGAACACATGTAAGTAAAGCATGCTCGCTAACACAAGCAATGTGTAACCACCTGGGGGGGATGCATGAACACATATAAGTAAAGCACACGGGGAAACACATGCAATGTGTAAAGCAAGCAAGGTATGAACACATGTAAGTAAAGCATGCTCGCTAACACAAGCAATGTGTAACCACTTGGGGGGGATGCATGAACACATATAAGTAAAGCACACGGGGAAACGTATGCAATGTGTAAAGCAAGCAAGGTATGAACAAATGTAAGTAAAGCATGCGCGCTAATGCAAGCAATGTGTAACCACCTAGGGGGATGCATGAACACATATAAGTAAAGCACACGGGGAAACGTATACAATGTGTAAAGCAAGCAAGCTATGAACACATGTAAGTAAAGCATGCACGCTAACGCAAGCAATGTGTATGATAGGAACTTGAATACATGTTCAGCATAAGTATGGTGAAGGGATGCTACTGGCATTGTTGAGATGCAACCAAAACAAGACGAGGCATTTGTTCAAAGCAAGACGCGTAACGAGCGTGCTTATTACAGTGACATGCAGAACTCGCAAGATGAAAGGATACGGGAAAGGATACACTTTGCACGCACTAAGCATCATACGCAAAAGACGCGGCTCGAGGTCAACACAAGGGTCGATTAAGCTTCAAAAGTGCACTTTTTGCTTTGTCCAGACGTTTTGTCGCTTTTCCTTT
Organism: Camellia japonica; assembly: GCA_030407325.1. NCBI lineage: Eukaryota > Viridiplantae > Streptophyta > Magnoliopsida > Ericales > Theaceae > Camellia > Camellia japonica. The sequence goes on from JAPPVO010000029.1 coordinate 63,646,776, forward strand.
TTTGTTTTAGTTCTCTTTTTTTGCCAGTAATTTGAGCACATTGCACTGCCTCAGGCAGGTTTTTTGTTTTCTTCAAACTATGTACTTTTGCAAAAGATGACATGAAATGAAACAGCCGTTTTATGGAAAAAGTGTTACATTAGTACATTCTATGCATCGCATCGCATCGTATCACATTACATATCAATGTAAATGGGATTGAACTCTATTTGAAAATTGAGCACTTGCACCGTAATAATCTGGTAGCGAACCGATTAATGACAACAACAAGTCGATAAGCAAAACAAAGACCTTAACAAGTTAACCAAGTGTAAATATAAACAAAGACTTAAAGAGGACGAAATACAACTCGATAAACAAATGTACAACAACTCGATAAGCAAACAGGTGTGACTTCGCAAAATCATCATCAAAGGCACTGGAAGTGGAGCCAGTCGCAAATTCTCAACATCCTCAGCAGATGGACAATTTTGAGTATAAGAGAAAAGGCCACCGGCCAAGAAGAGGGGCCACCGGCCACATGAAATGGCCATCAGCCATAAAACTACTCGGTCGGCTAAAAAAAGGTGGCCGATCGGCACTCTTATCAGCCGATCGGCCAAAAATGGCAAGAACCACCAGAATGTTGACACCTGTCTTCCACTCATATCTTATCTTCTACAAAAACCCCAGCTTCGTAGTTTGCTCATTTCAGCAATGTTTTGCACCAAATGGAAGAGTTCCTTGTCCAAAATCTCTCAAACTGGATTGCCAGCTTGGATGGCTCGGAAAAGCTGAATTTCCGGGGTTTCAGCATAAATACGCTATTCCCGTTGGGTCGCACCCCACTGTACTTTCCATTTCTCTTTGCCGCGACAAGGTTTTGGGATCCGGTAACACACGTCTTTAGCTTTTGCGGCCAAGAAATGTGTCCTACTTTCAAAGACTTCCAAGCTTTAATGGAATCTGAGCGTAATGAAGAAGTCTCACCTCAACTCTGGTTCGGCCACGCCCAAGCCTTAGGGCGAATATGCAGGTTGACTATGCACGACGCTCGATCTTTGATTTGTGACAGAACGCTGGATATTCCGAGTTTGATTTGTCGGTTTTCCGATGCCGGTGACCGCGGTGACCATCATTGGCAAGGCTTTCGGCGACATGCCCTTTGTTTGTGCATGCTATCTCATTTCTTGCTTGCCTCAGGCTCCGGAGGATCTAGTGTCCTTGATCGAGGTTGCCCAAGGCTTAAGGAGGGCAAAAGCTGCATTGCCATGACACTTGGCGAGACAATGGGCTTGGATGCTTTCATCGCCGAGAGACGACCAGATTTGCGGGGAGTCCACTACTGCTGCAGGTAATGTTTCCCACCCTTCCTCACATATATATTGCTCACATCACTCGGCCCTCAGGCTCATTTTTTTTCTCTCAAAAACCCTTTTCTCACTTTTCTCTCATCGTACACCTCTCTATTCTTTAATCTTTCATTTTTCATCCCTCCCCAGGTGTGGTTGATGGACAAGTTACAGGTTGTGGACTCTTACCTAGCATACTCAGCTCGCGGCTACTTCTTTCGACCTCGCCTAGTCGATGCCCTGGATGAGGGATGGTGGTTCGACTGGATGTGCAGTTTGTCCACAGATCGCATTGCTTGGCGTTATCCTTGGCTCAATCTACCGGCAATGAGCTATAGCATGTCCCGATAGACTGGGATTCAGTTGATTGGTCTGACGCACTACGTGTTTTACTTTCCTTTCCAGTTCCAGCGTCAGTTCGGCCATGATCAGACTTGCCCGCCAGAGGGGATAGAGTACCCTGCTGCATTCTTGGTCCGAGGCGCACAGCTTGCTCGGTATGCCACGGCATGGAGGATGAGAGAACTCCTGGCTCCCGCTCCCACTTTTTGTTGCACTTTGTCTGATGAGTGCATAGATTGGCTCAATGAAGAGGCACAGATTGGGCCCACTTTGGCGTCAGAAGCTTCAACCAGCTCTAGGAAGGGGCGCAGGAACACCTGACTTAGCCATGCCCCAGATTTATTGCTTTCTTAGTACTTTCAAGTTTTCTTTATGAATGTAGCCAAAAACAACTTCAATTTGTATGCAAGAGCAGGAGAACTCTGTATTGAAATCAATAAAATTGAAGGTTGTAGGTACTGAAAATTTTTCGCTTTGGTCCAAAAATGGTCTAAGTTGTAAAAAGATTAATTTGAACAAAATCAACTTTTATTAAAACTTTTCAAAACCATTTTCGACATGGATTAGAAATGGACACGCCTGAGATATGTCACTGAGATACACAACCCCGGATTCCAGCAACTGGAAAGTTGCCCCTAGTCTGAGTAGCACTACACCAGAGATCACAACCGAACTCTTGAATGCTGAATAGACAAAGATGACAGAGATGATCAAATGGACAAAGTTGATCGGGGAAAAGTTTATGGCTGAACTTCAGGATGAAGTTGCCTACGTATCCCAAAGATGGAAATCAAGCCTTACATAGTTCAGACCCGGGTTCACTCGAGTATTAACGTTCTTCTTTTGCGCTCTAACTTTTGCCAAGGCCGCCCTTTGCGGGTTTTCAACCTTGCGAGTTCAGTTTTTATAATTTCCAATTTTCTGTGCTCTAACTTTTGCCTAGGTCGCCCTTTCAGGTTTTCGGCCTAGTGAGCCTCTCAGGGGTAATATTTCTTCAACTTGTCCATATTGATCGGCTATGAGAACTCTAGGCCATCTAGGTCCATCAAAACGACAGCTCCACCTGACCAGATAGACTTGATAATGTAAGGATCAGTCCAATTAGGTCTGAACTTGCCCCTAAGGTCGTGGATGGGAGCTCGATTGTCTTTGAGCACCAAATCTCCTTCTTTCAAATTCTGGGACTTAACTTTCTTATTAAAAGCCCTGGCAATTCTGCGCTGATAACCTTGAACATGGTACAGTGCTTTTAGTCTTCTTTCATCAAAGAGCATGAGTTCTTCAAATCTGCTCTGCTACCAATCTGCCTCGGCTATCTGACACTCAGCCAGCACTCTCAATGACGGATCCTCAATTTCAATAGGTAGAATGGCCTCCATCCCATAAACCAATGAATACGGAGTCGCCCCAGTGGAAGTTCTAATTGACATCCGGTAGCCCCACAAAGAAAATGGAAACTTATCTGGCCAGTCCCGGTAGGTTTCCACCATTTTCTGCAAAATGTGTTTGATATTCTTGTTGGCGGCCTCAACTGCTCCATTGGTTTGCAGCCGATAGGTGGATGACTTATGAAAAGCCACATTATATTTTTCCAACAAATCAAGCACTTCCTTCTTGAAGTGGGAACCGTTATCTGAAATAATCTCGTTTGGGACTCCGTAGTGACAGATGATGTTATTCCGGATGAACTTTGCAATGTGCGAAGCCTTCAACACCGCATAAGATTGGGCCTCGACCCACTTCGTGAAATAATCTATCGCGACCAGAATGAACTCATGCCCATTAGACCCCTTCGGAGTGACGGCCCCGATCACATCGATTCCCTAAACTGAAAATGGCCATGGCGAAGTCATATTGTACAGCTTCGGCGACGGGATGTTCATGCGGTTTGCATGGATCTGACATTTGTGGCATCGCTGAACAAAGTCGATACAATCCTCCTCCATGGTGGACCAGTAGTAACCCTGTCTGAGGATCTTCCGAGCTAACATTACCCCATTCATATGTGCTCCGCACTCTCCTCCATGGATGGCCTCCATTAAGCGCTTCGATTCTTCGGCATCAACGCACAACTTATGCATTCCCAGATGACCTCTCTTGTACAATTTATCCCCGCAGATGATGAACTGAACGGCTATTCTACTGATTGCCCTTTTATCCTTGGCATTTGCCCCTAATGGATATGCTTCTTTCTCCAAGAAGTTCCAGACATCGTAATACCAAGGGTTCTCATCCTGAACCTCTTCTATAACAGCAATCGACTCGTAGGTTGGCGCAAATTTCTAGTCAATGATTATTGGACACATCCGGACTCCAAAAGGGATGTCTATCATGGAAGACAGAGTTGCTAGCGAATCTACGAACCTGTTCTTCTCTCTTAACAGATGAGCAAAGTTTAGTTTCTCAAACCGAGGAATTAACAAGTCCAAGGTCTGGTGATACATTATCATCTTTTCTTCTTTGACTTTCCAATCTCTTTTCGCTTGAGATACAACAAGGTTCGAGTCCCCAATGACATCCAACCGTTTTGCCCTTAGTTCTAGGGCTGCTTCTAAACCAGCAATGCACGCTTCATACTCTGCTTCATTATTCGAGACTTTGAAATGGAGCTTGAATGCGAGAGGGATACGGGAATTGTCGGGTGCTATTAGTAACACTCTTAGCCCATACCCGTATTGGTTTGACGCTCCGTCAAAGTACATCGTCCAAGTTTCGTCTTCGATATGCAAAATGGCCTCATCAGGGAATAAGTACTCAACTGCTTCATCTCCTTCCACTGGATGATCGGCTAAGAACTCCGCTACTGCTCTTCCCTTGACTGACTTGCGTGTCACATATTTCAGATCAAATTCGGAAAGCAACAGCAACCAACGAGCTAGCCTACCCATAAGTGTCGGTTTCTCGAAGAGATATTTGATGGGATATAATCTTGAAACCAACATTACGGAGTGAGCTAACAAGTAGTGCCGCAACTTCCTGGTAACCCATACCAAGGTTAAGCAAGCCTTTTCCAACGGTGTGTAGCGGGTTTCATACTCTAGCATCTTCTTGCTCAGATAGTAGATAGCCCTCTCCACCTTGTCCTCAGACTCTGCGCGAGCATGAGCCCATGTAGTCTCAGTTACTGAAAGATACAAAATCAAGTTTCCCCGGCTCGGCGGTGACAACACGGGTGGGTCTGTAAGTATTCCTTGATCTGTTCAAAAGCAGCTTGGCATCGGCCGTCCCATTGGAACTTCTTTCCTTTCTTCAGGAGACCAAAAAGTGGTTCACAAGTCAAGGTTAATTTTGAGATAAACCGTCTTATGAATTGCACTTTACCCAGAAAGCCTCGCACCTCCTTTTCAGTCCTTGGTGGTGGCATTTCTAAGATGGCCTTGATTTTGGAAGGGTCAACTTCGATACCTCTCTGTGTAATCAGAAACCCGAGCATTTTCCCCGCTGTAACACCAAACGTACATTTCTGAGGATTCAGCCGCAACCGAAATTCTCTGATCCTTTGGAAGAACTTTTGCAAGGCGGTGTAGTGGCCCTCTCTTTCTTTAGACTTGACAATCATGTCGTCCACATACACCTCAACCTCTTTGTGGATCATGTCGTGCAATATTGTGGTCACGGCCCGTTGATATGTAGCTCCAGCGTTCTTCAACCCAAATGGCATCACCCTGTAACAGTAAGTCCCCCACGGGGTGGTGAAAGCAATCTTCTCCCGGTCTTCAGGTGCCATCACTATCTGATTATAGCCCAAGAATCCATCCATGAACGAAAGCAAAGCATGCCCCGCTGTGAAGTCCACTAACTCATCAATATGCGGCAAGGGAAAGTCATCCTTCGGACTTGCTCTGTTCAAATCCCTGAAATCCACACATACCTGGATCCTGCCATCCTTCTTCGACACTGGAACTATGTTGGCCAACCAAGTTGGGTATTCGGATACCAGCAGGAAACCTGCGTCAATTTGCTTGGTGACCTCTTCTTTAATCTTGAGGGCCCAGTCCGGGCGGATCCTTCTGAGTTTCTGTTTAATGGGTCAAGCCTCGGGGTCAAGAGGGATCTGGTGCTATACAATCTCAGGATCGATTCTAGGCATGTCTTCGTAGGACCACACGAAAACATCTTTGAAATCTTTTAATAAAGCGACTAAGCGCTCGCGTTCCTCCGAAGACAACGTGGACCCAATCTGGACTAGCCGCGGGTCCTCCTCAGTACCCACATTAACTGTAGTGATTTCATCAACCAGAGGTTTAACAAATCTCTCCTGCTCTTGATCAATTAAGTGTTGTAAAATCAGAGGAATTTCTTCTTCGTCGTTTTCATCAAAATTTTGAAAGTTCTGATTAATGCAATAAATCAAAGGCACAGAAAAGTAATCAGAAACCACAGCCATTCCATTCTCATTAAGCACTTCCAAATCGTCCGATTCTTCCGTTACAGCAAACTCAAAAGAGAAAGAAAAAGACGACCTAGACAGGACTGTGGTATTCGGGTTATCACCCCCAGGAATACCGGACTCAGACTCAGTCGAGCTAGAACCTAATTCCGACTCTATAGACTCGGTGGAATCAGATTCCGGCTCACTATCTGACCCAGTGCTACTGCTTGACAAAAATCCCTCCTCGTACTGCTAGATGAGAGGGGGTGCGATGGATGCATCCAAAATGTTTGATGGTGGGCTCACAGCCGTTTCATTCTCGATCATGCATTTCGAGAAGTTATCCCCCAAGCACTTCTATTTGATTGGAGGATCTGAAAGTAGACAAGCCAATCCTACCCCCATCTCAATTTCGGCGCTCTCGGAATCCACTTCCTTACACTGCCCAATCTCAGCTGACGGGTCTGTCTGCTCTTCGACAACATCATCCCCGGATAACTGCAGGTCGAAGAAGATCTCAAACCCCGGTAGGTGCTTCTTCTTGACATTCAGCCATGGCTCTGGGAAGCCACAAAATGGAAAGTCCTCCCCTTCCTGGACGAAACGTCCATTTAGGGTACCCTAGATGGGTCGATGCATCAACTCGAAAGGCTTCCCCGCCTTCTTGGCTCTGGCTCTCCCAGCCATCTCCTTACCTTTCCTCACCCAGTCCTCTTTTGTGGGCAGATAACCTAAGCCAAAGGTATGCGGGTTGTGCGACACTTTGGCCGATACTGCGATGCCCTTGCGGCCACTCGTTCCCAGTCCCATCCCAGGGATGTGCTGGAGTTTGTTCATGAGGTACATTGATTGAGCGCTAACATACAACCCCTCACTATCAGCCAAAATATTTTGCACGACTCGAGCCTCAGCCAAAGTAAATCTTGATAAGAAGACATCCTCTGTGCCGTGCTTGATTTCCAAGACTGGTGTGGACACCTCCGGCGGTGGATGGATTGATGAATTCCCAAAAACTATAGCCACTCCCTTCCCGTAGGGGTATTTCAACATTTGGTGCAGGGTGGAGGAGACCGCCTTTACCTGGTATAGCCAAGGCCGCCCTAGGAGTAAATTGAAGGTTGCGGTAACATCCAAGACATGAAAGTCAATCTCATGCTATCCTGGACCAACCTTAGTCTGGATTTTGACAGTCCCCATCACCTCCCTGCTTGTGTTATCATACGCCCGAATCACCTGGGCAGTTGGCACAAAGTCCGCGGGCTTCAACCTGATTGCATATGCCGTCCTCGACGGGCATACATTAATGGCGGATCCCGTGTCAACAAGAATGACCGGTACCCATTTGTTTCTACACTCCACAAAGATGTAGAGTGGCTTGTTATGATTTGCACCCTCAGGTGGCAGTTCCTTGTCGAAAAAGGTCAATGTTGGGGAACCTCTTCCCGGAAAAACCAATCCAACTAGCTGCTCCGGCGTGGTGTCTATCGCGAGTTTAGCCTTGTCCATGGCTGAAAGGACGACCTGTCTATGTACTCAAGAAGCCATAAGCAGTCCCTAGATGGAGATGTCTGCTTGTATCTTTTTCAACTACCTCAGGACAGCCTCATCTTCGAGTTGCTTTTCTTTCTGTTTCTCTCCCTCCTTGTCCTTCCCAGACGCTTCTGGTTGATCTAGATGCAGGGGCTTGAAATACCGTCTGCTCCTGGTCATATGATCCACTTCGCCGATGTACCAGGTATCATCCGGTTGATTGTTTCCCCAATCCTCATCTGTGTGGGCAAGACATAGATCATCGTCCTCCAACCACATTCCATCGGCAGCCGACAGACACCTGTCCGGCTCCGTTACAAAAATCTCTACGCCCGCAGCAACTTGCGTTCCTGTACTCGCAGTACGTTCTGTTCTTGTGCACACAGCACTCTCAACCCCCATAGGAGCTTTAGCTTTTTTGGCCCTTTCAGAATCTTCGATCCTATCTTGTTCTAACTGCTTCAACACAGCCCGCTAAACATTTCCTGCATTCACAATGCCCAAGTCCCGAGCGAAATTCTTAGCACCGATGCTCTCCGGCAATACAAACTGATTCCCGACCCTTCCGGCCACAACTGATGTACTTGCCCCTGACGGGCCCTTTTTCCAGCTGAGATTCTTCAACAATGTCTGGTTGGTCATCAAGCCATCCTGTGACCTCTGCTGACTCCTCAAAATCGAACCAGTTGACTGTCATGTCCCCCGGATCTTGTTCATTGAAAATCTGAAGGTCAGCAATGTCCCCTTCCAGAGTTTCTAAGTCATCCTGCCTCTGATCGAATCCGTCCCCCCGTATTACACAAATTTTTGCCCCCACTGGCAATTCCACATTTGGCCTAATCTAATCCGCTGACGCAATGTAGCCACTCGGATTGTACACCTCCTCAGCAAAGCTCTCCAATTCCTCAGTCCCTAAATCCACTATGCCACTTTCCTCTGAAATCATCCCTATTATGTCTTCGATAGCCACCACCGTTGGTTTGGATTAGGTTCAGGAGATGTCCATCATGCATAAGTCAATGCTATCAGGAAGGAACACCTTCGGCTTGGGTAGGTGAGACGGGGTGATTTAGATGCTAGGATCGTAAGACACGACCCCAGTCTGGATAAATTTGATGCGTTTGGGAGGTGGAGCTTGGTTGTGTGGAGGGAGAGGGTTGGTGGTGACATTGGGTTTCTCTGGAGGCATAATCACCTGTTTGTCAATGAGATCTTGAATCTCATGACGCAATCGAAAGCATTGGTCAGTGTCATGACCGTGCTCTTGGTGAAATGCTCAGTATTTGGCTGGTTTGTGAGAAGGGGGAAGTTTTTCTAGTAACGGTCGCAGCTCTAGGGGTTTCAGATGCCCTTTCCTGATCAAAACTCCTAAAGCCTTGGACAAGGACATGTATAATGGGGTGAAGGTTCTTTGGTTTTTGGGTGGGTATCTGACTGTTTGCGGACTACTACCGGACGCACCGGTGAATGGCGTAGCTGCAAGGGTTCTTGGGGGATTGGTGGTGACCATGCTCACTTCTGAGGCTTTGGCAGTTGCAGCACAGCTTGTGCCTGCATTCGTACTGCGGTTGTTGAAAGTCCTCCTAGGCTGTTCTCTGTCTTGGTCAATCAGATCCTATTTCAAAGCATCCTCCATCTGTACTCCCATCTCATGTAAATCTGAAAAGGTGGGGAAGGGGATAACGATCATCTTCTGCATCAGTTTGGGTTGGAGGTTGCACACAACCATCCGTATTTGATCTTTGTCAGTTGGCCTAAGGGTCATCATTGAGGCCTTGGCCCTCCACCGGGTCACAAAATCAGAGAAGCTCTCCTTCGGCTCTTTCCTGGTCGTCTCAAGATCACGGGTTGTAATCTCGATTTGTGTATTATAGGAGTATTGTGCAATGAAAGCCTCGGCCATCTTATCCCAGTTTCGCTTGACATCGTCTTCCAATTTTGCGTACCAGATGGCTGCCACACCTGACAGGGTCCGGCCAAACAATGAAAGCTTCTGTGGTCTGGTTAGGCCCATCGGCCTCAGTATGTCAGAAAACAAACGTAGATGCACCATAGGATCTCTGGACCCATCAAAGCGGTCGATTTGTGGCATTTTGAACCGATCTGGCAGCGTCACAACCGCGTCGGTATACCCGTCCTCAATGTCTGGGATGGACTTTACCCCTTGGGATTTCTTGAACAACTTTTCAAGCTTGCTCAGCTTCAACGCTGTAGGGTCCACCTTGAACTCAAAGGGAGAGTCCAGTTGATTGATAGGTATAGGTGCCTTGGATAGCTAAGGTAGAATCGGGGGCGGAGCCGGCCCCGTTGGTATGTCTGTATCCTCCTGTACATTCTGGACATTCACTATCTGCTCGGGTATTGGGACTCTTGGTGGGGGAGGAGCTTGGTGTGAAGCTGATGTTCCGGTTTGCTGCTGTAGCCGGGTGATCAATTCTTCCTATTGGGCCATGACCATGGCCTGCTGTTTGGAAAATTCTGCTTGACGAACAGCGTCTTCTTGCATGGCCTTCATACTCTACTGGAGTTGGCGCACCATTTCTTCCATTCCTGCCATACTGCTCTGATCTGACTAGACTACCGGTATATCTGTCTCTGTAATAGACTCAGAAATCTCAGCCTGACTGTTCAAAGACCAATGGTTTGGCAACCTCTGTACCAATACACTGCATATTCTCGACCTCCGCCTGACAACCGAGGGTAAAGAGCAGAACACTGGTTGTCCGTTAACCATATCCTCAAATCGATGGAGTCGGCGACCTCTAATCCAGAGTGCTTGGGGAATACCTGCTTGGTCTGAAGCAATCGTGCTAAATTACCTAGCAAAAAGATAAATAAAGCAATAATAAGGAAATAAACAACCAGACAAACGGACAGCATAACAGCGTAAATAAGCACACAACACACAGTTGGGCATCACAACACACAGTTGATAAGCTAAATAGACCATTCTCAAACACTGATCATTGTTCCCAAATTACTGCCCCCAAAGCTGAATTTGATACCCGCAGATAACTGATTCCCAAAATACTGAACTGGTGCCCTCAGGCCTGATATCCAAACTTGCGAACTGATACATGCATTCCTGTAGAGGCCAACTCTAAAGCACATGACAAACAAGTGAGAGCCAAAACACCCCTATGGAGGGGCAGGGTTTTCCTGTCCTAGTTTCGCCAAGAACTAGGGCTTCACTACGCACGCAGCGGTTTCAAACAACCTACAATCAGATAGGCAACCTGTCCTAGCTTGGAATGGTCACTATGGATTCCGAATATGCACTACGTCGAATGGTCAAGAAGGTTGCCCCGGCAAAAACCGGAGTTTGTGTTCCCATCGTGGCAGAGCCCGTAACTGGTTAGCCTTATGGCACGCAGCCTCGGGCAAACCATTCAGGAATAGTAGATGGCAAACACGGTGTCCTAGGCAAAGAAACACATAAGTGTAATCAAAACAAGATATCATGAGTTTGAGTCAAGTTCTGTAACTCCCCAACGGAGTCGCCAGAAACTATAGACGTCCCCGAACGTCCCGGGAGGGAATCCCCGTTTTGTTCATTTGGGCTCACTACAGTTCGGACTCAAATGTCACGGTTCTTAATCTAATCTCACAAAGTGCAATGCAAGACTGATAAATCACCAAAGAGTCCAAATCCGACAAATCGTTTTGGAAAACTGATTTTTTAGAAAGAAGTGCAAAACGTGGACTGCTTTGCCAGATACAAAGTCGTCACCTAAATATTTTATTTTGGGGGGAATTTAGGAAACCCCGACTCATGCCAAAGGCCACGTATCCGTCATTACCAAAGTTGCCTCGGCTCGGGAACTTGGGTACGATTGGGGAAGGTCACTTCGTGAGCACCTCCGCTCGCCCGATCAAAGATCGGCCTCTACTAACCATGATATTTTGTTTTGAAAACATATGTGCTCTTATTCCGGTTTATTAGCCTAGGATTACTATGTGATGTGCACAGCATACAAGTATAGACCAGATCGCCTAATTTGGAACAAAGCATCGCATATCCGTTTGTTTGGAAATGGTTTTGAAGTTTGCTACTCGCAAGTAGGTTAAAACACAGATTTCAATGAATTTCTCCAATTCAAGTAATCCAACCTTCACCCACAGGCATTCAAGCAGCTATATCACATAAGCAAATGGCATCATGGTAAGCATGTTATCATGGCAGTCACTCACACGCATGCAAGGATGCTAAAGCATAAATACTTACCGAGTACTCCAAGCCAAGGGAAGAAGCTAATTAGAAATCATGCATGAATACTAACTATGCTGAACTGCCTAATGCAACACATGCAAAAATGCAACTAAGATAGGCTCGGCTATTCTAAAATGGCATATGAGATGCAACAATCGATACATGTATTCAACTTGGAATTGAAATACGATGCAGTTAACATGATGCGCCGAGCCCGATGCACGCAATACAGATGAATGAATGCAAACATGCGAACATATAGATGCTAATTGAAACATGCCCTAAACTAACCATCATAAGCTAGTAAATAAAAGGGAGAAAGACGTGGGGTTGGAAGACATGCACACACTCACGCACACTTATTACAACATTGCCCCCTCTCGGAGGGCCCGAATAAATAATACAGAACCGAATAATAAATCAACTATCCTAACTAATTAATTATTACAAATCCTTAATTAATTAACAAATTAATTACAAAACAGTCTAAGTATGAAACTAAAAGAGGTCGCCGCAGCCCCGCCTTGAAATGATTGAATGATGCATGCTCGATCGCTTTGCTCGGAAACCCGTTGCCATGCCACCCGTTGCCTCTGTTTACACTGGTTTTTCCTCTGAAAACTGTGAAAATCCTTGAGATGTCTCTGAATTGCTCCCTGAGCATTTTGGGATTCCATCGGCCAAGATAAAGATCCACCGGCCATGAGAAAATGGTCATTGACCAGAAATAGGGCCATCGGCTGGACTTTGGGTAGCCGGTCGGCACTAAAAGTGGCCGACCGGCCATTTATTCCTGCAGAACACTGGTTTTGCTGCAGCAGAGGACAGACAGTGCATGGCAAGGCATTTCCAAAGCAATATGGGCATGGCCATTCTCCCTATCATGCTATGAACTCAAGGGAGTATGGCTCTCAACCCTCGGGCCACCAATCACACGTTCCGATGCATGATGGCCAAGGAGGCCAAGTGTGCCAATCAATGTAGATGAATGCAACAAAACAAATGAATGCTACACACTCTATCATGTTGGATCAAGAGTGTCGACGACTGAGGATTGAGACGTGTTTCGTCACTTTAAGTACGAACAGACCTTATTCCTCATGTTTGGTTTGACACCCCAAACCAAACAAAAATGCAATGCACGTATGCCAAATGCAATGCGAAACATGCAATTAATGCAATGCAACATGAGCAATGCAACATATGCAACTAATGTAATGAAACATGAGCATGACAAATATCGTGCAATGCGACCTATCATGCAAACAACATGGCAATATGATAAGTATGCAATACTACAATGCAACCTAGATAGGCAACTATGCAAAGTGATAGGCATGCAACAACGCACTAACTACAAGGATGCAACAATCATGCAATGTAATGAGCATACAACAATATACAAATGCATGATCCATGGTTTTACACTATAGATGGACAGACCTTAGTCGTGTCCATAACAGTGGCCAAAATGGTGCAACAAAGGCACAAAACACACATGGAAACATGCATGCACCAAGACCTATCATCTAAGGCATAAAAGAGGCGACTCTTAAACACATTGAAAGAGACAAACGAGGGCATTTTGCAAACATGCTGAGCTCCGAAATCGTGCTAAGAGGAATGCCAAACCAAATGCACAAGTGAAGTATAGCATGCTAATGGACCCGATGCTCAAAGCTAGCCATGGGGCTAACACCATAGCCATATCGACCAAGCCCCAAAGGGCCAAAGTGACTTGAAACAGTCCCAAGGCAGACCAAGATAAAGCTAGAACATGCATGGGATGAGGCCAAAATATGCTATAAAGGAGAGCACAAAACGAGGCGCATACAAGGCCTAAAAGGGCAAATGCACTACACCTACTACAACCTATCAGGGCATAGATTAGGCCTATAAAATCAAAGTTATAATACGTCAAAAGGAGCCCCAAAACCCACTGATATGGAAACCCCAAGACTTAAACAAAGAGGCATGCACAATGACCCTTTTTAAGGCACGAAAGAATGACTCTTCGAAGCGTTGAAAGGACGACAAATGCAAGCATACAAGCATGAGACACGAACTGAAATAGCGTGACGAGTGATTCCAAATCACTGAAATGGCCCAAATAAAGTGTGCTCATGACTCACACACCCAAAGCCAATAAGCCAAAATGTATAGTGGCTATACAAAGCATGGCATATATGATCCAAGTAACCAAAAACAGACCTCAAGCATGATGAAACAAAGCTAAAAGCTTCTCAAAGTTAAGCCAAAACATGTAAGCATGGTGGTCTAAATGCAAGGTGCATGTTATGAAAATAGAGGGGATTACAAAGCAAGTGCATGATGCATGCAATGGACTAAAAATCTAAACAAAAATAGAGGTATAATATGACCAAATAACACCAAAAATCCTCTTAAAGGAAGCCAAATAAAGCTAAGCAAACATGCTACCTTTATGAGCCCTAAATGCAAGCAAAGACACAAAGGAAGAGGGGTGTCCCTCCCTTATACATGACCTCAAAACCACTTCTCCACCACTGAAAATCCTTTGGATTTTAGTGGTGAGAATGTCAAAATAAAGAGGTTCCAAAGCCCAAAGAGAAAGGCACAAAAAGAGGCCAAACAAGGCCAAATGGGGGGGGGGGGGCAAACAACCCCCAACCCAAAAGCAACCTTAAACAAACATCTTAGGCATGAAAATACAAAACTCTTATCAGTTATACATAAAGCTCAAAACAGCATGCAAGATAGGTTAAAAGCTTGTACAAAAATGGGGAATATAAAGCAATAGTGCTCACCCTTGAAGAACACTTCAAGAACACCATGTCCAGCCCCTCCTTCTCATCAAAACCAACCTAAAAACTCTGAAACTAGTCCCTCAACACCTTAGTAACTGAAGTATAGTGTAATACTAGCTGTCTTAGTGCAAAACTAAGAACAAAAACCCCTTTTGAATACTATTACACACCCAAATGTATAGAGAGAAGGAGATATAGAGATATATGGATATATAAGCTATATCACAGGTTGTTCAACCTCTGGAAAGGGAGGGGAGGCCCTCCTCTTATAGGCAAGGCCAAACCAAGCTTCCAAAGGAAGCTAAGTGTAAGGAAGCAAATCCCTCCATACACGTGTATGGAGGGGGTGTAAAGTGGATGCCAGCTGTGACAGCTGGCATAAAAGATCTGTAAAAAGCAGATAGAAAATGGTCGACTGGAAGATATGGCCGATTGACCAACATGTATAGCCGACCGACCAACTACAATGTCGACCGACCAACACTACTGGCCGATGGAAAGGAAACAGGGCCAGTGGCCTCAAGCCATGGCCGGTGAGGTGTGGGGATGGCCAACAAACCATTCTCTGCCCTCAGAAGCAAAAACACAGGTGTTTGGTCCATGACCAAACACAAAACAAACAAGTCGAGAGGTTTTGAGGCAAGGCGCGTGGCCGAAATCTCTGAGAACTCAAGACGAACACGAACATGGATGATCACCGAGTGTTCAAATGGTGACGTCCAAATCTTGAGGACGGTCAAAAATGGGGTGTCTACAGTATCTAATATTTGAACCGGTCGTTCTTTATAAGAGGCATCCTGATCTACCTCCAAGTCATCCCAATCAAGCACATGAGAAGGGTTAGGTTCATACTTCCTAAGCATAGCTATATGACATACGTTGTGAACTCCTGAAAGTTGCGGCGGTAAAGTTAACCGGTATGCTACTTCCCCAATTTGCTCTAAGATCTCAAAAGGCCCAATAAACCTTGGAGATAATTTACCACTCTTACCAAATCTCATCAAACCCCACCTTGGTGAGATTTTTAGAAACACATGGTCACCAACTTCAAAAGATAAAGGTCGTCTCCTCTTATCGGCATAACTCTTTTGTCAGCCTTAGGCCGTAGCTAACCTCTTTCGAATGAGAACAACTTTCTCGGTTGTCTCTCTAACAATTTCCGAACCCAGTAACGGTGCATCACCCACTTCAGCCCAACAAACCGGTGATCTACAAGGTCGGCTATACAAGGCCTCAAATGGTGCCATCCCAATACTAGCTTGGTAACTATTGTTGTAAGCAAACCCAATCAATGGTAAGTGCCTTTCCCAAGGCCCTTAAAATCAAGGACACAAGCTCTAAGCATGTCCTCCAAAATTTGAATGGTACGTTCCAACTATCCATTGGTTTGAGGATGATAAGTGGTGCTAAGAGTCAACTTAGTTCCCAACGCTTCTTGAAGGCTTCGCCATAACCGGGTAGTAAAACGAGGATCCCTATCCGACACAATAGTCCACACTCCCATTTCCACTCGACTATCGGTAAGGGTTGTAACAAACCCGCTGGTCTTTGGTGTTCGGCCTTCACTTGTTGACAAGTAAGGCACTTCGATACAAATAAAGCGGCATCCCGTTTCATACCCCTCCACCAAAACTGATGACTAAGATTATAATACATTTTAGTGCCTCCCGGGTGTACCGCAAGGCATGAGTGATGGAACTCCCAAAGTACTTCCTCTCTACAAGATTCTAGTACAAACAAACGGTCTAGCTAATGTACACTTAGATCTGAGTGAACATTCAAACCTTTCTCTTCCTTTCTATTGGAGATCTTAACACAGATTGATTCCACATCACGGTCTCCTCGTTGTGCCTCTATGACCTTACTAACCAAGGTAGGTTGAGCATTCAAAGTAAACAAGGTAGCACTCTCTCCGGACTCACCCAAGTGCAAATCAAACTTGCCAATAAGATCTAGCATATCACATTCCTGAATGGCCACACTTTCCAAACTACTCACAGATTTTTGACTCAAAGGATCGGCCACCACATTGGCCTTCCCTGGATGATAGTGTAACTCAAAGTCATAATCCTCCATAAATTCCATCCACCTCTGTTGTCGTAAATTCAAATCTTTTTGAGAAAACAAATACTTTAGACTCTTATGATCAGAGAAGACTTCAAACTTCTAACCGTACAAGTAACGCCTCCATATTTTTAAAGCAAAAATCACTGCTGCCAATTCTAGATCATGGGTGGGGTAATTTTTCTCATGAGTTTTCAATTGTCATGAACCGTAGGCCACAACTTTTCCCTCTTGCATCAAGACACAACCAAGTCCATCCCCAGACGCATCACAATAGACAGTGTAATTCAAACCCCTTTCCGGAATTATCAAAACCGGTGCGGTAGTCAATCTAGTCTTAAGCTCTTGGAATGACTTTTCACAAGCCTCACTCCACACAAATTTGATACCCTTTCTAGTCAACCTAGTCAAAGGTGCAGCAAGTCTAGAGAAGTTCCTTACAAAACGTCGATAATACTCCGCTAATCCCAAGAAACTCTGAATTTCAAAAACATTCTTGGTTTGTTCCCAATCCTGTACGGCATCTATCTTTGAGGAGTCCATAGTCACTCCCTCTCTAGACACTACGTGCCTCAAAAATTTCACATATGTTAACCAAAACTTTCATTTTTCAAATTTGGCACACAATTGGGGCTCACTAAGTAAACCCAGCACTACCCGTAAGTAAGTCTCGTGTTCCTCTTCAGAGGTTGAATAAATCAAAATGTTATCCACCAAGACGACCACAAAACGGTCCAAGTATTCCTGAAAAATTATGTTCATCAAATCCATAAAGGAAGGCGGTGCATTGGTCAACCCAAAAGGCATTACAAGGAATTCATAGTGGCCATAACGATTACGAAAGGTCGTCTTCTGAATGTCCTCCTCCGAAACTCTCAACTGATGGTACCCCGACCTCAAATCTATTTTTGAGAAGCAACGAGACCCTCTAAGTTGGTCAAACAAATCATCTATTTTGGGTTGAGGATACTTGTTCTTAACTGTAACTCTATTCAACTTGCGGTAATCAATACACAACCACAATGACCCATCATTCTTCTTCACAAAGAGAGCCGGCGCTCCCCAAGGCGATGTACAAGGGCGAATGAAGCCCTTGTCTAAAAGTTCTTGGAGTTGAATCTTCAACTCATGCAATCCGGCTAGTGCAAATCTATACTGTGACATGGAAATTGGTGTCATGCCAGGCACTAATTCAATGGAGAACTCGATCTCCCGGTGAGGTGGTAAACTAGTAAGATCTTCTGGAAAGACATCCGGGTATTCACAAACTACCCTTGGTAACTCAACATGAGCCTCATCACTTTCACTATCCAAGAGAGTTGCAAGAAGGCCACTAAGCTTACTCCTACTATGAGGGTCAACAACTGGCGACAAGGCTCTATCAACTCAGTTCTCCAGAAAATAGAAACGATCACCACCCGAATTGCACACTGTAACTCTCTGACGGTAATAATCAATTACAGCTAGATAAGAACATAGCCAGTCCATGCCTAAAATGACATCAAAACTCGACATATCTAGCAACACAAAAGCAAACGAAAGTCGACACCCGACAACTTCTATTTCACAATCACGACAGCCCCGGTCTAAATCAACTGTACCCCCAACAGGTGACTCTACTCTGAGTGGAGGCACTAACCGTGCTACCACTAACCCCAATGCAGAAGCAGATGCAGTAGATATAAATGAATGAGATGCACCCGTGTCTATCAATACATTAGTCAAAGAATTACACACAACAAAAATACCTCTCACAACTGAGGATTCTGGCAACTGCTCTAGCATAGTAACAGCATACACGCGCCTCTATGGTCCCTGATTGACTTGCTCCCCTCTCGGAGCATAGGCTTGTTGTACTGACTGAGCCGAAGCGGATCCCTGATTAACTCACGAAACTTGGACTAATTGAGCCTGCTGGCGGCTCTGAGTCTGTCTCGACCCTAATGTGCCAAATACGCCTCCCAACTGTGGGCAAGTTCTCTTCATATGCCCCAACTGACCACACTGATAACAACTAAACCCTTGACCTTTATTCTGAGACTGAGACTGACTTTGAAATCGGCTAGGTGGTGGTACTATTAACTGCCCTCCTCCCTTCTGTGGGCATGAGAAGGCTTTGTGACCCGATTGGCCATACTTGAAATACGAGAAGCTACTCGATGCATTGTTTCCCGAACCCGCACTAAGCAAAGGAAAAATGGATCTAGGCTGCTGTGGTTGGTACTGGAATGGATAGGTGTTCCTGCTCTTCTTGTTCTGCCTATAGTTTCCTTCAGACTTTTGGCCCCTAGACCTCGAACTCTGAAGCCTCTCCTCCTCGGCTTGTATGGAAATTTCTACGTGTGTCGCCGTCTCCACAAGATGGTCATATTCCCGAATCATATTTCCGACAAGCTTCAACATAATTTTTGTTTTCAATTTCTTTTCAAATTCAATGCAACGGCACTCTTCCGTTGCCACCAACTCTGGTGCAAATTTGGACAAACTAGAGAAGATACCATGGGCATGTTGAGTTGTTTGAGGTCTTTAAACTCTTGCCTCAATCTCTCCTAGCAGTGGAAGGTATGTACTTATCTTGGAAAACAACCGCAAAGGCTTCCCATGTCGGCTCCACTCTACCCTTGGCATATTTCCACCATTGACCCGTCTCCCTTAAGGTAGTAACTCGCTAGAGTCACTCTTAGTTCACTATCTTCGATGTGAAGCATCTCAAATGTCTTCACAGTTTGTTCGAGCCACTCATATGCTTTCTTGGGCTCGGGACCACCATGGAACTCATCTGGTTTGGCCAACAAGAACTCTTCAGTAAGGAAACTCGCCCTTGACTCCGCGGTGTTCTCTCGGGCTTGATTCTCTACCCTCAATGTGACAACCCTCACCCCTGATTAGTGCTAATCTATGATTAAGCATGTTAAATGACTGATTGACTGAATGTTCTGAACTGATTGATTGAATGGGTCAGTTTAAATGCATTCCTATCTGTTTGACTGTTAATTGATCTGTTCATGTTTTAAGTTTCGGACTGTGAATTGAAGGTCTTATTGGCGGCCTAATCTAAAATTGATTAGTGTTTCATGTTACTTAGAATTTATGAGATTTTATGGTATGTTTAATTGCAATTTGATTTGGAACGATTAAATTGGATTAAATAATGTTAAAACACATTAGTTGGTTATTTACCGAATTACCACTTAGTGGCCTATCTCTACAACCTTACTTGAGACTTGATTAGAGCCTTGGTACACCATTCTTCATCTTCTTGATACCCCTAAACCGAGAGAAAGAGAGAACTAGAGAGAAGGAATTGTTGCAACAGGGTTTTGCTTGGAGATTTAGAAGGAATTGAAGAGCATTTGCTTAATTGAACTCTCATTCTTGTAATTGAGGAACCTAGGTAAGGAATTTATCCTTTTAATTGTGTATTTGAATTGGTTCTTGCATGATTCATGGTAAGGTTAGTGATTTAAGGCATGAATTAGCTTAATATGTTGAATTGAGTAGGAATTCATGCATGCATGTTTACATTGTTGAGTTTTGAGTTGATTTCATGGGAATCCTCACATGAATGTCCATATTCTAGCTCTAGTCCATGAATTCATCATGTTTTTGAAGGAATAGACTCATTTGATCTTGTATTAGAAGCTTTAAAGTTGATTAAATTCATGCATGTTGCATGTACATCATGTTCTTGAATTTTGAGTTGAAATTGTGTTTAATTGAACCACCTTTGGGCTTTGATTTTGCAAATTGATCTTTGAAACATGCCATATTATGAGTTTACAAGTGTTTTCCAGAAAATTAGCCCAAAAGGATCGAATTTGATGCTTTAAAGTTGAATTTTGAGCTTGAGGTTCAAATCTGGAAATTCCAGATTTTGGACTCACGCTCGAGCGGGGGACTCCATGCTCGAGCGTACACACTGAGTTCATGCAGTTCGCTCGAGCGGGAAAAGTGACACTCGAGCGTTAAATGCGTGTATCCAGTACTTTGCATGTGTTTTCAGTCCGCTCGAGCAGGGGAATACACGCTCGAGCGAGGACTTGTGTCTCGCACTCGAGCGGAGGTCGAGCGCCCATCAAGCGTGAATTTCACCCCTCCAGTACTTTTGCAGTCCGCTCAAGCAGAGTAAGTCACGCTCGAGCGGGGATCTTTTGTCTGCATGTCCGCTCGAGCGGATAAAGCCACGCTCGAGCGAGACCCCTGTTTTCTGAAAATTTTGAAAAGTGTTTCTAAATGCATCTTTGCATCCTCATTCCATCCTAGGTATTCTTAGGCCTAGTTTAAAACATCTTAATAAGGATATTGATGTAGAACCACACCGAGGCAAATTAGGGACTAAGTTATTATTTTCCCAATTGTGTAGCTTAGTGTGTGTTCGTTCTGTAACTGTGTAGGGTTGACATCTGAGGACGCTCTAGCTGCTTATAGCCCAGTGCTCTGTGAGTAACAATGTTGTAAAGATATGTTCAATCATGAATATTTTCTGAATGAACAACTGTACTACTTTCTAAAATGATATTTTTACTGAATGAATGTTTGTCCTACTTGTGAACTGTATTCGTGGCATCCATAGCAATTTACTGTTACTATTACTGTACTGTACTGCTACTGTCACAGAGATCTCTGTCGGTTCCCATGTTTGGAACCACTACTGTTTACTGATATGATGGCCATCAACTGACTGTTTGGTCTATTAAGACCCACTATACTGTTTTGCTATTGGATGTACCACTTATGACTGCTATGATCGAATAACTGATATACTGTTCAAATGACTGTTTTAAATACTGAAAGGACATTCATTCTTAACCTCTTTACACATATGTTATTCACTGGGTTTTAGCTCACTGCTCATATATATATATATATATATGTAGGTGTACAGGCACCGGACCGTTGCTAGGAAGCGTCAGGCTAAACTCAAGTTTTGTCAAAGCCAACCAACGTGCCTCACCGCGAGGTTCCAAGTGTGATCAAGCTTAGGCTGTTTGGGGTGTTTTAGTTTACCCCCTTTTTGCCTCTGTTTTGTAATAATGTTTAGACTAGCACTGTACTGTTATGGTAGGGATTCGGTCCCTAACCTGATTGTCTGTATATAATGTATGTACATATTGTTCTGTTCCGAATGTAAAAATGTTATGAAAAAGTCTTTTTGCATACAGACTGTCACAGCTCATTGGACATCTTTTAATTACTGTTTTGGCTTCCGCTAGCCCCTGTACTCTCTATTACTGTTTTACTGTTAAGCAGGCCTTCGGTAATCTCGGATTACTAGCCGGTTACGGTGCTAAACCCAATAAGGGCTGGTTTGGGTCGTGATACTCAACAAGTTCATAGACTCTCTTAAAGCCCCTGCCATTTCTCAAGCTAGGGCCCCCATTACGGTTTGACCCACTTGTCTCGGGATTCCCACCTGCCTCACTTGTTCAACCACATTAGCTTGACCGAACTCTTCCTCTTGCACCGGTACCTCATGTACACCTCGGCGAGCCCTACCACGCCTCCCACCTCTACCATCATGAGTTTGACCTCTTCCTGACATCCTATAAATGACAATAGAATTAATTTAGCACACTAACCCACTTGTGCACGCAACTTGCCTTACACGTTTGATCACAATAATGCTATATATTCCCTACTATATAACAATTAAATTTCACCCCACATAAGCACTTAATCATGTAAACACATACAGATTATACTCTTATGATGAGATTCGTCCCACGAAAAACCAAGAATTCTTAGCAGAATGAGTATTGATAAAGTACCCTTCTAAAAAGACGTCAAAGAATTTAACAGGCGCAAACAACATCCCAAAAGTCCAATCTCATACCCATTTAGTCACATAAGCATGTTATCACATAGTCACAAAATGCATAACACTTCCTAAGCATGTTAAATGAACCCATTGTGGTTAAACAACCACTTCCCATGAGCTCTAAATATTCAAACCCCGGTAGCTCTGATACCAAGTTGTAACGCCCCAAATTTCTAGCCCAAATGATAAGACAACAATCATGGCTCTTTCAAGGAAAACCGAATATAAATCTCCAAACTTACATTATATGACACAATAGCTTTGCATGCAACAATACATTAATCCAACAACAAGTAAATAAACAAATAAATGCCCCCAAGGGTTTACAAGTTTCCAAGGCTTGAGCCTGGTTACACACAACGGTTATTCAAACCCACACAAACACAGCCCTTGGCTTACACACAAAGTCACAGCAAAATGAGAGTATTGTACTCCTAACACACATACTTCCACGCCCCTAGTTAGGTGGGATCACCACATCTTTTTCTGCCCAAAAATCCCGTAGGGTGAGCATAAAGCCCAGTAGGAAATTTTTAACAAAGTATATACATTTTATACAAGTCTCAAGAGATGAAATAGACATGCCATGCTATGTCCTTTTTGAAGATAAATCACATTTTCATCTTTTGAAAACCATCATGCTCAATGATATCATGCAATTTCAATTGTTCAAAACTTAACAATTTATTTCAAGGGCGATAAATTCGACTCTGGTAATCCCTTGCTCGGTGTCTGCAAGTAGACTATACAAGTACTACCAAATTGTCATTTTTACCGGTATTAGCCGGAAGGCTCGACACCTATCCGCGTGGGTTTTCGGTCTTTCACCTCGGACTCTCAGGCCAACTTATTCAATATCATCTACACCATCTATCAAGACTTACCAACGTATTTACCCCAAAACCATTCCATGAAAACTTGTTTCTCAACATTCTTTTCTCAATGCAAGTTTTCAAATCAACTTTCAAAGTTTAATGTAATCAAATGAATTGATATGCCAATTTCACAAGATGAATATAAATACTTTTATTCCAATTCATCATCCAAGGAATAACACAATTCTCTCTTCTCAAGTATCCTCGACAATTAGTTATTCCAAGACTATTTCAACGTTTTGAACAATAATTTCCAAAATGAACAACATTTCTCATATTCCTTGAAATTCATCATTTATATAAATATAAATTAGAAATTTTCCAAAAATCCATTTATTTTGACACACAAAATAAATATAATAATATCATTTATGGATTTTCAGTCTCCTTTAAAAAAAATCTCCAAATTCTAGGTTTTCTCACCAAAACTATACAACTCAAATCTTTTGAAAGAAAACTTTTCAAAATCATCTTTATTCAATCAATGAAGATCAAAACCCATAAGATCATTTTAAAAGAACAAGAGACAAACTCACTTTAAAAATCGCTCAACTTCTTAAATCAACAATCAATTTTCAAACCTATCAAAAGATGATTTCGAAAATCATATAGATCCTGCAAATATATATATATATAACTCTAAGAAAAATCCCTACCTCAAGTTTTGAAGAAGAAAGGGGATGAAACCCCCAAAATAAACGTTGTCGAAACTCGATCTTCACCGCACACAACGAAGCCCTCGAAAAGTTAGCCAACTTTGATGAAAAACTTATGGCAGAACTCTAATGGATCTTCAGAAATCAAGGTTTTGATCCAATTTGGCGTAAGAAAATATAGAGAGAAGGGAGAGAAAAGGGTTTTTAGATAGAGAGATATACAAAAGTAATCTGAAATATCATATTCACTAACTGATATAACATGGTCCGCTCGAGCGTGGAAAGCCGCACTCTAGCGTCAAATACACTTTCCCAGTACTTTTGCAGACAGGTCCAACTTCTAAAACCAAACATTCTCCACTCAAGCGCATAAACGGCCGCTCGAGCGGACAAGCAACTTCTAATGCATTTTACATTTTTACTTCAGGGACGCTGCCCCACAACCCTGCCAGGGTGCTGCCCTAGGACCCGCCAAGGGGCACTACCCCCTGGACCTCCGCGAGCTGACCAGGCAGTTCAATCCCCGCCAGGGTGCTTCCCTTGGACCCGCCAAGAGGCATTGCCCCCTGGACCCCCGCAAGCTGATCGGGCAGCTCGATCCCTGACATACTCAGCGAAGTGGCAAAACTGGGATCGCTACAGTTGTGTTGGTGGTGTTTAGAACAGGTTGGTAGCTTGCTTTTCACACTGTTGTTGCCCAGAATTTTGTTCCTTCATTCAAGCGTCATTTCTTGCACTCGAGTGGTCCTTGTGAACTCTCAATACTTTTGCAGGTCTACAAAACTACTAGGACGTGGTATTCTCCGCTCGAGCAAAGCTTCTTGTGCTCGAGCGGTGTTGGCTCGAGCGACCCTTATTGTGCTAGAGCATTGGTCTTGTGTCTGCAAAACTTTTAGGAGTTTGTATTTTTCGCACAAGCGAAACTTCTTGTGCTCGAGCAGTGCAACATATTGTGTCTGGACGCTCGAGCGACACTTCTTGCGCTCGAGTGATCTGTGCGTATATCAGTTCGTAAACAGCCATTTGTGATTCACTTTTTCACCCCCCCTCTCTCCCTCTCTAAACATCTCAATACCCTAATTCCTTTCACTCTCTCTCTCTCCAAAATTCATCTATTTCATTCAAATCTGCCTAGATCTGTCGATCTTTTCACCCGTGTGCCTTTGTTAAAAAGATAGAGCTCGTCGAGGGCTTCGTTCTAATCAGAGCAAATTTGGTTTTCAGCGTCTTTGAGTTTCCTACACTCTCTATTTCTTCTTCTAAGCTTAAGGTATGGATATCTCCACACTTTTTATGAGTTTTAACTTAGTTATTTGTTATTTGTTATTTCTAAACAATATTGAGATTTTTGAAGATTTGAAACAAATCTATGGTTTTGGGTAAAAATCAAAAGAGGGGTTTTTCTAATAAGTTCATGGAAATGGTGTTGGGATTGGAAATGAGATTGAGTTGTGATTAAAAAAAAAAAGGGTTGGTTTTGTTATGTAGAATTGATTTGGAAGAAAATGAGGGTTTTGCCCTAATTTTTGTCAAATTTTGATTTTGTTTAAATTATGAAATTCGAATTGAGAATATAAAATTGGATTGATATTGATGAAGATGGTTGAGTCAGATATGTATTATCACTCACATCTTGAAAATTTAGAAAATTTATCTTTATTAAGAATTTTGTATTTGTTTAGAAATATCTATTTTGGCTATCGGTGGAGGATAGCTATGATTGTTATAGAAATTGCATGTGAATTAGGAGAATTGAAACTATTTTCTCATTCATTTGCATTGAACATTTTTGTATTTTTATTTCGTGGAACATGTATATTGTTTTGAGAAAAATGGTGAATTTGGAAAGGAATTGTTGTTTCATCAAAGAAGTTAGCCTTGTGTGTCTAGGGTGAAAGTCTCAAAAATCACGTGTATACTTGGGTGCCGATCCCACAAACAAAATATCCATAAAATGGCAATAATAGTGCCTATACAGCCTACGTTTACATGGGTGTCGGTTTACGGTTTCTTGCAGATTAAATTTTTGTGAAAGTTTGTATTGGTTTTGAGATTCCCTTAGTGTGATTCACTGCCCTATTTTATATCGTTAAGGAAATGATTTATGAACCATGATATCAATTTGGTATTGCATGGTTTTGGAAAAAGATGAAAAAGGTTTTAGCACGAACATTGCACATGCATCCACCTTATAGTTTTGTTAAGATTCATATACTGTGTTGGATTATTTCTACTGGGCTTTGACTCACCCTATATGAGAAAAACATTTCAAGTGCTGATGATATGCCTTTGCCAAGGCAATAGCTTGGGAGGAGTTAGCGCAAGAGCTTCTTTTGTGTACTTACTGTATTTGTTTTTGTACAAGCTAAGGGCTTTAACTGTATTAAGTCTATTTATGTTGTAACCAAACCCTGTCTTGGAAGGTTGTAAGCCTTTAGGGCACTTGTTTATTTGTTTTACCTTCATACCTTACTTCTTGTTGTAACATATGCTATAGATTCAAGGTTAACTTTGTGAATTTATATCTGCATATGTCACCCCCTTGTACAAGTAAGTGGGATAAATGAAAGATAATTATTTCCTCATGCATTGTTATGTAATTAATATTGTGGATGGTTTATCGCAATTATTTCGGGGCGTTGCATATCTACTAGCAGTTGACCCGTGCAATGTACATGCTATTGAAATAATATATATATATATATATATATATTTGAATGATATGATGCTTGTTACAAAACAATAATTTAAATTTAAATTTAAATTTAAAGTATGATTTCAATTATTTATTTTTAATAATATTGGTGATATAATTCTATAAAAGTATTACTTGAATATATTATATATATATATATATATATTTTAGGTAAATTATTTGTGTATTTTGATAATTTTAGTTCTATCGTATTATAAAAGTTTAATTATCATATAACAATTTTGTATAATACATATCTATATAATAAGGGAGAAGAGTTTTTGAATTTTGATGAGACTTTTGTCTATTTGTCAAAATATCCACCATCAAAATATCCACCATCAGATTGATTCAATCCAATGGTTGAAAATGTCTCACTCTCCTTTGGACATTTCAATGGTTCAAATTTTTTTGGGTGAATGTCAATGCTTCAAATCAGTTTGGTATTTCTGGGATCATTTGGGTGAAAATCTTCTCTCTCTCTCTCTCTCTCTCTCTCTCTCTCTCCCCTTTTTTTTTCACCCTCAGAATTGAATCACACAAACATCTTCACTCTTTCTCTCTCTGATTTTGATTTCAAAAGTTGACTCTCTTATACCTCTTCCTCTTCTCCTTCCTCTTCCCACCACACATCTTCCTCTTTCCACCAAGCTTTCTCTCTCTTCAAGTTTAATCTCCTATGGTGATTTCCGGAATATAGCCTTGGTGGTGATTTCTACCATCTACCTCAATCTCTACCTCCTCTCTCTCTACGCAGCTCGAAGGTAGAAAGCTATCCTCCATGTTGTTTTCTTTTTCCATTTTTTTTTTTTTTTTTTGGGAAGAATCTAGGGTTTTTATTTGGGTTTTGGATTTTGGATTTTGATATGATAATCAATCTTTGCCTCCTCTCTCTCTCTCACTTTTTTCCCCCTCTTTTATTTGGGCTTGTTTTCCTTTTTTTTTTTTTTTTTTTTGTTTGTTATCAGCACAGAAATATTTCAATCCTGTTTGGTTGCCAAGAAAGTGGCAGCAACAGTAAAGAAAATGAAATTTCTGGGACAAGTGCTGATGTTCTTAATTGTTATGTTGGAGTGAGTCTATCTTAATTGCTATAAAATTGTGGTTATCTTCTTGATCATTAGCTTTGGTTAGGTAACTAATTGCAAATTTTGCTAGAAAGTTGTGGCAGTTGTTTTTAATGGTCAAATTTTGGATGTTCTGTAAAATGCCTCAATTAAAATAATTTATTTTCTTTTGGTTAAACCAACTGCTTATATAATTATACTTTTTTGTTGTTCAAATAGTGAGTGAATCTATCATGACATGCCAAGTAAATGATTAAACAATCTTTCCTATAGAGAGTTTGATTAACAGTGCTTGAATGCACTTAGTGCTGGTCATGTGGATGTCCTAATTGATCAATGTTATCTTAGTGAGTAAATCTATCATTTTCTACTTGCCCCCCCCCCCCCCACAAAATAGTGAATGATACATGCCTTGGATATTTGGTAAGGTTAACAAAAAAAGATAATGGATAATGGGAGTTGGATCTTATTTTTAATAGCAAACAGTGGGCAATTTTTAAGGAGTTGATTTTGGATAATGGATAATGGAGTTTGCTTACTTATATTTTCTATTCTTCCTTTTGCTTCAAGTACATATGCCTTGGTGAAGGAGTTTTTGATGATCTCATAAAAAGTTGTTATGGCTTTGTTTGCTACAATGGTTGATTAGGTAATTTGTTTCTTATCTATTGTTCAACTTGGCTTCATTTTACATGTTGTGAAAATTAAGAATCTTAAATTTAAAATTAAGAATCTTAAATTTTGTTCAACTAGGCTTCATTTTACATGTTGGCTATCTTCTGGATTATTAGCTAGGCTCAGAACCAAGAAGACCGAGTACTTGATTTTTTTTATGGTGATAATTTGGGTCTTCTATTTTAATTTTTGAATTTCATACAATTTTGATGATAATCATTGTGATAATTTTAGAATGCCTTTATGTTTGATTTTATTGAACAAATTTCATACAAGATGTTTTACTTTGTTTTGATTAGACTTGAAAAATTCAAATTATACAACGAATGGAAGTGTTGTGTGGGTCTATTAGTGAATGTTTCAAGAAATGGAGATCAATGGCACAACGGTCCATTGAACAAGTGTGTCTTTTCTTTTTTTCTCTTCACAATTTTGGATCTTTGCTTAGGAAACTAGAAGTTTATTTATTGGGTTTCTTTTTTGGGGGTGAAAGAGAAATAACTTTGTATATTCTTTTTTGGGGGAGTTTCAAGAAATAACTTTGCCTATTACTTTTTTCACACCCTATAACTCTACCAGTGCTTATAATCAATTAAAATTTTCATTTTAAATTTTAAACACTATAGGCACAATTATATATTCATTTTAAAATAGATGTGAGCTTCTTTTTTTTTTTTTTTTCTTCACAATTTTGGATCTTTGTTTGGGGAACTAAAAGTTTATTTATTGAGTTTCTTTTTTGGGGGTGAAAGAGAAATTTAGATTATGTTGATTCAATAAAATAACTTTACCTATTACTTTTTTCACACCCTATAACTCTACCAGTGCCTATAATCAATTAAAATTTTCATTTTAAAATTTAGACACTGTAGGCACAATTGTATATTCATTTTAAAATAGATGTGACAAACAAATGTGATTATAATAAATTAAAATTTTGATTGGATGGGTTAGAGTCAATTTTTTTTTTCCTTCTTCCATTTACCCATGTGACTCTTAATATATTTTAGTTTCATTGAGTGAAAATCATCTGTTATTTTTTACAGGAGCTAAGCCTATTCTGTCCTTTCTTCATTTTTTTTTTCTTTTTCTTTCTTTTTCTTCTCCTCCTATTTTTTTATTTTACTTTTAGAGTGAGGATTATAAGTTGTGATAAAAAAAAATTATACTTTCAGCTTTGCTAGTTATTTTGTAAGATTATTAATAATGTTAAGATTGGCTCAATGAGGTCTAGAAAGAATTTGTAAAAAGAAAATAGTAAAAGAGGTCTAGAGTAACAAGAGCCAGTTTTAAGCCAATTGGCTGTTTCTTTTTTTCTTCAAATATTTGGTTTGGGAACTAAATCAATTCAATAGACCATCTATGTTATTAGTTGTCATCCTAGAGTAATGTGTGATGGCATAAACTTACTTTATGCTTGAAGTACTTTATATTTTTAATTGGATGACTATGCATGATGGTACCTCATAAGTGAATAAGAAGGTGGTTTCACTTTCAACCCTTAATTTTAGTGAAGTACCCTCTTAAATATTGTAGGCAAATTCTTAGTGATTGATGGCTTCTCTTTTTTTGTTTCAGCTATTCACTTTGTATTTATTTATTTTATTTTATTTTTTGTGTTAAAAAAATAAAGTTCTCTAAAAATGATCTACTTGGATATTTGAGGTTCAACAGATAGATGGTAGCTTCCTTTTAATTAGTTCCAATTCATGTCTTACTCTTTCTCATACGTGTTGTTGTATGTGTATTCTTTTTATAGTTGTGTTGTTGTATGCATTGTTCTTCTGTCCACAGTTTTTTTTGTGTTTATTTAACATAATTGTTGTACCAAAGTTTTGAGCACAAAAACACATCATACTACAAATAGTTTTTTGATGTTAGTTTTAGTGATATGTTGAATTATGTGAAAGTAATTAGAATTATATTTTTGTGATGGATAGTTCAAACTTTGTATGTGTTTTGAGATTATTTTTAGGTACGGGTCATTGGTTAACCTCCCTTCTCTCTCTAATAGCTAAAGATCATGTTCGCATTTTTTATTCCTTATATTTTTCACTTTTCTCTATCCTCACTTAATAACCAGCATGTAACGCCCTCAAAATAAACCCATAAATCATATGTTCTTGACATGCTTAGACATAAGAGAACAAAGCATAATTTCATTCATCAGAGTATTCATCACAAAAGTATTACATGTTGACATCAAAAGTAAATGTCCTACGGGCTTACAACTTTCCAAGTCAACACTTGGTCACAAAAGGAGAGAACTAACTCAAATTACAAAATAAGCCCTTGGCTTGATTTACATGTAATACACAAAAAAAATCACAGAATGATCTCTCAGCCACTAAGCCTCCCAAGCTACGTCCTTGGAGGTGGCATGTCACATGTACTTGAAAATGATGTCCCATATAGGGTGAGCCAACGCCCAGTAGAGATATGCTAAACATAACATGAGCAATGACTAAAACATTAGCATTTGATAAATGTTTAACTCATACAACCAACATACAACACAATCCAATTCCATGACAGATATGTCCATATTCCATTCCATTCTCCTTTACTTATCAAATTTACAATTTATGAACATGGCTCAAAACCTGGCCAACAATTTAATGAGACTGCGACTTATAATAGAGCACTTCCTTTTTAAATGAGATATCAATTCAAATCAAAACACTTCCATACTTCACAATAGATACACAAATTTGCTATATCAATTACATATTAAAACACTTCCATACTTCACAATATATACACATATGTGATGTATCAATGGAGTCCATCACCTATCTCCTCCCAAACAATATCCGATTTAGGAGTCCATCCCCTATCTCCTCCCAAACCATGGAGTACATCATCTATCTCCTCCCACACAATACAATGTATATAAACAATTATCATATACATGATCAATCAATACACATATTTGATGACATACTCAATTAATTAGTTTTAGTTTGCCTAATCATCATGCATTATCTACAACAATCAAGATTATCCTCCACTGATAGCCTAAAACAATTATTTCTAAACAGATAATAAATACACCAACATATAATTTATCGCTATTTTCAAAGGTGAGTGATTAATAAATCCAACTCCACCATTCATTCTCATAAATAGCCAATTTCATTATTTCCAACGCAATTTCATATTTCCATAACTTTCCTAAATTAATTCATATAAAAAATTAGGGCTTTTCTCCTTCTTTTCCAACATTGACCCCAAGGGTTCAAATATTAACAATAAACATCGATAACCTCCTTTAAGACCCAACACACAAATGTATTGGTCAAAAAAAAACAAAACCCCTCTTTATACATTTTGAAACCCTAACACCAAAAATTACCCAACTTCAACATTAAATCAAAGTGACTAAAAGTTTATGTCAAAGATCATAAGGATGAGTAGTTATCCCTACCTCAAATTCGGAGCTCAAAGGAGAAAGTGAAGAATTTCGAATGTGCTCCAAATCCCAAGATTTTTGGATCAAAATGTAGCTCTCACCAAGCTCAACACTTTTTACAAAGGAACTATGGTAGAAGATCACTCAAATTAGATGATTCCTTAGAGAGAAGTTGAAGTCTAGAGTAAGGAGCTCTCAAATGGAGGTTTTGAAAAGATAAAGAGAGAGAGAATGCCAAAAGTGATCCAAAAAGTGAAATCCCGTACTGATATAAAAACAGGTCCGCTGGAGCGTGGAACTACCCGCTCGAGCGTCAGACATAGACTCACGCTCGAGCTTCAAAAGTGCTGCTTAAATGCCGGATGCACACTTCCAGAAGTTTTGCAATCGATGGTCCCCACTCGAGCGTGAAAGTGGACGCTCGAGCGTCCGATGACCTGCAGAACAAAATGCTGAGAGAAGGATAATCATGCTCGAGCGGAGAAGCAATAACAAAAGACCCGCTCGAGCGTGAAGGCCAAACTCTGGGCATCAACCTTTGGTTTCTAAACACAACCAACATGCTTCAAACCTGCCCAACACAACCCAAGACTCAAATACAAAGAGTAAAGGATAGAAACGAGAATAAGACAACAACACATTCACGGAACCGAGTTCAAAATACAATATACAAAGGAAAGAAAAATCGGGATCGCTATAACCTCCCCCCCTTAAGGAATTTCGTCCCCGAAATTAGCAACATAAGTTTTAAAATTGTGATTTTTCAATTATCAACAATATTACAATTCAACATTTCATATCCTGACCCATTACCAGTCATCCCATCTCTATTCAAGAGGCAAATTACAACATATAACTCAATATGCATCATTAACATGCTTTCCCTTGAAATTCACCAATTTCAACACATTTTCCACAATTCAATTATATATTCAATGCCAACAATATATTTGCATTTCTATAACAGAATTAACATACGCAAAGTTAAAATAAACTTCCACTTTCAATGCACATTCCGTAATACTTCCATAAACCGAAACATATATAATGTTTTACAACTTAAGACATGTTCAATGCTCTTAAGGTTTATCAATACAACATAAAACTTCTATTACATGGTTAAACATTAACGAACAAGTCCGGATATTTTTCTCGGACCTCTAACTCACGTTCCCAAGTGGCTTCTTCCACCCCGTGATGTTTCCACAAAACCTTCACCAAAGGTATCGTCTTGCCTCGCAAGACTTGATCCCGCCTATCCAAGACCCGAACCAGTCTCTCCTCAAACGAGGCATCCTCATCTACCTCTAAGTCGGACCAATCCAACACATGTGATGGATCCGGCTCGTACTTCTGAAGCATACTAACATTAAACACGTCATGCACCCCCGGACAACTACAGCGGTAGAGCTAAGCGGTAGGCAACCTCGCCAATCCTCTCAAGGATCTCAAAAGGGCCAATAAACCGAGGGGATAACTTCCCACTCTTCCCGAACCTCATCAAACCCCGCCTAGGTGATATTTTCAGACAGACATGATCACCCGTCTCAAATGCCAAAGGCCTCCTCCTACGGTCAGCATAACTCTTTTGACGACTTTGGGCTGTAACAAGCCTCTTACGGATAAGCTCAACTTTCTCCGTCGTTTCCCTTACCAACTCCGGGCTCAAAAAAGGTGCATTACCCACCTCGGCCCAACAAACTGGAGACCTACATGGTCGGCCATACAAGGCCTCAAATGGTGCCATACTAATACTAGATTGGAAACTGTTGTTGTAGGCAAATTCCACCAAGGGCAAATGCCTCTCCCATGACCCACTAAAGTCAAGGACACAACCTCGAAGCATATCCTCAAGGATCTGAATAGAACGCTCGAACTGCCCGTCATTCTGAGGATGATAAGTCGTGCTAAAGGTCAACCTAGTGCCCAAGGCACTCTGCAAACTCTGTCACAACCTAGCAGTAAAACGTGGATCTCTATCTGAGACGATCAACACTAGGACCCCGTGCAACCTCACTATGTCCCGAATATACAAATCGGCAAGATGATCTACCGAATCTCTCATGTGCATAGGGATAAAGTGCGCCGACTTAGTCAACCGGTCAACAACTACCCAAATAGCATCACTAGCCCACTGAGTCCTCGAAAGACCTACACCGAAGTCCATAGTGACATGCTCTCACTTCCACTCGGCAATAGGCAAGGGTTGCAACAAACCTGCTGGCCTCTGATGTTCGGCCTTCACTTGCTGATAAGTAAGGCACTTCGATACGAAAACTGCCACATCTTTCTTCATACCCCGCCACCAAAATTGGCGACCCAAATCACGATACATCTTAGTGCCTCCTGGATGCACCGCAAGGCGTGAATGGTGAAATTCTCGGAGTACCTCTTCTCGGCAAGACTCCGGCACAAACAGACGGTCTCGGTATCTCACACTCAGGTCGAGATACACATTCAAACCCTTCTCAACCTTCCCACTAGAGATCTTCTCTCAGAGGGATTCTACCTAAAGGTCACCTCTCTGTGCCTCTAATACTCGACTCACATGTGTAGGCTGCGCAACTACAGAAAACAAGGCCGCAGCCTCAACAGATTGACCCAAAAGTAAATCAAACTCGCCAAGTGCACCCAACATCTCCCACTCCCGGATGGCTATACAAGCTACATCACTAATGGATTTCCTACTAAGGGCATCGGCCACAACATTGGCCTTCCCCGGATGGTAATGCAACTCGAAGTCGTAATCCTCAATGAACTCCATCCATCTTCTCTGCCTCAAATTCAAGTCTCTCTATGTAAACAGATACTTCAAACTCTTATGATCCGAGAACATCTAGAACCTCTCACCATAAAGGTAGTGCCTTCAAATCTTCAAGGCAAAAATCACAGCTGCTAACTCTAGGTCATGTGTAGGGTAGTTTTTTTCATGTATTTTCAATTGACGTGAGCCATAGGCTACCACTTTCCCTTCTTGCATCAACACATAGCCCAAACCCTCTCGTGAGGCATCACAATAAACCGCATAACCCAAACCTCTCTCCGGAATAATCAAAACCAGAGCGGTGGTAAGTCTAACTTTCAGCTCTTGGAACGACTTTTCACGAGTCTCACTCCATATAAATTTGACCCCTTTCCACGTCAATCTAGTCAATGGTGAAGCTAGCCTGGAGAAGTCCTTCACAAATCGGCGGTAATACCCAGCTAATCCCAAAAAATTGCGGATCTCAAAAACACTCTTAGGCTGTGCCTAATCCTACACTGCCTCTACCTTGGATGTATCAACAGATACCCCTTCCTCGGAAACCACATGACCTAAGAACTTGATCTCTCTTAGCCAGAACTCACACTTTCCAAACTTGGCATACAGCCTATGGGCTCTAAGCAACTCAAGCACCACTCTCAAGTGTTCCTCGTGCTCCTCCTCAGAAGATGAATAAATCAGAATGTCGTTTACGAAAATGACTACAAAACGATCTAAGAATTCCTGGAATATCCGGTTCATCAAGTCCATAAACACTGCCGGTGCATTGGTGAGCCCAAAAGGCATCACCAAAAACTCATAATGGCTATACTGTGTACGGAATGCCGTCTTCGGAATATCCTCCTCCCTGACCCTCAACTGGTGGTAACCCGATCTCAAGTCTATCTTAGAGAAACAACGGGACGCCTTCAACTAGTCAAACAGATCATTTATATGAGGCATAGGGTACTTGTTCTTAACCGTAGCCCGATTCAACTTCCGGTAATCAATACAAAGTCTCAAGGCACCATCTTTCTTTTTAGCAAAGAGGGCCGGTGCTCCCCACGGTGAAACACTAGGGTGGACAAAACCTTTATCTAGCAACTCCTGGAGTTAAACCTTCAACTCACTCAACTCGGCTGGGGCAAAACGATAAGGTGCCATGGAAATCGGCGCCGTGCCGGGCACTAAATCAATAGAAAACTCCACCTCTCGATGTAGTGGCAAACTAATAAGATCCTCGGGAAAGACGTCCAAGTACTCACAAACCACTCTAGGCAATATAGTTTGGGTCTCATCACACTCACTACTTATAAAGCTAGCGAGAAGACCACTAAGATCACTCTGCCCTCGCGGATCATACACCAGTGGCAAGACACTACCAACCCGATCCCCCAAGAAATGGAAACAATCCCCGCTTAAGATACATACAGTGACCCTCTGGCGGTAACAATCAATAACAGCTCGGTATGACGATAACTAGTCCATACCCAAAATCACATCAAAACCCAACATAGCCATAACTACAAAAGAAAATGGAAGCCGGCGGTCGGCGACCTCTATATCACAGTCCCGACACCCTTGTTTCAAAATCAACTCGCCCCCAACAGATGATACAACACAAAGAGGAGAAGCTAACTGTGCCAACTCCAACCCCAAAATAGATACAAATGCAGCAGATATAAAAGAATGCGATGCACCCGTATCAATCAACACATTGGCAACCGAGTTGCAAAACAAAAAGGTACCTCTCACAACAGATGGAGTCGGTACAAGGTCCTGTGTGGTAACAGCATACACCCACCCTAAAGGTCTCTGGTCTACCTGCTCACCTCTCGGAGCAAAAGACCGTTGCACAGACTGAGACGATGAAGCCCCCTGATTGGCCCTCGAGGCCTGAATTGACTGTGTTGGCTGCAAACTCTGCGTCTGCCTCGAACCAGACGCACCACTCAACTGCGGGCAATACCTCTTCAAGTACCCCGCCTAACCACACTGGTAACAAGAGAGCGGCTGGCCTCTGCCCTGACTCTGGCTCTGAGGTCGAGCCGAAGATGAAGCTGCTCTCTGACCTCCTCCCCTCTGCGGGCAAGCTAGAGACTTGTGGCCCAGCTGACCACACTTGTAACAGGTAATGTCTCCCTGACTGCCTCTCCTAGAGCCTGTACTCGGCACTAGAAAGTTCGATCTAGCAAATGCACCCTGGGACTGCTGAGGGTTAGAATCCCTTTGCCTCTTGCCATCCCCCTGGCCATCCTGACTCCTCTTGAAGCCCCTCATCCTCTCCTCCACCTCCTGCATAATAATCTCAAGATGCGCCGCCGCATCCACAAGGTGTCCATACTCCCAAGTCATGGACCTTGCAACCCAAGTCTTAAGCCCGTGCCTCAGCTTCTTCTCGAACTCAAGACAACGGTGTTCCTTGGACGCCACTAGCTCAGGTTCAAACCTGGATAAACTGGAAAATACGGCCTCAAACTCGGCCACTACCATACTCAGCTGCTTCAGTTGACAGAACTGATCTCTCAACTTCTCCCTGACAGCGGGAGACAGAAACTTCTCCTGAAAGACATCAACGAAAGCCTCCCAAGTCCCTCCAATACGGCCCCTCACAAACTTCCACCATTGACCCGCATCTCCCTTCAGCTGGAAAGACGCCAAAGTCACCTTCAAAGCCCCGTCTTCGATGTCAAGCATCTCAAACGTCTTCGTCATCTATTCAAGCCACTCATCAGCCTTAAGTGGCTTTTTCGAATCACCCACAAACTCGTCCGGGTTAGACCGGAAGAACTCCCTTTTTCAGAAAGGAAGGCCCTGCCTCAGCAACATGGGCCTGGACTTGATTCTCAGCTCTGAGAATGTCCATGGATTCCTCCAATGCTCCTGCCATCTCGCAGGCTAAGGCGCCCATGGCCTGCTGTTCTACTGGCTCGGCCACATTGGCCTAACCAACACCCTCCTGCTGCGCCGGAATCTCATCCGATATAGGCATCTCCTGCCTACCACGCCTACCACGCCTACCTCCACGTCCTTGTCCTGACATCCTAATGAAGGTAACGAAAACATTAGCACATTCACAAATGTGCCAAAGCTATCTCACTCGCGTCTTAAAGTATTGGACAACAGTAATTCACTCCACATAAGCACATAATCACATAAGCACTTACGAATTTCATTTCTAAATAATGACAGTCCCGAGGCGTTGCTAGAGTTCCAGCTAGAAATAGCATTGCTCAAGTGCTTTTCCAACAGGACTCCCAGAAACCCAAGGATCCAATCAACATCCTAGAAACTAAATCCCATACCCAAGTAGTCACGTGAACATGTTATCACATAAGCACATTATCAGATAAACACGTAATATCACATATAAGTCTCTAGCAAACGAGACAAACCCATTGTGGTACTAACCACTTCCCATATACCCAAAGTATTCAAACCCGGTATGCTCTGATACCAAGTTGTAACGCCTTCAAAATAAACCCATAAATCATACGTTCTTGACATGCTTAGACATAAGAGAATAAAGCATAATTTTATTCATCAGAGTGTTCATTACAAAAGTATTGCATGTTGACATCAAAAGTACATGCCCTACGGGCTTACAACTTTCCAAGTCAACACTTGGTCACAAAAGGAGAGTACTAACTCAAATTACAAAATAAGCCCTTGGCATGATTTACATGTAATACACACAAAAAAAATCACAGAATGATCTCTCAGCCACTAAGCCTTCCAAGCTACGTCCTTGGAGGTGACATGTCACCTGTACTTGAAAATGATGTCCCATATAGGGTGAGCCAACGCCTAGTAGAGATATGCTAAATATAATATGAGCAATGACTAAAACATTAGCATTTGATAAATGTTTAACTCATACAACCAACGTACAACACAATCCAATTCCATGACAGATATGTCCATATTCCATTCCATTATCCTTTACTTATCAAATTTACAATTTATGAACATGGCTCAGAACCTGGCCAACAATTTAGTGAGACTACGACTCATAATAGAGTACTTCCTTTTTAAATGAGATATCAATTCAAATCAAAACACTTCCATACTTCATAATAGATACACAAAATTGTTGTATCAATAACATATTAAAACACTTCCATATTTCACAATAGATACACATATGTGTTGTCTCAATGGAGTCCATCCCCTATCTCCTCCCAAATAATATCCGGTTTAGGAGTCCATCCCCTATCTCCTCTCAAACTGTGGAGTACATCCCCTATCTCCTCCCACACAATACAATGTATATAAACAATTATCATATACATGATCAATCAATACACATATTTGATGACATACTCAATTGATTAGTTTTAGTTTGCCTAATCATCATGCATTGTCTACAACAATTAAGACTATCCTCCACCGATAGCCCAAAACAATTATTTCTAAACAGATAATAAATGCACCAACAGATAATTTATCGCTATTTTCAAAGGTGAGTGATTAATAAATCCAACTCCACCATTCAATCTCATAAATAGCCAATCTCATTATTTCCAACTCAATTTCATATTTCCATAACTTTCCCAAATTAATTCATATAAAAAATTTGGGCTTTTCTCCCCCTTTTCCAACATTGACCCCAAGGGTTCAAATATTAACAATAAACATCAATAACCTCCTTTAAGACCCAACACACACATATATTGGTCAAAAAAAAAGCAAAACCCCTCTTTATACATTTTGAAACCCTAACACTCAAAATTACCCAACTTCAACATTAAATCAAAGTGACTAAAAGTTTATGTCAAAGATCATAAGGATGAGTAGTTATCCCTACCTCAAATTCGAAGCTCAAAGGAGAAGGTGAAGAATTTCAAAGGTGTTCAAAATCCCAAGATTTTCATATCAAAATGTAGCTCTCACCAAGCTCAACACTTTTTACAAAGGAACTATGGTAGAAGATCACTCAAATTAGATGATTCCTTAGAGAGAAGTTGAAGTCTAGAGTGAGGAGCTCTCAAATGGAGGTTTTGAAAAGATAGAGAGAGATAGAGAGAGAATGCCGAAAAGTGATCCAAAAAGTGAAATCCCGTACTGATATAAAAACAGGTCCGCTCGAGGGTGGAACTCCCCGCTCGAGCGTCAGACACAGACTCACACTCGAGCATCAAAAGCGCTGCTCGAGCGTCAGATGCACACTTCCAAAAGTTTTGCAGTCGATGGTCCCCGCTTAAGTGTGAAAGTGGACACTCGAGCGTCTGATGACCTGCAGAACAAAATGCTGAGAGATGGATAATCACCCTCGAGCGTCAAAATGCCCACTCGAGCGGAGAAGCAACAACAAAAGGCTCGCTCGAGCGTCAAAAGCCCCGCTCGAGCGTAAAGGCCAAAATCTGGGCATCAACCTTTGGTTTCTAAACACAACCAACCTGCTTCAAACCTGCCCAACATAACCCAAGACTCAAATACAAAGAGTAAAGGATAGAAAGGAGAATAAGACAACAACACATCCACGAAACCGAGTCCGGAATACAATATACAAAGGAAGGGAAAACCGGGATCGCTATACAGCATGCTATCAATCACTTTTCTCTATCCTTAGTGTTTTTTTATTAAAAAATTGCTGAAATTTTGGGAAATTTTGGTTGATTTCCATATGGGTTATAGTATTGTTAATGAATTTTTCTATATGGATTTTTCATCTAAGCATTTAAGAGGCCTTTGTAGATAATCCAATTTCTAAGCATTTTAAATCGATCTTTCCCTGATTACTAGCTAATTATACCCATCATGGAGTGGATGAGTTTTGTAAATTGGTGCTACCATTTACCCACAAACAGGGCATGTATCTTTCCTTGGTGTGATGTCTTCCTTTATATCTTTAGTCATGTTATGTTTCACTAGGATTGTGTTATGCATGGATTTTTGAATAGTGAAGTATGAGCGTCTATAGCGACCCGTGGTTGAGTGTTGTAGTTTATATCTTGTTTTCCACCCTTGTTTCCTTATATTTGAGTCTTGGGAGGTGTTGAGCGAGTTTGGAACAGGTTGGTTGTGAGTTTGTGCAAGTGGTTACTGCCTGGGTTTTTGCCTCTTCGCTCAAACGAGGCTTCTTGCGCTCAAGCGAGCCTTGGGTATTTATCTTTTTGCTCGAGCGAACTTTCTTGCGCTCGAGCAAGCCTTGTTTGGCGTGTCTCTTCGCTCGAGCGAGCATTCTTGCGCTCGAGCGTGCGTCTGTATAGGCAGGTTGTAGACCTGAAGTCATGCTTTGTTCACTCGAGCGAAGCTTCTTGCGCTTGAGCGAGGTTCGTTCGTTGTGTCTGGTCGCTCAAGCGACGACTCCTTCGCTCAACCGAGCTTCGCATATATCAGATTTTAGCAGCTGGAATTTTACCCTTTTTTCATTATCTTCTTCCTCCAAAACCCTAGATCCGACTCTCTCTCTCTCTCTCTCTCTCTCTCCTCTCTCTCTCTCTCCTTCTCTCTAAAAATACTCCATGCTCTAGGGCTTTTCTACCCTTCATCCCTTGCAAAAAAAACTAGAATTTGGTGTGGGCTTTCTTTTGATCCAAGAAAATACGAGTTTGGAGCACCTTGGGGTTTCTCTCATCTTTCCTTTTGAGCTTCTACTTGGAGGTAGGGATTTCTTGAGTTATATATACAAGTTTTGCTAGATTAATGTTGATTCAAAAAGGGTTTTGAAGTTTTGAGTTGATTTCTTTGATTTTGATTTCAAAATGAAGAGGGTCTTGAATGTGAGTTTGTATTTCAACCTTTTACTATTATTTTGTGGGTTTTCCTCTATTAAACTCATGGAAAATGGTGTGATGGAGTTCCTATAAGAAAATGATGGAGTTTTGTTTTTAATAAAAACCCTAGAAATTGGGGATTTTCTTAAAAAGTAGAAAGGCCTATGGAAGTTCTTCTTTTCTTATGATTGAAGGATGAA
Organism: Camellia japonica; assembly: GCA_030407325.1. Lineage (NCBI taxonomy): Eukaryota > Viridiplantae > Streptophyta > Magnoliopsida > Ericales > Theaceae > Camellia > Camellia japonica. The sequence goes on from JAPPVO010000029.1 coordinate 63,688,271, forward strand.
TGAGCATTGATTTTATGATGTAGTTGCTAACAACGATTTCTTGATGTATGTATAAATTGGAGGTCCACTTTTAAAGTCCATTGATAAATGTATATATGTGTAGAGCTGTAAGATGGCAAGTTGTTGAGTGCCATAGATGATGTAAAAATGTTTGATATTAATGAAATGGGAAAATAAAGTGAAAGATGACACGCTGGACATGTTGAAAGGGTTGATCATGATGAATCATTGTTGAGAAATTTTGATGGTGTGTTGAAGACACATGATTATTTTACGAAATGAGAAACGTATTTGTGAAAGTGAGAAAGGTATTGTTTATTATTGTTGTTAAGGCATTTTGAAAATAGAGAAGTGTTATGAGATATTAATTATTGCATCTCATTTCCATTTGATTTAATATCACCATTGTCTATGAAGTGAATTATTACCATTGTTGCATTCTCATCATGTTTACTTGGGAAGGATTATATTGTAATGAGAACTAATGGAAATGTGTATGTGGTAAATACGTTGGTAAGTCCGGATAGGGGGTGTAGATGAATTTGATAAGTTGGCCTGAGTGTCCAGGGTGAAAGACCCAAAAGTCGCACGGATAGGTGTCGAGCTTTCCGGTTAATACCTGTAAAAATGACAGTTTGGTAGTACTTGTAGAGTCTACTTGCAGACACCAGCCTAGGAATTACCAGTGTCGTATTTACCGCCCCTGTTGATTTAAAAATTGAAAGTTTGAAATTGATGAGATTGCATAATATTATTGAGAACATGATGATTTTGAAATAGTGCATTGAAATAAAATGTTCCTTCAATATTGGCACTTGCATGGCATTACATATGCATTTTATTTAACGTTGATGAAATTGGAATGACTGTATATACTTTGTGAGGAACCTCTACTGGGCTTTATGCTCACCCCTATGGGAATTGGTGCAAGTAAAGATACGGTGACCCCGCCAAGCTAAGGGCATGGAGATGTTTTGAAGAAGAGTAGTTTGACTCTTATTTTGTTGTGATATCTGTTGTGAGCCAAGGGCTAATGTGTTTAGGTCCGAGAGACCATTATGTGTAATCGAGCTATTGCCTTGGAACTTGTAAGCCCTTAAGGGCCTTATTCGTCGTGATTTAATGATTTCTTTTACATATAGTAGTTTCATGTACTAGTGAGTAAACAAATGTATGATGACATGTGAGAATACTTTGGTAAATATTGGAACCATGCAAATGAATTTGAGCAATATCTCATTTTGGAAGTGGTTGATGTAATAGTTATGTGAGTTTATTTTCGGGGCGTGACAGCGTCTCTTTCATGTCTTTTATTCTTTTTCCCTGGCCAATATTTATTTTCATTTTTCCTTTTCTTTCCTTGGTGTATGTTTTCATTTGACTGTTGTTTTGGGCCTTAAGCAAAAGAACCCAAAGTTCCTTTATTTCCATGCATTTGTTATTCCTTGGTGTATGTTTTGGGCAATGATTAGACATTCTTCTGATTATTTCCATGCATTTGTTATTCTTGATTCAATTGGTTACTTTGAATATTTTAGTTGAGAATGTTATAGGGTTTGAGTGGGTTCTTTGATGATTTTTTAAACTTCCTTTACATCTTCATTTAGGGGAGAAGTTTTCAAAGATTGTGGGGAGTCCATACTATATGGACCCGAAGGTTTTGACGCAGAATTATGTTATGTGGGGTTCCTCCATTTTGAGCAGGTATTGCTTTTCTTCATCTGAAGGTTGCTGATATAAACATGGTTATGGACCTATGGTGTCAATAGTCTTATGAATTGTATTGTTGAGTTGTTTTGCTCTCATTGTATGTTGTAGAAATGAATTGTATTGTTGCTTTGGCAATTCTGTGGGGGGTGATTGAGACATATTGACAATTTTCAGTTGAAGGTTGGAAGCAAAATGAATATGACTGGGTGATTTGGATTTTTGGGTAAGTCTAAATGGGGGTTTTTTGGCTGTATTGATTTGTAGATGATGGGGGAATTAAGTTAATTAGTGTTTGCTATATAGATTTGCCAAGCGAAGAGTTTGCTTTTTGAATCTAATTTTATTTTATTTTTTTATTTTTTATTATTTTTTTTTTTTTTAGTGGGTTGGTGCTTCCCATGAGCAAACCAAATGGATCCAAAAGGGTTGGTTTCATATTTTGTTTATGGGAGGATTTGAATAGTTGGAGCTATTTGATTTTTCAATTTTTTTTTTTATTTTGTTTTTGCAGCTGCTGGTCGTAACATTTCAATGCACCATGTTAACCCATTAAAGGTATCCTAATTCTTTCATAGGATGCTTGGCTTCTATTGGGAATTAAGTTGTTTAGTTTACGAAATTTTTTTAAATTTAATATTGTCATTTCTAAGTTACTGAAAATAATAAATGATAAAAACATATATACTCATTTCTTATTGCAAAACATTTGTTTTGTCATATGGTTGCTTGGTCTAATTATTAGCTCCCTATTATTTGTCATACATCATTTAGCTACCATTTAAGCAGGTTTGTTTATGTAGTGTTGATTGAATTTTTTTCCTTGAGTTGGAAATAAATGTTTGTGTTCTTTATGGTTTTGATTTCAATTATATGAACATGAAATGGGTTGAAAAAATTTGTTTGATTTATGAAATAGGTTACTATGGGATGAGATAAATCCTTTTCAATCAAATGTGTTTCTATGAATGTGTGACTTCTATTTGTTTTTCTACTCTGAGATGAGATAAGTCTTTTTCTATGAATGGATTTTTCATGTTCTTAAATTGTCCTCAGTATGGAAGGTTGAAGCAGTCATTGCGCTTAATTGCTACTTTACTACCTTCAACTTGGTTTGTTTCTTTATATGTTCATAGAAATGATTTTTCATGCTTTTTGGCACATTTTTGTGGTTACTAATTGATATTTGAAAAGAGCCTATTAATCTAAGATTGGATTGGTACCATTTCATCAACAAAAATAATTTTGCTTAGGTATGTAAGGTTGTGTTTGAATCAGTTGTGTATGTAAGGTTGTATTTGAAAAGAGCCTATTTCCCTCATCTTTTCTTTTTCCTTTTCAAATTCCTATCTAAATTTAAATTGATATTCTCGGACATTTCAGGTGCTTAGTTGTTGATTGTTAACAATCCGAGAGAATCAGTGCTTGAACCCATTTTGTTTATTTCATGTGCTCTAAGATGAACCCTAATCATGTGCTTGAACCCTAATCTACATAAAATTTACATAAGACATTTGATTAAATAGAGATATTATGAAAATTTACATAAAACATCTTACCATAAAATTTGTCTTCCAACACATTTGGTCACAATATGGTAAGATATTGAGACAAAATTGTTATTCCAGTGCTATTTTGGGTTTATCTGATTAAATAGAGACATTCACTTCTATATTAAAAAATATTTTTTTTGAAAAATAGGTGTTTTTTTTTATAGATATTTTTTAAATACACAGCTTTTTCCCTCTAGAAGTTCCTTCTAATAAAATTTTATATTTTCTCCAAGTGACAGGTGCTTAAGACAATTTTAGTCTCATATTCAAGTTTAGAAAGTCTTGAATCTCTTCTTCTATAAGGTTTCACTTTAATTTTTTTTTTTTTTTTTAGATTGCTGAGCATTGGCTGGTGTGCGTTGTTTGTTATTTAATTTTGAATTCTATTTTTCGAGATTGCATAGCACTGGCTAGTGTGCTTCATTTGGTGTTTAGTAATTTTTTGGTATTGCAAAGCACTAGATGGTGTGCATTGTTTGTTGTTTATTTTTAATTTTCATTTTAAAAAATTGCACAAAGCACTGGCTGGTGTGTATTATTTGGTATTTATTTTTAATTTTAATTTTTTGAAATTGCAAAGCACTGTCTAGTGCAGTGTTTGTTGTTTAATTTTGAATTCTATTTTTCGAGATTGCATATCACTGACTGGTGTGCTTCATTTGGTGTTTAGTACATTTTTTATTTATTTATTGTAAAGTGTTGATAGATATACAATAGCTTTGGTTGATATTATTTGGTAACAAATGAATAATGAAAATGAAATATTTATGATTAAACAACAAATATATATACCCGTGCCTAGGGGTTGTTATTTGGCATTTTCTTTTTATTGCAGAACATTGGCTGGTGTGCTTAATTTGTTGTTTATTTATTGCAAAGCACTGGCTGACATATTTTGTCTTATTTTTATTATATGTTTATGTGTTGTGGGACTTACATTTTGTTGTTTGTTTAAAATTTTATACTTTTGTTGTGCTTGAATTTTACGTAGCATTTATGTGTTTACTTTTCACTATTTCATTTACCTATAATTTTACATTCAATTACATTTTCATTCAAACAATATTTTAACCGTGCCTGAAGGCACGGGTATACACTAGTTAAATTATAAGATAGTAAAAGAAATACTCCTTTTGATATTAAAAATAATAGTTAAATTAGAAGAAAAACATTGTGACGTAAAATTAAAAGTAATTCTAACTATTTAATTTTCTATTATATTCATTTAGAAAATAAAAATAGGTATAAATATGTTGTACTTGGATTATCATATTATGATTTTATAAAATATATATTAAATTATAATATTGTAAAATAAGAACTCTTAATTAAATTTAAATATCAACTATATAAAATAAATTCAATGACTATTTTGTAGAGTTCATATAAAATAGGTAAAGTTAGTATGATTTAAATTGGATTTGGGTTTGAGTTTGTGTAACTCTATATAAATAGAAAATGCATGCTGATGTAACTTCTTCTTCTTCTTCTTTTTTAAAGTAAGTCCTTAGAATATATCATCTAAGAAAGGAAAAAACACTTATATATATATATATATATATATTAGTAGGTGACCCATGTGATGCATGATAATTTATTTTTAAAATGAAAAATTGATTTTGAGTCTTAATACTTTGTGGAAAAAAAATTAACAATTAAAAGCTAAATACAAATAAATTTGCTAATGACTCATGAAAATTTTTGTGTGTGATTTTATATAAAAGACTTATAAAAATAATTTCCTTCAAAGTTATTAAAAATATATATATATATATATATATTCTCAACCTAAAATCAAATCATCACTTGTGTTAATCAAATTTATCAAGAATCATGAATTCCACTTGTATCAAAATATTTTTTCTGAAAAAAATTAAAAATAACAAAAAATTCTGTAATATACAAATTATGACTTAGTTATAACTCATTGTGTATTTTATTATGATATGTGTTACAAAAGAATATTATTATTTTTAATTTAAAATAAAATTTAAATTTGTTAGGTTTTTATTCTTGGCAACCCCGTTTGACAAAACTCCTTTCAGATGTATTTATTTTCGCTCTTTTTATTTCAGTGAGTCTATGAGTTTATTAGAGGCGAATCCAACCCGAAACATATTTTGCAGAGAAGTTTGTGATGTCAATGTATACAAGATTGCCACTTCGCTGATTATTACGGGGGTCAGCTCGCGGCCGAAGCAAAATGCAAAATTGCATTCAAAATTGCATGTCCGTCATTGCTCGCTCGAGCCAAGGAGTGCTCGCTCGAGCTAAGGTTTTCTCGATCGAGCCAAGAAGGTCTCGCTCGAGCGAAGGATTGCGTCCATACAAAAACCTGAAACAGTGTATTCCTCGCTCGAGCCAAGGATCCGTCGCTCGAGCCAAGGCACTAGTAGAAATCATGAAAAATACACTCCTCGCTCGAGCCAGGAAAGCTTCGCTCGAGCGAGCCTCAGAATCCGGATTTCTCAAGAAGTTTGTTTTCTTCCCAATTTAGGATTACTTTTGGTTCTCTATAAATACTTGGTTTTCTCCCAAAACTAAGTGATTTGATTGAAGTCCTCCAGATCTTCTTTTTGGTTCTTAAGGTTTATATCTGGGGATATTTTGTTTGTTTTTCTTTGATGTCTTGTTGAGTATTCAACTCATGATCTACAAAGACTACATCAAAGGTTTGTGTTTGTTTCACAAAAGAGAGAGGAGATTCTTCAGTTGTGGATTCTGAAGAATTCGAGCCTGAAGCTTCGGTGGTGGAATCCGGAGTGGCTCATCAGGAAGACAATTCCGTGCTGAAGATGGGGTTGGAAGAGGCACATAGAGGTTGGTTCAATTAGGCGTTGTGGCTAGATAATTGAGAGTATACCTGTGTAATTCCTTTATATCTTCTTAGTGGATTGTTCTTGTGGCAGTTGCCCGTGGTTTTTTTTATCACAATTGGAAGGTGTCCAATTGTGGTTTTTCCACGTAAAATCTTTGTGTCTCTTTCTCTGATTGTTGATTGGGATTGTTTTATTTTGCTTAAAATTGGTACATAATCACAAAATCAACATCTAGGGTTCTAGATTTTTCAAAATTTAAATTTATTTATTTTAATAATTTAGCCTTACTGTCATATTAAAAGTGTTATTTGAATACTTATATATAATAAATTTAGTTAAATATTTGTTTATTTTGATAATTATAGTTCTGTTGTATATAAAAATGTAATATCATATAATGATTTTATATGAATATATTAAATTATAAATGTAATAAAACTCATTTTATTATTAAATAATAGTAAATTAAAAGAGAATTAGCAATATAAAACTAAATTTATTCTAATTATTTCATTTTATTTTTTATTTTTATATTTATTTGGAAAATAAAAATATGTAGAAGTATAACTACAAAAAATTTTAAAAGATTAAATATAAATATATCGTGATTGGATTAAGAAGAAAATACATAAATTAATTATTTAGAGTATTGATTTTTTTTCTTTAATATTCTTTTTGAATTATTCATACATATTGTACATAGGTATATAAAATTGAAATTAAATATAAATATTTTGTAATAAATAATTTCATGTTAAATAAAAAAATTAAATATAAATTAATATTAAGACATTAATAAGATGGACAAAAAATAAAAGATATAAAAAAATTAATTTGATCAGTGCGATACACATAATTAAACACATTTTATCTTATTTATTTATTATTTGTATATCGAGATAATTTTTTTAAATATCATGATAATTAAATTAAAATATCAATTATATAAAAGAAATATGATAACAACAAAACTGAATATACACGATAAAAAATAAATATTTCTCAAATAGAATTCATATAAAATTAGTTATTATAATTGAATTGAATTTATGAAAATTTTTATATATAAATAGAAAAGATATGCTCATATAATTTTATTTTATTTTTAAAAAAAAGTAAGGCCTTAATATTTCATTCTCATTCTCATTTTATTTCATTCTATTATATCAGACTCTTAGAATATTTTATTTAAGTAAAGAAAAACACTGCTTTTATATATATATATATATATATATCTCAACGAAATTCACAGTGGATTTGACAGTTGATTAAGAAGTACCTACAACTATTAGATTAAAATAAAAAAAGTTTAATGTTTGGTATGGTGTTTGCTATGTCATTTGACATTTATTTGAAAAAATACATCCAACGAAAAGTCATATTATTGTGTTGGGTGTTTTTGGACCGTTCAATGCCCACCTCAATGGATTTGGGTGGCTGTTGTGGGGGATATATAGTAATTATTGTTGTGTAATTAAATAAGTTTATGTCGGGATTTATTTCGATAACTTAAATTATTTATATGTTAGAATATATTAAATAGAATATATTTATAAAAAATCAAATTAATTGGATATCATTTACTATTTCATCCACTCTCATTTGTATCTATAAAAATAAATAACAATTGTAATTTAAAGTATTAAAATGAATACAAATGTGAGTAGATGAAAGGATAAACGTTATCTGATTAACTTGATTTTTTATAAGTATGTTTTACTTTATATATTCTAAAATGTAAACGGTTTGAATTATCAAAATAGACCCATTTGACTACACAACAACAACTATTGTACACATCACACAACAGGCACCTCAAATCCCACCTTCAATAGCCTGGCAACTTGTCAACTATTGATCAATTTCAGTCATTTAAATAGGGTTTGGCTTACTCAGTCCGATCACAGATTGAAGGGTGTTGTTAAGCCTGTGGATGCCCACTACAGGTCTTATTTTGATAATCTGAATTGTTCAATATATAGAATTCGTCGAGTACTATATGTTTGTAAAAAAATTACATTGATTGGATATCAATAGATATGTGATCAAATTAGTTTTGTATATAAAAAAAAAACAGACGGTAAAAAATAAGCGGTTGACAGAAATATGATCTGATAAAATAGTTATCGATATCTGATCTACGTAATTTTTTACAAGTATATAGTAATCGACGAGTTCTATGCATTGAACAGTTCGGATCATCGAAACGAAATCCGTGATGGACCCCCATAGGCCCAACAGCACTCTCCAGTCCGACCACGGACTGGAGGCAAGCCAATCCCATTTAAATATATATGACTTACAAATTTAGGATTGAAATTAGATAAATAAAAATTTAAAGAGCAAAGCTGCATGAAACAAATTTTAGAGTGTATATGTATTTTATTGTCATTTCTTTGATGATTTACACAATCATTAAAAATTAATCAAATTTGACTTAATAACAATAAAATGTATAAAATTTAAATTTAAATGTACATGACCTTATAGCTTATAACATGAAAGTAACATTTAACTACTTGCAAGAAAGAGATTGATATTTAACTTCCTTCAGAACTAATCTAATAACTAACAATTGACTTTTATTAATTGATAAAAAAACTTAAATATGAACCAAAATGACATGATTTTTTTTTTTTTGTTCCAGAGAGCGTACACTTTGGAAACCTTAAATGTATTTTATGCATAATATATTATTTATGTATTGAAGATTTTAAATTCAAACAATACTAGGGCCATCATAATAATGTATTAAAAATTATTTATTAATTCATATATAATTATTGCATTAGTCACTCATTTATATTATAGTAATATTATAAATTCAAAATTAACTATCTAAAAATTATTCAGAATAGTCATCTTGTGATTTAGATTTATTCTATATATGGATCCTATAATACACAAATTCAATTTCAACTACACAATTCTTATTCAGAGTAAATTCGGAATTTTTTTTTTTTTTTTTTGAACAGAAGAGTACATTCGGAATTTGTATGGTGAAATTCATAACATTTTTCTTTATATTATCAATGAGATGATAAACACCTTTCAATACATAAGGAAAATGATTTGTGTAAATATAGCCAATGATCATAGTATTGTCATTGTCTTCAGTTCATTCACCATCGCTTTCTTACGATTAGTCCATTCTCCAATCTAGAATTCCTAACCAGAATAAATTAATAAAAATATTTGCTTTTGATCTTTGCTTCTTTTTTTTTTAGGAAAAAAAAAAACTCTCATCATCATCATTTGAAATAATTTGGTACGACAGATTTGAATTTCCACACTATTATTTGCTGGGAAAAATAAATTTATTAGACGTTTAATTCCTAATCCTAAATTTGCCTTTGCTACATGCATGTATTGGGGTGTTTTGTACATACCACATAAATGAGAAACTTTCTAATTACACTACCTTAATATTTCTTTATTACAAGTCTTTTTTCACAAAGAGCTGTGATACAGACCCAGCACTCCTACACCCCCACATATTTTGTGAGAGAGAGAGAGAGAGGACGGAGAGAGAGGAAAAAATAAAAAATAAAAATAATGAGTGATCACAAATCAATTGGGAGTTGTGAGGGTCACAAATTTTGAGGGTCCAAGTATTTTACTTTCACAAAATACAAGTGTTAATGATAAATAGAAGCTTCCCGTAAATGAAAGGCAGAATTTTTTTGATGTGTTTAAAATGGAATTTTTTTACTTTTAAAAAATATAACACTAAGTTTTATTTGTAAAATATCATAATTAAATCATTCTGATTGAATATTAAATAATTAAAAAAAAAATTCGAGGGAGTCTCAAAACTGAAGTATGTAGTATGTAGATGATCTTAATATAAGTCTCACTAATAGTGAATTTGATTTACAATTTTCATTTTCTGATAACGTTTTGAGTAAGTTATTTTAGACTCTGATAATGTTATATATGCTAATTACATATGTTAGATATTTTCCACTGTCCAATCTTGAAATCCCTCCCCCCCCCCCCCTCTCTCTCTCTCTCTCTCTCTCTCTCTCTGTATCTATACTATCTTATAAAGGCAACAATTGCGTTCCTGAAGCCATAGCTTAAAAATCATTCATCAACTAACCTGACCAAGGAAGTTGAAACTAATGGCCGAATCACCATCATTCTATGTCTTGGCCTTTTGCTTGCTTTCCATCTTTGGCCTGGTTCAGATAGCTCGAGCTCAAGCTCAGACAAATGGTACTACAACTCCTTCTGAAGGTTCGTTCGTTCTCTCTCTCTCTCTCTCTCTCTCTCTCTCTCTCTCTGTGGTCATGGGTTTTTTTTTTTTTTTTTTTTAATTTTAATTTTCTAGTTCTAAAGTTTATGATAAATAACAAGTTTTTTTTATTGATGGGATGATTCCATTGATGGGTATGATTAAACAATGTTGCTTATGTTAAAACATTAGCACAAAGAAACACATACGGCAATTAAATAATTGTAAACTAACATAACAATTAAATAATGAACACCAAAGGTACACAGATTATATAAGACTATAATATGCAAGATTGTAAAACAGAGTAAAAATCTTAAAGCATGTAAATATAGAGTATAACAGAGAAAATAAATTTAACAGTTAATCTGACCTATGAGAAATCGAGGGGCGTGTGGTCACTGTCTTAAAGCAACTAATCCTCCCTACATGAAGGTGTTAACGGATGACAGCAACTCCAAGATTCAACCCGGTAATACTCACAGCCTTCCTCATCTGATGCTCACGTACACCACGAGGATAAGAAGCACATCTCGAACTAGAATTGCCCACAAATAGGAAATAATAGAGAAGGGAGCTTTTGAATGATAATAAATTTTTGGGGAATAAGAGAGTAAGTTTTTTTCCTGCCTGGGTATAAATAAGAGTGAAGGTCTTGAATCTCCAACACTCAAATTGAATAATAATTATAATATGATTTAATGAAAATGTATCAAGTTTTATTTGGTCCAACAGTTTCAAATGTTTATTGCCTTTAAAGATAATAATATAATTTATATTAAAATAAATTAAAAGAGCTTTATATGAAACAGTTTATAATAGTAAGAAATTGATTTGGTTTTAAATTCTTAATCAATTACAAGTTTTAAAACTTACAATCAGATTTTCCAACATTTCCCCCCAAGTTTCAAAACTTTAAAATAAAATAAAAACCAACTAAACTAATAAATAGATAAAACAAAATAAATCCAAATACAAAAATATATGGGCAATATTGCGCAATAGGTATAGGAGTCTTCCGGACTTAAATTACACATTGTGTTGACTGTTCTTCTCTGAAGGATCATAGTGAAATATATCTTGAACTAGGCCCTTTAAGCCAAAGTTCAACATGCCACACACATAGCACCGGTATAGGACTATGGTTCGCGGGTTAGTGCTGTTAAAGGCCATGCACTATATCTTGATTCTCATGGGAGTTACTAGAGACCAGCCTAAGTCTCCAAGTCGCGGCCTCATGACAAGTCCCACTTAGGTGAATCCTCCAAGGGTATAGTGATGGAATATACCTCGTAGAAGTTTGTCTGCCTTGGATTCATTCAGGGTTAAACCCTTCCTAACCTGTCATAGTTCATAGCACTACTGCCATAGGGATGAGCAGGAGAGTCTAAAAGCGTCTCATTTCTTTAAAAGTGCTGCATATGCAATATGGATTGTTTTTACCCATTGAACTTCCTTCATGGAATCTCCAATCACAAAAGATGGGTTGCCTCCTTAGATGACTTCCTGGTGGGCTTAAGCCCATTCCCCTCGACAGATCTAGGACTCCGTTCCTAGATAGACCTTTGGTCAGCTGATCAGCAATGTTGAGTTCTGATTTCACAAACTTTAATGAGATTATATTTTTGTTAAGCATGCTCCTCACAGATTTGCAGCTTACATGAATATGCCTGTTCATCTTTTTATTAGTATGAGTTTGTCTTACTAAATCAATTACAGCTTTGTTATCATAGTGTATAGAGATGGCAGTTATGGGTTTGTTTACAAAGGTATATCTAGTAACAAGTTTTTTCATCCACTCAGTTTCAACGCTGGTTATGTCTAAGGCTATTAACTCAGCTTCCATTGTACTTCTAGAGATTTTAGTTTGTTTTTTAGATCCCCAAGTTATGGCATCCCCTCCTAATAAGAATACATAACCAGTAGTAGATTTAATTTCTGAGTTGTCAGCAATCCAATTAGCGTCATTATAGCCCTCTACTACGGTCGAAAAACCTCTATAAATCAATGAATAGTCTAAGGTTCCTCTTAAATACTTAAAAATTCTCTCCAAGGCTATCCAATGCTCATTACTAGGATTTTGAGTGTACCTACTTAACCTTCCAATAGCATATGCAATATCAGGCCTTGATTTATTAGCAATATAGAGTAAGGATCCTATGAGTTGAGAATATTTCAATTGTGAAACAGGTTGACCATTATTTTTCTTCAATTGTACACTAGGATCATAAGGTGTAGAGACAGGTTTACAATCATAATACTCAAATTTCTTTAACATTTTTTTTTTTTTTTTTGGTGGTATTGTTTTGACTTAAGCTAATTCCTTGAGGTGTCCTCTCTAATTTCATTCCTAAGATCACATATGCTTCTCCCAAATGTTTCATATCAAACTTTTTAGACAAGTAAGACTTAGTGTTTTCTACTATCTCCAAATTAGTCCCAAACATCAAAATGTCATCCACATATAAGTAAAGAATCATGAAATTCCCATTTACCTCTTTGTAATATAGACATTTATCATACTCATTATATTTAAAATCAAACTCTAAGATTACCTTATCAAACTTCTCATGCCATTGTTTTGGAGCTTGTTTAAGACCATGTAGAGATTTTACTCACTTACAAACCTTGTGTTCTTGTCCTTTTACCACAAAACCCTCAGGTTGTTCGATATAAATCTCTTCATCTAAATCTCCATTCAAAAATGTGTCTTAACGTCCATTTGATGTATTACTAAATTATGGATTGATGCTAGGGCTACAAGAGTCCTAATGGTAGTAATGCTAGACACAGGTGAATATGTATCAAAATAGCAATCCCTTTCTTTTGAGTAAATCCTTTAGCTACCAATCTTGCCTTATATTTATCAATACTTCCATCAGGCTTTAATTTCTTTTTAAATATCCATTTACATCCAATTGCTTTATTTCCAGGAGGCAAATCGACTATTTCCCAAGTATTGTTTGTAAAATTGATTCTATTTCACTTTTAATAGCCTCTTTCCAGAACGGTGCATTTATTGAGGTCATTGCTTCATTATAGGTTGTGGGTTCACCCTCTATCAAAAATGTATAGAATCCTTCTCCTAGATTCTTTTCTATTCTAGTTCTCTTACTCCTAAGTCCTTGAGGTTCTAACTCTTTTCCTGGAACCCTACTCATATTAGAAACAGGATTATCACTAGTTGATGGAACGTCATTAACTTGACTTGAAATTCTCGTTTTGTAAGGACAGACATGTTTGAAGAATGTAGCATCTCTAGATTCTATTATGGTATTGTTAGTAATCTCACTAATTTTAGAATTGTAAACTAGAAACCTATAAGCAGTACTATTATGAGCATAGCCTAAGAATACAACATCTACTGTCTTAGAACCTATTTTCTTCCTTTTAGGCTCAGGTATGGCTACTTTAGCTAAAGATCCCTACACTCTTAAGAAACTAAGATTAGGACATCTCTTTTCCATATTTCATAAGGCGTCTTAGCATTATTCTTCAAGATTACTCTATCTAAGACAAAACATGCACTAAGTATTGCTTCCCCCCACAAATTTTCAAATAAACCAGAACTTAATAACATTGCATTCACAATATCCATTAAGGTCCTATTCTTTCTTTATGTTATTCCATTAGATTGGGGTGAATAAGGTGGTATTACCTCGTGTATTATTCCATGCTTTTCACAATAAGATAAAATATCAATAAGACTATATTCTCCTCCTCTATTAGACCTAAGAACCTTAATTTTCTTCTCTAATTGATTTTCCACCTCATTTTGTATACCACAAATTTATTGAAGACCTCATCTCGGGTTTTAATAAGATAAATGTAATAATATCTCGAACAATCATCAATAAACATTACAAAGTATTTATTTCTAGCTCTAGTAGGTGGCCTAGTTGAATCACAAACATCTGAATGAATTAATTGTAAGAGTTTGGTATCCTTAACTTCTACACTTTTATGGGCTTTTCTAACTTGTTTGGCTTGAACACAAATTTCGCACTTACGTTTATAATCCACTTGTGACTTAGGTATAAGATTTAACACCATCATTTTTCTCATTTTCTGTAAATTAATATGACCCAATCTTCCATGCCATACATCACACAATTCTACATTCAAAATTTGAGCAGAAAATTCATTGTCATCTAAAGCAATATTCAATTTAAATAAACCCTCAAAAACATAACCTTTCCCAACAAAAATATCATTATTGGTTATTACAACTTGATTAGACTCCAAAACTATTTTATAACCTTGTTGTACTAAACTAGACCAACTAATAAGATTTTTTCTAACTTCTGGAATATGCTGCACTTCTTTAAGAATCAATGTCTTCCCAAATGTCATCTTCAATTCCACACTACCAACTCCAAGCACTTGTGCGGTTGAATTATTGCCTAGTGTTACACTTCCTCCACTTGACTCCTGATAAGTTTTAAAACATTTACGATCAAAACAAACATGCACATTAGCTCCAGAGCCTAATCACCAATCCTTATGTTCATAAGTAAAATTTACTAAAGAGGAACTATACCTAAAAGATGGTTTAGTTTGATTCTCTTCTAACATATTCACATGAGCCCTTGAATTCCTTTGATATTGCACTGGTTCGATCTTTTTGAATTAAATAGCAATCTTTTGCAACATGATTCATCCTTCCACGAACAAAGTAATGCTTGCTACCTTTAACGATGCCCTTGGGTTTGTCACTGCTTTAATGAATCAGAGCTAGGTTTCTATTTGGATTAAACCGATTGGTTTTGAAGGTTGTGCCCCTAGGTTTAAAATCATTTCTATTATTGAAATTTCGAGGCCTATTGCTGAAGTTCTTGTTGAAATTCTTATTGTTCTGGTGGTTATTGTTGCTACTATTTTTATTTTCAATAAGGTTTACCTTAGGTGGCTTCTCTAATGGTTTGGGCTAACTAGCTCTATGTTTCTCTTCCACCCTAAGGGAGTTTAAAGTTTGAGTCAAGGTAAGCTCTCCTTGTTTGTGCCTAAGAGACTGATTCAAGATGGAGGTAGTTTATCAATAAGACATGACACTTCGAAATCTTCACTAAAAATTGTCCCACTTTTTTTAGCACCCCTCAAAAGTTCTTGAAATTCATGAATTTGTTCGCCTATAAATTTTTCATCTGACATTTTGTAATTGTTGAAAGTCAAAACGGTAAACCTATTTATGTTAGCATTATCTATCCCATACTCAGCCTCTAGTGTTTCCCAAAGCCCTTTTGCGGTTTTAGTAGCATTAAGATACACGTCATAAAGATGGTTTGACAGGGCACTAAAAATTCTATGATGACAGTGATATTCAATTTGCTCTTCTGTCATCCAAGATGATGTTTGGTCTGGGCTAGGTTGAGAGTTGTCAATAGCAGAAAATAGATCCAAGACGATAAGCCAATAACGCACTTGAGTTTGCCATCTCCTAAAATGTTCTCTACTAAATTTTCTCGGTTTAGAAGTGTTTGCCTCCTCAATTCTGGCCATGAGACTAGGTATTTAACAAAGCTAAGGGCAAGCAATTTGTTCACAATAACAAAGGCAATTGTAAGGCTTTATAAACTTTTAATATTTGACTTTGCTAATAATATATAATAACCATAAACTATTTTAATACAAAGACTGGTTTTTATTATTTATTTTATTTTATTTTTCCTATATATAAAATAAAATTTGTTCTTACTGATTTTCTATTTAAAGTTGCTTTCGAATGTTAGAACATTAGCACAAAGAAACAAATCTAGCAATTAAATAATTGTAAACCAACACAACAATTGAATAATAAACACCGAAGGTACACAAATTATAAAGGACTATAATATGCAAGATTGTAAAACAGAGTAAAAATCCTAAAGCATGTAAATAAAGAGTATAATAGAGAAAATAAATTTGACAGTAAATCTGGCCTGTGAGAAACCAAGAGGCGTGTGGTCACTAACCTAAAGCAACTAATCCTCCCTACGTGAAGGTGTTAACGGATGACAGTAGCTCCAAGATTCAACCCAGTAATGCTTACAGCCTTCCTCATCTGATGCTCACATATACCAGGAGGATAAGAACCACGTCTCGAACCGAAATTGCCCACAAATAGGAAATAACAGAGATGGGAGCTTTTGAATGATAACAAAATTTTTGGGGAATAGGAGAGTATGTTTTTTCCTACGTGGGTATAAATAAGAGTGAAGGTCTTGAATCTCCAACACTCAAATTGAATAATAATTATAATATGATTTAATGGAAATGTGTCAGGTTTTATTTGGTCTAACAGTTTCAAATGTTTATTGCCTTTAAAGATAATAATATAATTTATAATAATATATATTAAAAGAGTTTTATATGAAACAATTTGTAACCATAAGAAATTGATTTGGTTTTAAATTCTTAATCAATTATAAGTTTTGAAACTTACAATCAGATTTTCCAACAGCTTATAATAACAAAAACATTTTTAACAGATTGGAAGTGATTGGTAATCTTGAAAAATAGTTTCAAATAAACTAAAATTTAACCTTTTTTTAAGAAGCCTTTTGAAAGGTGCCTTTTCAACAAGTACATGCAACTTTAGACGTAGTGGTGTCACAAAAAAATTTAATGGGGTTATTACCTCCTAGTGGTGTCACAAAAAAATTAATACAAATTTATTGAAAAAATTATAAATTTAATTATTAATATTCATAAAATTTCTTATTAATTTACAATTATTTTTCAATATTCTACTGATGTGATATTTTATTTAATTAATTATAAGAGTAAATTATAAATACACTTTTTGAGATTTATTTAAAATACGAATTGCTTCATGTAATTTGAAAAATTATAAATACTCTACTGTCATAATTTTTTATTTAACAAAATCAATTAGAAAATAAAATTCCTAACTACTCTCATATACAATAATAAAATTACTTAAATTATTAATTAAAATATATTTCTAACATTGTGGAAGGTAAAGGATTCTCTACAGGGAATGTTAGATGAGATGGTCCTTCCTGTACTCTGCAAAGAGAAACCAATTGGTCAGTGATCGCTCCTAAACAGATTTGGTTAGGAGGACCCTCTGATGATCAAGTTAGACATGAGATCAGTTGTATAATATTTATTTATAGAAATAGGTTTTATACTTCTTTTCTTTCTGCTTTTTTGCTTACCATTTGCTTTTCCTTACTTTTTCTTTTATAGTGTTGTAGTCCTGGCCATGGTCGTTGGATCAACATCATCTAAGGATTCTGGTTATCGCCAGACTTTGGTCGGGCAAGTGGCTAGGTTACTTTGATCTTTTGTCGTTGGATTGCTTTGTTGTGTACGACTCAGATTATGTTAGGCTTCTTAGGGATAGCTTGCCAATTACCTCATTTGTCCGATCATGTTCATCGGATGGCCATTTCGTTTATATGGGCTAGGCCTATACACCTATCTCTGGCAATTATGATTTGCACCATTCGTTGTGGATTAATCTAATGACCTTCTTGCATTTGGCAGATCCTCTTTTAGAAGGAGATTTTGTTCAGGCTTTAGTAACGTGATATTGTCCTTTTCTCTGTTGGACCCATCAATGGTTTGGGCCTTCCATGATTTCAGGTTGCTTGTCTGGACTTGACTTTTGGGTTTTTGGGCTTAACATGTTTGGTCCTTGGGCCAGTACTTTCATCATTCCACAATTGCCCATCTTCAGCAATCTTTTGTGGCAGACTGCCAAAGACTTCATGGCTGACCTAATTGGAATCCGGATCATTGCCCTCGTAAGTGACGCGCGTCCCATCAGTCCCTTTAAATTTAATGATGACGTCTGTTATTTCATCTTTCAATGCGCCGTTTCGCTCTTGACTCATTAATTGAGGGGTTGTCTCTTGCCCTTCACCATTTCACTCATTGTCTTTTCAGTTTCAGAACTTCATACGCGCTTCTTTCTGTCATTTTCTTGAAGTCTTAACCTGTAATCCTTGTAAGTTTTGTCCTCTGATTTTCTTCTTTCGATTTTGAATTTCCTTTCGCCACTCCTTCTGTTGTTCTTCATTTACTCTTAGTTCTTCATTTACTTTTACTATGAATCGTTTAAGAAGTTTCTTCGAGTATGAGGAAAGCGTTGTAGAGTTTAGAATTTTGTATAGCATTTCTGATGATGTTATTGTTCGTCTACCTTCTTCAAATTATAGCATCTCAGAGGGATCGGAGAAGCAAATTCCTCTACCCTTAATAACCATAGTTGAGGGAGAAGTTCGTTTCTCTCTACACCCTCTTCTTAGGGAGGTACTATATATTTATGGGGTATCTCCTTCCCAGCTTTCACCCAACTTCTTTAGGATTGTTATGGGTGTAATTGCCCTGAACAATCTATTAGGGATTAACTTAGGCCTCGCTGAGATAAGATATTGCTGTAATTTCGTTCCCACTACGAAGGAAATGTCAAAATTTTACTTAAAGCCCAGATCAGTGAATCATCAACTCATTTAGATGCTTTCCGATTCTGGCAAAGGTGTAAATGATGTTTTTGTAATAGTAGAGGGGAATTGGGAGTTTCCTCCTGGAACTGATCGGAACCGATCTATTCCCAAGGTCACTGGCTGACCAGGTTAACTTTTGCTATTTTTATTCGTCTGTTATGTCGTTTTTGCTTTTAAATGTCTGTCTATTAATGTTTTCCCATTACTTTGTGCAGTACCCAAAGTTTTTTCTCACCCTAATGAGTGGGAGGATCAAGTAAATCTTTCTCTTTTGTAACAAGTTTGGTCGTACAAAGGGTCAGCAGAATAACAAGACCAAGGTTGGGTAGCTCATGTGCTACTCTTCTACGTTCCTTACTACGACACTGTGATCTCGATTAACGGCATTGATCTTGGTGCTAACAGAGGTTTTGATTTCTACATCCTCCCACATCTTCCGGAGAATATCTAGGAAGTAGCCCCCAAAGAGGAACAAACATAGGAAGAATCTTCCAGCTCGGAAGCTACAATTTTGGACAACATGCCCTTAAGAACTTTATGAAGATAGCTGCAGCCAGGAAGCGCCAAAGGGATAGTGAATCAGCCTTCGCCTCACAGGTTGCTTCTGATGCCTCTGATTGGCCCCAACAATTGCCCATCGTAGTAGTGGATGATTCTTTCCCTCCTTCTCCTGCGAGTGCCATTGCGAGCACCTTTCTCCAGCCACTGAGTCAGAGATCGGGTAAAAATATATCCCGCTGACCAATCAGCAGAAGTCCAGAAGAAGATCCGATTAGATTCTCCTGCTTTGGCTACTACTGGTACTGCTTTATCTCCGTCATTTGCCTCCGAGGCAGGAGCCTCTGGCTTGTTGATCATCCTTATGCCTGCCCTAAAGGATCGACAGGTAATAAACACTGACACTGCTATGGGTAATGCTAAAGTGGCGTCTACGATTCTCCCCGCCAATGTTGCTCGTCTGGCTGAACAGACAAACGTGGCCATCTTCTCATAGGCCTTGCACTTTTTTTTAGTGGTAAGTTTCTTACTACACTGTTTGTGAGGTGTTTGCTTGTTTGCAGGAATGTTTATTTATATGTTATTTGATAGCCTGTCTTTTTGTTGGTTACGGAGCCTGTTCTCCTGCCTATGAGGCCATGGTTTGCCATGACAAAATTATAGGGCGGCAGACAAACTGAAGACAATAAACTAAAGGTAAGGCAAGAGGTTGAAGGAGTTAGAGCATCGGCTAGCGGCTTCGGAGGGAAGGTGGCGGATGCCAAGCAGAAGCTGCAGTCAATGGACTCCGCGCTAAAGTCTTCGGCATAGAAAATCAATGTTTTGAAGGAGAGGAAAGAACACCTTACTTCTGCTCTTGCTGCCTTAAGGCAAGTCTCTCAAATAGGGTCCAGGCGGCCGAGAATGAGAGATATAATGAGGCCACGACTATTTATGAAGAGCAGTTCACCAAGCTAAAGAACATGCTATTTGAGAACGGGTGGACATTTGCACTTCAAGCTGCCAATGTGCCGAAGGATTCTGAGCTAAGGAAAAACATCCCCTCCCGTGCCCAGATGTCTTAGATAAGCCAAGATGAGAGATTGTCGAAGGAGCGGGAGTAGAGCAGTGAAACTAAACACATGTTTTTTATGTTAGTTTTATATACGAACTCCTAGTAATTATATGAAAATTTTCGTTGAATTAGTTGTTTGTTTGATTTGCAAATGGGTTTTGATAATGTGAATATAGCAGGAATTTTTGTTGTTAACTAGTTTCGAGTTGTCGTTCGATTCAAAATGTTTTGTTGTTGTTTGATTTGCATGTATAATTGTGTTTTTTTTAGGAGAATTTAAGGGCATAACCCTTGTCCCCCAAGCAAGAGATCGGCAATCGTTTGAGCTGATCTACTACCCCTTATGATAGGTTTTCTAAGAGGAACCCTCGTAGGTCCATTCTTTGTAACCAAGCAAGAGATCGGCATCATCTGAGTCGATGTACTATCCCTTAGGATTGGTTTTTTGAGAGAAACCCTCATAGGTCCATCCCTTACCCCCAAGCAAGAGATCGACATTGTTTGAGCCGATGTACTATCCCTTAGGATAGGTTTTCTGAGAGGAACCCTCATAGGTCCATTCTTTGCCTCCGAGCAAGGATCGACATCGTGTGAGCCGATGTGCTATCCCTTTATAGTGATTCCAGTTTTGACCCAACATTTGTTGTATTCCAGACTTGGGTTTCGTGTTTTAATATTGTTATTCATGTCTCTTTCCGTCCTTTTTCCTTTTGAGTTTGAGTATTGGAGTATCTTGGGCATGTTTTGAACAGGTTGGTTGTTAGTTGTTCAAATCGTTGTTGTCCAGAAATTTGCTTCTTCGCTCGAGTAAGGCTTCTTGTGATCGAGCGAGCTTTGTGAACTCCCAGTACTTTTGCAAGCCTGCGGAGATACTGGGAGGGTAATGTTCTTCGCTCGAGTGAGGCTTTTTGTGCTCGAGCGACGGTATATATCTGTAAAACTTCTGGGAGTATGCATTCTGTGCTCGACCGACGTATCTCGTGCTCGAGCAAGGCCACTTATTATGTCTTGTCGCTCGAGCGACAACTTTTGCGCTCGAGCAAGCCTCACGTATATCAGTTCACAGCAGCACTTTTTACATCACTTTTTGATATCTTTTCACTCAAAAACCCTAGACCAGCTCTCTGTCTCTCTAAAATCCACCTTCTTTCTACATTTTAACCTAGATCCCTTGGGTTTTCTACCCTAGTGTCTTTGAGAAGAAGTTGGAGCCTTCCAAGAGCTACGTTTTCATCCGAATAGAAATTGGTTTCGGTGTCGTTGGGGTTTCCCCTTTTGCTTTGCTCAACTCCTAACTTCAAGGTAGGGATTTCCTACACTTTCATATGGGTTTTAACTTAGTTATTTTATTATTGTGTAATGATGGTGGGTTTTGGGTGTATTATGGACAAACCTAGGGTTTGGGTGTGAAATAAAAAGGGGCTTTTCATGTGTATGTTATGAAAATAGTTATGTGGTTAAATGTAAAGTTGTGTTGTAGTAAAATGGTTGATTTTGGGCACTTGGAGTGATATTTGGAGAAAATGGGAGTTTGCCCTAGAATGGTCCCAATTGTTATTTTTGTATAAAGGAATGGAATTGGTATTGTGAATGTGAAATTGGTTGGATATATATATATATAGATAAATGGTGAAGCTAAATATGTATTATCTCTCACCCATGGAATTTTGAATAGTTTATCTGTTTAGAAATATCTGTATAAGGCTATTGGTGGAGGATAGCTATGATTACCATAGAAATTACATGAGGATTAGGTGAATTGAAACTAATCTCTTGTTGGTTGTCATTGAATATGACTATGTTTTAAATACATTGTATATGTACGATGTTTAGGAGGAGAAATAGGATATACTCCATGTTTGGGAGGAGATAAGGATGGACTCCATTGACATTAAGTTGGCCTGTGTGTCTTGGGTGAAAGCCTCAAAACCGCGCGTATACATGGGTGCCGATCCCGCGGACGAAATTTTCGTAAAATGGTAAATTTGAAGTGCTTATGTGATAGTTGTGTTGATTTGAGGACTACTGAGTTGTAGTCTCAGTTGGGTTGTTTGAAAGAAAATGAAATTGGCTCATGAATTGGGATTAAATGAATTAACTTAAAGTGAATTGAAGGAATATGGGTTGAGGTATGAGATTTGGTACTTATTGACCTTATAGACTATGAATGTTTTTCATAAGCATTGTATATGCACATTGCACTTATATCTTTGTAAAGATTCATATATTGTGTTAGATTATTCCTACTGGGCTTTGGCTTACCCTAGTTGGGAAAAACCATTTTTAGGTGTTGGTGATATGCCTCTGCCAAGGCAGTCGCTCGGAAGGACTCTGGAGCAAGAACTCACTTTGTGTTATATTTTCTTTTGTATAGCCAAGGGCTTTATTTGTATTGAGCTAGTCTCACTCTTGTTGTAACCAAGTGATGACTTGAAAAGATGTAAGCCTTTAGGGCATATAGATACTTGTTTAGCTTTTATTCTCCTTTATCAACTGTAACATATGTTGTAGATTCAGAATGAATCATTTATGAATATATATCGCCTGTGTCACCTTTTGTATGCGAACTCTGATGAATGAAAGTATATAGCTTATGAGTTGGGATTTATTGTATTTATTTGGGGCGTCACACCCTTAGGATAGGTTTTCTGAAGAAAAAAAAACCCTCGTAAGTCCATTCCTTGCCCCCCTCGTAGGTTCAGTCCTTGGCCTCAAGCAAGAGATCAGCATCATCTGAGCCGATGTACTATCCCTTAGGATAAGTTTTCTGAAATGAACCCTTATAGGCCTATTCCTTGCCCCCAAGCAAGAGATCGACATCGTGTGAGCAGATGTACTATCCTTTAGGATGGGTTTTCTGAGAGGAACCCTCGTAGGTCCATTCCTTGCCCTTAAGCAAGAGATCGGCATCATCTGAGTTGATGTACTATCCCTTAGGATAGGTTTTCTAAAAGGAAGCCTCGTAGGTCCATTCCTTGCCTCGAAGCAAGAGATTGGCATCATCTGAGCTAAGGTACTATCCCTTAGGATAGGTTTTCTGAGAGAAACCCTCGTAGGTCCATTCCTTGCCCCCACCGTAGGTCTATTCCTTGCCCCTAAACAAGAGATTGGTATTGTCTGAGCCGATATACTATCCCTTAGGATAGATTTTCTAAGAGGAACCCTCGTAGGTCCATTCCTTACCTCCAAGTAAGAGATCGGCATCATTTGAGCTGATGTATTATCCCTTAGGATAAATTTTCTGAGAGGAACCCTCGTAGGTCCATTTCTTGCCCCAAGCAAGAGATTGGCATTGTTTGAGCCGATGTACTATCTCTTAGGATAGGTTTTCTTAGGGTTTCATAGGGTTTTGGAGGCTCCAATTTCCTACGCACTTACGTCACCTGGGCACACATCAGTGATTCGAAACATCCATGAGTGCTCGACATTAAATAGGAGAGCACATTATTTGAACAAAGCAACATGCGCGTCGGAAGGGTGTGTCGCTTCTTCTTCCTTCATACATTTCCTTCACACATATAGAGATATAAATCATTAGCATTGATAGTTGGGATATTTGTGTCAATAGTATTTTTAGCTCTCACGTCATCTGGTGCTGACACCTGTTCTAGTGCCATCGTTCAACCATAATACCTTCCTTGGCTCTTCGCCTCTGTTTATCGTAAGTGTTCTCATTCTTTCCTCTAACTATTTAGTTTTTATAAAGTCGGGTAAAGATGGGGAAATATGTGTATCTGCTTAGTAGCCCAGAGAGTATGGCTCATTTTCGAACAACTGGTGACATTCTTGATAGTATAAATGTAGAACCTCCTCGCCCAACTAATAATTTCTTGTTTCCTAGTAATGATAGGGTCCCGTGGTTGGTGTCGGCCATAGTAGACGATGGGATTAGGTTTCCTCTTCATCCCCATCTTCACGAAATCTTATCACATTATGGAGTTCCCCATCATTTTTTGTTGAACAATTTTTTTTTCAAAATTGTGAATGGAAGGCTTGCCTTAAACAACATGCTAAACCTAGATTTAGGCTTGAAAGAGCTCCAGTCTTGTTATAGCCTCTACCACGCCCATTCGGGGGCATTCTTTTTTGCGTCCAAGCATCGAGATCGGGATAGGTCACTTGTTCGACTACTTCTTGGGACCTACAATGTAGAAGTGGAAGACATCGCTATGGTGTCGAGGGGATGGGAATTTTCATCTCATTTTTTTGATGATGAGGCTGCTACTGTGCCCCGAGTGTTGGGCGTAGGTGAGCATCATGTGGAAGAGTTTTATAATTTACTACGTTATAATTGGGTATATTGTACTAACCAAAAACCTGTGTGCTTGTAGATCGTTGCTTCGTAAATACAAATCGGCACAACGAGTCGTAGGGGGTGAATTTATGAGCGCTACAAACGATTTGAAAATGCACCGCCGCGGCTTTTCGATCGGCCTTGATTGATCAATTCTTACCTCGAGTGGATATTGTCACGACCCCAAACCGCCCCTAGTAGAATGGCGCCGTGATGGCCAGTAACCCGTGGTTACCGAAGGCCAACCTCCAAAGATTAAGCACAATCAGAGTATAATATATGGGGCTCACAAATGCGGAAGCAATAAATCAAAATACAAGTGGTCCATGAGAGCCGTGCATAGATCAAATGAAATGACATACAAGGTATGGCTTTACAATTTGATGTTAATCAACAAAATACAAGTTACATCTTGATCAAAAGGCTTCTCGAGCCGGCATGTACAAAATACAATGAATACAAGCCAAGAAGCATGATTTTCAAGATTCGCCGACGTAAATACAACATTGCCGACATGAATGCAAAACAAAGCCGACATAATCATGAATCCAAAACAAGCTTGCAAACACATCTAGGCGTCGCTGCCGTCCTATTCATCACCTACATATATATAGAGAGGGTGAGCTTGGATACTCAGTGAATGGTACTAGTAATAAAGG
This sequence comes from Camellia japonica, assembly GCA_030407325.1. Taxonomy (NCBI): domain Eukaryota; kingdom Viridiplantae; phylum Streptophyta; class Magnoliopsida; order Ericales; family Theaceae; genus Camellia; species Camellia japonica. The sequence continues at coordinate 63,713,545 of JAPPVO010000029.1, forward strand.
TTTTGCATGAATATAGCCGAAGTCTTTTCAAAACAAAATATGCCAAAACCATACGAATATTAGCCGAGATCCTTCCAGAGCAAAACACATCAAAACTTTATCAAATCAAGAGATGAACCGTATTCATCTATCAAATCTTACAAGTCTCAAGGGATGCTTACTGGCATCGGCAAAACACAAATCAAGCTTTCCGAACGAACAAATCCACGCGGTAAACCGTCAGTGGCGAAACAAGGACTGCACGATCCGTAATCGATTAGTCAAAGGTACTGCGAAAGTTTATAGTCCTCCAGCACAAGGGACTTGTGTTACTTAAGCCCGTAGCTCTTTTTAACACGATGGTCTTGTGTTACTTAGGCCCGTAGCCCGCTTTAACACGGTAGTCTTTCCAAGAAAGGACCGTATCCTTTTATACTTAGTGCTGTGAAAGTTTAGAGTCCTCCAGCACAAGGGACTTTTCAAAGATGACATCAAAACAAAGCTTATACTTGATACATCAAAATAGAGCCAATCATTCATGCTTAACAAATACTTTCATCAAAACAAAGCAAAGCAAGATTTATCAAAACAGTATAACATAGCTTTATTAAAAATACCACTCACATAGTTCTTCTCGGGTGTAGGCTCAAAGCGGAGATCAAGGGCCTACAATCACATGGCAATCACATTCTCAAAATAAGCTTTACATGCATGCAAATGATCCCGGCATTCTCACCATCCAAGTCAATATCAAAGCAAAACATGCTGGGAGTTAAAACACTGCTTTCGTCTCATGAAAGCACACTGGGTACCAACCAGGTCTTCGCCGAGGTCCCACACTTCCTTGCCGAGGTGTGGTTCCGATGGCCACATTCAAAAGCAAAGTCGGGAAAACCTGGGTTTCCCTTTGAAGAACATGAAGAACATGATCATGAAGAAGATGAATGCAAGATCATAACTTGTTACAAAATCTGAGATTACATGCCATGAGTTCAAAAGACAGACCTGGGTACCCATACAAGAAGACCATGCAAGAACAAACACAAAAACATGGTTCCTGTTCCAGACTTTCGGATCAAAACGAGACTTTTCTTCAAGAACTCAAGAACACCATTTCTCTTTCTAAAACCAAACTTTAAACCAATGCATGACATGCAGAACAGATTCGATCATGCAATGCAGCTAGATGATCAATAAGAACAGCAAGAGTAGGTTAAGATTCTAACCTCAAGACACGAATCTAACGGCTCAAACTCCAAAGATCAAGCTTGAAGATCTACTCTCACTCAAGAGTTCCTCCTTCTTTCTCTAGAGCTTCTCTCTCTAAAGACAAAGATTTGAGACAAAATGATTTGTTTCTAGGTCTGCCGGCTGTCTTAACACTCAGCTAGGACACATGGCACTATCGGGTTGGTTCAACTCAAAAAGGTGACTGATTGATAAGACAAGTCTATGATAAAGCGTATTCAACAAGCTAAATGGCAAGACACATCGGCAAGAAATGATATCGGCTAAAGACAAAACTTCGGCAAGTGGGGTTACAAAAACACCGGCTTGGAAGGACGACACTGGACTAAGCTGTGCCATACCTCGGCCCAGGTGTGCCACACCTCGGTCTAGGTCATACCTATCCGGGTATGAGATCGCTCAAGTGCAAGGATAAACATCTCGGGCCAGACGATACACATCTCGACAAAACACGCCAGGGTGAAGGTGGAGGTCAACCAAAATGGTTCCAAGGTAGCTCTAGGTACAAAGGTCAAAGGCGAACTAGACTCAAGATGACCTCGGCTACACACCAAGCAAGGAACAAAATCATGCAAGCCACACGTAAACAAAACAAGACAAGGCAAGACTTGCAAAACAGCATAACAAGACAAGATCATACATGAATGTATGCAAGTATGACTAAGTCAAAGTGAGGGTCGTTGTAGACGCGCCCTTGGGGGCTTCACTCTACAGTTCAGACTCCCTTTGTGTCGGTTCTAAATCTGAACCAAAGAGTCCAACTCTGGCAAATCGTTTTGAGAAAAATAGATTTTGAAAAGAAGTGCCAAACATGGACTGCTTTGCCAGATACAGAGTCGCCACCTAAATATTTTTAAAATGGAAAATTTAGGAAACCCTGACTCGGTGCCAAAGGCCACGTGTCCGTCATCACCAAAGTGGTCTTGGCTCGGGAGCTTGGGTACGATCGGGGAAGGTCAGCTATGAGCACCCCCTTTCGCCCGGTCCGAAGACCGGCCTCTACTAACCGTGATATCCGATTTTGAAAACGTTACATGCTCTTGTACCGATTATTAGCCTAGATTTACTACGTTATGCGCACAGCAAACAAGTATAGACCAAATCGCCCAAGTTGGAACAAAACACTACATGTTTGTTTTGAAATGATATGCTACTCGCAAGTAGGCTAAAATACAGGTTTTGCCACCCTTAATGGGCTTTAGAAAAGATGATTTTGCACTAACTAGTGGCTTAAAAACTCACAGTTTTTAATGCATTGTCCCATTTAGGTACTTCAACCTCCATCCACAGGCATTCAAGCAGTTATATCATATAAGCACTTAGCCTCATGGTAGTCATGCTATTATGGCAACATTCACACGCATGTGTTATGCTTAAGCATAAAAACTTACCTAGTACTCCAAGCCAAAACAGAAAACTAGTTAGTAATCATGCATGATCCTAGTTCATGTTGAGTGGCTAATGCAACACATGCAAAGGTGTAATCTAGACAGGCTCGGCTATCCTAAACATGGCATATGGAATGCTACAAATAACACGTATTCAATTTGGAATTGAAGTACAATGCAATTTGTATGATGTACCGAGCCCGATGCATGTCAACAAATGCATGGATGCACGCATGCATTGCATGAGGTATGCTAATTTTAAATATGCCCTAATCTACCATCATAAGCAGGTAAATAAAAGGAAAGAAAGAAATGGGGGTTGGAAGACATACACACACTCACCCACACTTATTACAATTATGCCCTCTCTCGGAGGGACCAAAAGAATATACAGTCCAAAAATAATACAGTCCGAATACAGAATAAATAAATTATTACAGAAATTTCTAATTATCAAATTAAATCAAATGTAAAAAGAAGGGGGCCTCAGCCCTGCCTCGGGATATGCGAATGATACATGCTCGAATCCGACTCGCCCGGAAAGTCCGCATCGTGCCACTGTTGCCTCTGTTTTACTGCATTTTCTTCTCTGAAAACTGTCAAAGTCCCAGATAACCTTCTATGAGCATTGCAGAACATCATCGGCTGGGAGGGATGGCCACCGGCCGTGTACAATAGCCACCGGCTGTCAATGATGTTATCGGCCACCCATATAGTGCCGGTCGGCACTATATAATGCCGGTCGGCACAAAATTCCTGCAGGAGACAGTTTTGACAGCAGCAGCAGACAAGCAGTGCATGGCATGAATTTTTAGGCATATGTAAGCATGGCCAATGCTTCCCTATCATGTTTGGGACTCAAGGGAGCATGACCCTTGGTTCTTGGGCCATCAATTATGCATCTTGGTGCATGATAGCCTAAGGAACCAAGATTGCATTTCAATGTCAATATGCATGCAACACACAAATGAGAACTAAGTCCCTATCATGTCAAGATCAAGGGCCTTAGTGACCATGAGTTGAGACAAGTTGCATCACTTGTAGTATGAACTCATCTCAACCCTTACACTTGGTTTGACACCCCAAACCAAGTAATGCAATGCATGTTATGCAAACATGGCTCCATGATGCAACCTAATACTAAAATGCCAACATGCCAAATGTAATGCAACATGCAAGGTGCAAATGCAATGCAAACATGGGCAATTTAGGCGATAGGACTAACATGTAGCAATACTTAATGAATCAATTAAGCAACAAACATGAGGCAAGCATGCAATGGTGGATTTAACTACAATGGGGCAGCCCTCAAACCAACCCAAAACAGTGGCAAAACACCCAAGATTGTGACCAATGTACATGCCAATATGCAAACCAAATGGGGCCAAGTCTAGGGCACCAAAAGGGAACACTCCTCCACCATTACCAAGACCACTCATGACATGAATTATGTAAGCAAAAACAGAGTTCCATCATGCATAAATACACCCAAAAACCTTGGTATGACAGCCCCAAAATGCTCTAAACATGCAAGCATGCACAACACCCTTTTTAAAGCATAAGAGACCAATACTTCAAAGCATGAAAGGCATGATAAATGGAGACATATAAACCTGGTATAGGGACTGAAATAACATATTAAATGATTCCAAATCATCTAAATAACCTATCCAACGCATATACATGGATCACATCCTCAAGGCTTACAAGCAACAATGCAAAGCAACTACATTAAGCATGCCAAAAATGGTAAAACCAGTGGCCAACAGACCTAAAACAAGACAAATCATGGCCAAAAGCTTCAATAAGTCAAGTCAAAACATGAGGATATACAAGGCTAAACCCATGACACATTTCTAGACAAAGTAGAGCATTACAAAGCAAGTGTAAGATGCAAAGCCCAAACAAAAAAAGACCCTTCTACAACACTGAAGAGGGACCAAAAATATGACTACTTTCAGTAGATGACAACCCCCAAATCAGTATAAATATGCCAAAGATGCTATGCAAGAAATAGGCCAACAAAGGGCTATAACATGAAGTATAAAAACATTCATCAAACAGCCAAAGACCCTTAATGAAACATGACAAGGGGGTCAAAATATGGCCACTCTCAGTTCTGATAATGGCCGAAAAACAGAAGAAAGATAAGCTAAACAAACATGCAAAAATGGGGACCAAAGAGGGGTAATGAAGCAAGTCATACATGGAGGTCCCCAACAGTGTTGAGCCCTTCTTCAATGTTGAAGAAGGGCTCAAAATAAGCCTACTCACAGTTTATATCATGCCTCAAAACAGACTACAAGATAGGCTAAAAGCTAGTGCAAGATTGGGGAATATAAAGCAACTAACTCACCCTTGAAGAACACTTTGAAGAACAGCCACTCCAGCCACCTTCTTGTGATCAAAACCAGTCCAAAAACTCAAGATCAAGCCCTCCAAGCCCCTCAAGGTCGAAGTATGGTGTAATGGTGTGTGCCTTAGTGCAAAACTAAGGCAAAAACACACTTTTTAGGCCTCCCAACACACACAAAGGATGAGAGAGAGGGAGATATAGAGAGAGAGGATGATGTATATGTTATATGTATGTATTAGGTCTGATTTTGCTGAACCAAAACAAAGGAGGAGGAGGGGCTCATTATATAGACAAGATAATGGCTTGAAGCTTCTAAGAGAAGCTAAACAAAAGGGTCAAAAGAGTCTTAGCTTCTAGAGAAGCTAAGCTAAGGGTGCAAGCTTCTTGAGGAAGCCAAGACAAGGGTCAAAGCTTCCTCAAGCCTTGAGCAAAGGGTGCAACAAAAGGGGTCAAAGGTGGTCAAAGGTGCAAAATAGCCACATATATGCATGGGGGGTCGGGTCTGTGCACTCCAGCTGGCACAACTGGCATGCACCATGCCTGCAAGAGTCAAAAGGGTCAAATCGGCCAGAAAAATTGGTCGTCGGCCAAAATAAAGTGCCGGTCGGCACTATTTTCTGCCGGTCGGCAAAATAGATTGCCGATAGATGATTCCAAGGTCAAAAAACGGCCGGTGGGTATGAAAATTGAAGCCCCGGAAGTTAGCTTTCCAATGGCACAAACCTTGCATCAAAATTCCTCCTGTGCAAAAAGTTATGCCCTTTTTGGTGAAGCCGCGCAGACTCGATCCAACCGGGGATGATCCAGCTTCAACCAATCATATCTCCTCCACCCGGACTTTGGCTTGGGAGATTCTTGAGTACACAATGAAGCCCGGAAGTTTTCTTTCCAACGATGGTGGCCTCATATCTTAACTCCAAGTATGCATTGAATAGCCTGATTCAGCGAGGGCCGCTCGACTTCTTCTATCTACCCTTATCATGGCGAACTCTTCTCCAACCTATTTTCTTCTCCCCTCCTCTCCTCTTTCTTTCAACTCCAAACCCCTAAACAAAGTGTTTTGAAGGGTTTGCCTCTCTCCTTGCCGAAGGAATTTGAATCTTTGGCCTGCACATCTCTTCAACACCGAGCAAACCATCAGTAATGCCCAAGTCTTGAGGGCGGTCAAAAATGGGATGTCTACAGTCGTTACAGATTTTGTTCCACTTCCTCCTCCTGCCTCCAACCTTGCGGTGGAGGCGTCTAAAGAGCCTCAAAAGGAAGGATTGTTGCTATCCCTCTTTTGGAAGTCATGAACGGAAGTAATCAATGACCAGAACCGATCCTTGTGTCATCAGAGTCGTCGGCACCATAAATGACTAGGAGGAGTCATCTAATAGGTCAATCGGAAGTTGCCCAAGTATCCCATCAGGAAGCGAGTATGCAAGGCCGACGTAGATTGACAAAGTGTCCACTTGAGGAAGCTCCGTCGTCAAGTCATTGACATAGATGATCAGGCAAAGAGCAAACAGAACATGCTGAGGAGGGCCCAATCGAGTATATTTTCCAACCGATGATAAGGGACCGATCGCTCAACACCAAAGATTTTGTTTTTGCAGACGCTGAGGTGACCATAGCCATGGCGCAGGGTATGCGAATTATGAAGATATCCATTGAGTGGAGGGACAGTCTAACCAGTAAATCCTAAGTCATGAAATCCAAAATCTAGTAATGGTAAGTTGGTTTTCTATTGATTTTTAATCGTAGCTATGTAATGGTAATTTGATAACCAATTTTTTGTAATATAGTTTGTTAATCAGTTCATGGAAGCGGGAGTTAGGCTGACCAGAGAGAGAGATTGGTAAGAGGAGGAGAGGCAAAAGATGAATGAAAAGAGGAGAAAAATTACTGAAGAGAAAAAACAAATAATGGCCGAAAGAGAGCTCTTTCGAGAAGATTTGGTAAGGGCCGATAGCAGAGTTGCTGTGGCTAAATCTAGTCAGTTGTCAACTGAAGAGAACTTTGAGGTTGCAACTCGTCAGTTAGACCAACTAAGGTCGGATCATAAGGTACTAAAAGTGGCCATGGAAGCAATGAAAAATGAACGGGAGATCGAGCTAAAAGCAAACACTGAAGCAACATAGAATGAAGCAAATGTCGTATATATGGATCAAATGAATAAACTAGAGAACTTTTTCTTCAGAGAATGATGGAGGGTGGCAATGAAGAAAATTGAGGTAGCTGAATCATCTGCATCATACTCCTAGATGCCCTTCCCAAACCCTAACATCCTAATTCTTGCCAAACTGGACAGTTTGTGAAGTTGTAGTTGACTCTTCGTTTTTTGTTAACAAGTTTTTATTTATTTATTTATTTATTTATTTATTTATTTTTTTGATCGGTGACTAGACTTTTTGTAAAATGCTGTTCGTGCTCAGTTGCAATGTTTATGTTTTTTAATTAATGAAACAATCATCATCTTTCTAGACATGTAAAGTACATTGTATTTATTCATTATGCTTTATGTCCAAGCATTATTACATAATAGCTATAAGATTAATGATAGTACTTCTTCAAATGCATCGCATTCCAAGGCTTTGGGAGAATGCTTCCTCGTTGATCGGCTATTTCGTATGCCCTATCTACTGCCAAATCCGTGACTTGGTATGGTCCATTCCAATTCGGTCCTAATTTGCCTTTGGCTGCCTTGCGATCACTCGACATGACCTTCTTTAGGACTTGTTTGCCGATCGTATACCGCCGATGCTTCACACGCTTGTTGTAGGCTCGAGCTATTTCTTATTGGTATCTCACAAGACGAAGTGGTGCCCTTTCGCGTTTCTCTTGGTCAGATCAAGATCCATTAAAATCAGATTTTTATTTGTGCCGTTTTCTACCAAGTTAGCTCTTCTTGTCAAAAAAATAATTTCCAATAGAATGACAGCTTCCATTCTGAATGCGAGTGAGAACAGTGTTTCTCCAGTTGCGCGTCGAGGAGTAGTTTGGTATTCCTAGAAGACCATCAGGAGTTATTCGGCCCATCTCCCCTTGGATGCTTCTAATCATTTCTTAATCTCGTTTAAGATGGTTTTGTTCAAAGCCTCTACTTGCCCATTGCTCTAAGGATAAGTCGGTGTTGAGTAGTAAGCTTTAATCTCATATTGGTCACACAATTTCTTGTACAATCTACAGTCAAATTACGTGTCATTGTCAGATATGAGTGTCCTTGGAATTCTGAACCTGGTGATTATGTTGCGCTAAAGAAATCGTCTGATATTTACAACTCTGATATTGGCCAATGGCTCGGCCTCTATCCATTTCATGAAGTAAGCTATGGCTACAACTAACCATTTTAGATTTCCTAGGGCTCTTGGCATTGGTCCGACCAAATCCAATTCTCATTGGGCAAATGGCAAAGGACTAGCAACTGGGTTGAGCTCCTCAGGTGGTTTCTGAACAATCAGTGCTAGGGGTGGGCGCGGGTCGGTTGCGGCCACAGAACCTTCAATCCGCCATCCGTCCGCCAGATTGGCGGATTGGAGAAAATCAATCCGCATCCGTCCGCCAATCCGGCGGATGTAGATTGAGCGGATTGGCGGTTTGGCGGATGGATGCGAATCGGTTTGGCGGTTTAAAATTTTATAAATTTTCAACATAATTCAATTTGTGCACTTCAAAAAAAAGAAAAAGAAAGTATTACAGTCAATGACTTAAAAAAGTATTACAATCATTGTATGCCTCATCCAAAGAAAGAAAGTTTGAAACTTTAGAATATCACAATCACTACATGCCTCATCTACATATTACAATCACAGCATGATTCATCCACATAAAGTATTACAATCTGTGGTTCTTAAAATATAAAAACAATTCAAATTACCAAAACCATGAACAGAGCAGTAGTAGATATTGTCTGTCTCTGTATTGTTACATCTATATGTTTTTGAAAACAAAAACCAACCAGTATATATCATATTTTCTATTTATTATTTTTAGAGTTAGATTTAAAAACCAAAAAATATAAATAAATAATACGTTTATTTTTTTCAATTCAAAAAATATATTCAAGTTGAGAACTTTTTTTCAACAGAATATTTAAATTATTTTTCAATTGAAAACACAAACAAAATATTTAAACAAATTGAAAATACAAAGTTTTATAAATTACTAAGGGTGCTCGCGGTTTGGCGGTTCGGTTGCGGCCAAAAGAATCTCAAATCCGCCATCCATCCGCCAAATTGGCGGATTGGAGAAAATCAATCCGCATCCGTCCGCTCGTCATCACGCATCCGTCCAAAATGCAGCGGATCGGTTCGGTTCGGTCGGTTTTGGCGGATCGGTATATCCGCTGCTCACCCCTAATCAGTGCATACCTCTGGCACGTTGAGCATCGCTGCACAAATTGTTGGGCATCTTTATGCATATAGGGCCACCAATACCCCTAGGTAAGGGCCTGATGTGCTAGAGATCTCCCTCCAGTGTGAACTTTGCATGACCCTCCATGAACGTCCTCCAAGATACTTCCTACCTCGCTTAGATGAATGCACCTTAGGTAAGGGCTTGAATATGATTTTCTAAACAGTTGGCTCGAGCCAATATTCCAAAAGCATGTAGCCTAGAGCCTAATCCGACGTGCTTTTTTTTTTGTCGGTGGGTAATCCTCCTTCGGACAGATAACGGAGTCATCCAACTTTCAACTTGTTGGATGTGCAACACAGTTCCTACTTCAGCAATGTTAGAAGAAATAATGGTTCTGGCCTCAATTGTTCGGGTATTCATTTGTTCAATTGCCGTCGCTAGGCTAGCCAATACGTCCGCATGGCTATTTTGATCTCATCCTATCTACTAAATCTCGAAGGAAGAAAACTACTCTGCTATGTTCTTGGCCGTAGACAGATATTTCATCATTCTTTTATCGTATGCTACATATTCCCCGTTCATCTGCTTTGCGACCAACTGCGAATCACATTGAACGCTAATAGAGTCTGCTCCAAACGATTTGGTAGTTGTGAGTTTATTAATGAGGGTCTCATATTCACATACATTGTTGGTGGCCGAGAACTCTAGCTGAGTAGAGAATTCTATGGCCTCTTTTTCAAGCGTGGTTAGCACAAATCCTATTCCTGCACCCTTGTTATTGGAGGCCCCATCGCAGCACATGGTCCATGTTTTACCCAGCGAGTCCCCGTTCTCCCCTCTAGCTCCATCTTTGGGGAGAGTTCTGCCATAAAATCTACCAGAACTTGTCCCTTGATCGCAATTTGTGGTTTGAAGTGGATATCATATTGCTCGAGTTCAATAGCCTATTTGGAAATTCTTCTCGATGAATTTGGCTTGTGGAGGATTTGTTTAAGTGGATGTTCAAAATAAACGATGATGGGATGGGCCAAAAAATAATGCCGTAGTTTCCTGGACGTCACGACAAGCGCCAAAATGAGTTTTTTTAAAGGCAAATACCTGGTTTCTACATCAAGCAATGTTTTGCTTATGTAAAAGACTGGTGATTGTCCCTTTGATAGTTCCCTAATAAGTGTTAAACTTACAACATGGTCGGATAGAGCTAGGTATACATACAGTGTCTCTTCGACCTCGGGGCTTGTGAGCAAAGGCGATTTGGCTAGATAGGCTTTTAATTTTTATAGTGCGAGATTGCATTCGAGGGTACACTCAAATTGAGATTTTTTCTTCGTTAATTGGAAGAATGGTCGGTATCTATCTGATGATAGACTGATGAATCTATTGAGCACTGTTGCCATCCCAGTGAGCGTCTGGATCCTTTTTACGGATGTGTGTAGACACCCATTTTTGACCGTTCTTAAGACTTGAGCGCCTCAGGTTGGTCACTCGATGATGAAATGTTGTGCTTTGTATGCTCAAGTTTCTCAGCAAGAGCTTCAGTTTTTCAAACTCCAGAGCCTAAAATTGTACACGTCTTTGCACCAAACCTGTCTTGGTTTCCAAAAACCTGTTTTTTTCATGCCTGACCATACCTAACCATACCTGACCATCCAGAGGCTTGCAGGCCAACAGATGGTCAGCAAGCCAAAATATAGTGGTCGGCCGTCCACTTCATGGCCGGTAGGCCATGTTTTCCGGCTTGTAGTTATTTTGTTACTACCTGTTTCCACAGGTACATGCACTGCACCAGCTGTCTCTATTTGGATATTTCTGACTGAGGTTCACGTTTTTCTATATATACATGATCACCTCTCTTGAAAAAAAGATTAGAAAAATTCCAAATACTCCAAGACTTGCATAGCACTCTTTCTCTCTCTCTATCTTGCAACCTACATCCTCCCTCTTTACACTTCCTAAACCAAAAATTTAGCTTTTTTTGCTGAGGTTCTTGAGCTCAAAACTGAGCCCTTAAGAGTGAGGACTTGTGGGTTTGTTAACAAAAGAGTTACTTTGCTTCAAGAGGTATAATTTTGAGCATGCTTACACTATTTTTCTCCTATCTTTTCTTGCTGGATTTGAACTGTTTTTGTACTATTTTTATGGGCTGAAACTTGTGGTTTAAAGCTATCCAAGGTAGAGGGGTTGACCACCCTTCTTTGAGCCTTGTCTTTCAAGCTTTTGCCCTTGTGTTTCTCATTTTTTCATATACTTTTTTTTTTAGATTTTTACCACTAAATTTCAGAAGTTTTTAGAGGCTAAAAATGTTGTTTTGAAGTCCCAAAAATAAAGTGGTTAGCCTCCAATCCTTTTGCTTGTTTACTAGCTTAATTTCCTCAATATTGTAGCTTGCTTTTTCAGGCCTTTCTATGTGAATTTCAGCACTATTTTTGACTGTCTTAGGACTGTTTTAGGTCATTCATTTCATTTATGCTTTGTATAGCATGCTTGTAGTGCAATAGGTTTGGAGGTTTAGGCCCTAGCCACCAACCTATTTAAGTCGATAGCATTATTTCAAGCTTTCCATACTTGTGTTCATCTCTGCAACCTCCCTCCTTTCTTGGCTTTTTATTTCTTTGAGAGTTATTTCAACCAAGTGTTGTTTAAGCTTGAGAAAGAGCTCACTCCATGCTTAATGGTTTAATCTCTTCGAAGGTTCATTACCAAAGGCATGACCTCTCTTTTATGCCTAAACAACTTCTTGTTTGACATTTCGCTCCATTAGTGGACTTAACTTCCACTTTCGACTAATGACTAATGAATGGAAAGGTAATGAAATGAAGTAATAAAATTTGGACTAAAATGCAACAAAATAATAAAATCAACTTGGGTTCAATCGGACATTAATTGAACCTCTTGAATCTTGAGTCATTTCATACTTATTAGTAATTAAAACGGTTCAAGATTCGATGTCAACCACTTCCCTTGATCAAACATAATAGGGAGGGGGTTTTTGTTGGTCTTTGCTTTTCATTTATTAAACTTTGTCCCATCGACTCGTTGATTATCACGCGATAACCTTGCGTATTTATGGTTTGTGAATCGATTCTACCTCTCCTATAGTCTGTCTAATGATTAGGAAAGGCAGAATGGGCAAACAGCTCTTGAAAACACTCTATTTGTACTATGTCTCTTTTCTGTTGCAGCAGGGCAAACCCTCAAAACAGTGGCCGACCGGCCATTAATCAGCTGGCCGACCATCTTTTCTTAGCCGGCCGACCACTTATTTTAGACCAGCAGTGTCCTCTTTTTGGCAGAATAGAGCAAAGGTTGGAGGTCAAAACAGATCCTTCTTTTTTACTACAAAACATAATGGTTCCAACAACAAAACAGAGAGGTTTTCGGGCGGAAATCTAAATTCATGCACATGCACTCCACTGCTTTTCATACTCTTGGTTTAAATGCTTTAGTAGCAATACGTTGTCATTTAATTACTTAGCTTTCTTTAAACTCATCATACTTAGTTAATTTAGCTCATTAGTTGGATTTGTAATAATTAGTAAGGTAGAATTAGTTAATTGATGTTGTAATAAATAGTATTAGGACATTTATTCGGACCCTCCCGCATGAGGGCAAGATTGTAATAATGTGTGTATGTCTTCTAACCCTCATTGTTTCTTCTTTTTATTTACTTGCTTATGATGGTTAGTGTAGAACGTCATATTTCAGTTAGCATTTTTTATGATTTGCATCCATTGTCTTTCATGCATAAAGGCTCGGTTCATCATTCCAACCAACATTGTCGGTTATAACTTCGTTGAAAACGTGCATTACCGCATGCTATCAAATTGATTCATATGCTATGTTAATAAACCGAACCTATTAGTTGCATATTGCATGCGTTGCATTAGTCATATTTCATTGTTTAAGACATTCATTTTTTAAAACTATTTTATCTACTTTGGCTCGCCTCGGAGTACTAGGTGAGCATCTTTTGTTTTAGCATATTGCATTGCGTGTTAATGTTGCCATTTCGAATATGTTTTTTTCATGAGGCTAAGTGCTTAAGTGATATACCTGTTTGAATGCCAGTGGATAAAGGCCTTTTTATTTAAATTGGAATAAGTTGATTAAAGTAAAAATACGAGCTCGCTTTTTTCCAAGTGACATGTATTCAAAACACTTTTTCAAAAACAAACATAAAATCAATGCATTCCAAATTTTGTGAATTGGTCTATACTTGTTTGCAACACATAGTAAAGGTAGCCAAATAAACGAGACAAGAGCATATAATGTAAATAAGAATCACTTCATGATTAGTAGAGGCCGATCTTTGATCGGGTGAGTGGGGTGCTTAATTTATGACCTTCCCCTCTCATACCTAAGTTCCCGAGCCGAGACACTTTGGTGATGATGGATAAGTGGCCTTTGGCACGAGTCTCGAGTTTCGTAAATTTTCCAAAAAACATTTAGGTGGCGACTCTGTATCTGGTAATGCAGTCCATTTTTTTGGCATTTTGATTCAAAATTGATTTTTCAAAATTGATTTTTCAAAAGGTTTGCCGGATTTGGACTCATTAGTGTTTATCTATTTTCATATTACACTTGTGAAATCAGATTCAGAACCACAGGAGTTCGAACTGTAGGGCTAGTCGTATCTGAAAGGAGCACGAAAAGCAAGCTACAATGTGGGAGGAGACAAATCAAACAGTGCCCTGAATTTGGTCATGATTGGCTTCTATTCCTCGATGAGTAACAATATACCCAAAAATTTTCCAGATCCAACCCCAAAGGCACATTTTGCTGCATTGAGCTTCATTCTGTATTTTCGAAGCACCCCAAATGCTTCCTAGAGATCAGCCAAGTGGTCTTTGGCATCCTATGACTTGACCACTATATCGTCGATGTAGACTTCACGGTTACATCCGATCTGTTTACCAAACATCTTTGTTACCAACCGTTGGTGTGTAGCCTTTACGTTTTTCAATTCGAACGGCATTATTGTGTAATAGAACAGTTCTAAGGGGGTGATAAAGGACGTTTTTTCCTGATCGTCCGGATGCATAGCTATCTGATGGTTTCCCTTATATACATCTAGGGAACTCATCCTTTCATGTTTGGACGTTGCATCTACCAGCTGGTCAATCTTCGGCAATGGAAAACTGTCTTTGGGGCAAGCTTTGTTTAGATAAGTGAAATCCACACAGACTCTCCATTTTCTATTCTTCTTTTTGACAACAATAATGTTGGATAGCCACTTCGGGTATTGTACTTCGCGAATGGCGTCAGCTTCGAATAACTTGGCAACTTCCTCTTTTATGGCCTCTGCATGCTGTGGTGCCGACTTTATACTCCGCTGTACCATCGACTTTAAGCCCTGACTTGCTTGTGGCATACCTTATGTGGGTCAATTCCTTCCATTTCAAGGGGGGTCCATGCAAAAAATGTCCTTGTAATAGAGTAGAAAATGAACCAGTTACTCTTTTTCTTCTGAGGGGAGACCTTTTCCTACGAGAAAGAACCTTTTTTTGTCAGTGGGGTCGATCGGTATCTTCTCAAGTTCTTCAGCGCTTTTATCACCAGGTCGGGCATCGTCATTCTCCTCGGCCTCAGATTCTCACTTTCGGACTTCTTAGGTTATTTGTTTCGTAGTAGACATAGCTATGCATTGTCTCACCATTGCCTGATCCCCCCTTATTTCTCTTATATCATTTTCCTCAAGAAAGCGTATGATCAGGTGAAATGTGGATGGAACTACCCCTGTTTGGTGAAGCCATGTTCGTCCCATTATGGCATTATATGGGAAGGGCACATTTACCACTTGAAATTCAATGCGTTGAACTGTTGCTCCAGCTTTTACTAGTAAAAGGATTTTTCCCAAGGGAAATACTGGAGTTGAATTGAAACCATAGAGTGGAGAGTCTATCGGGAGTAGGGCTTTTAGGGATAGCCCCATTTGCTTGAAAAGCGCATAATACATGATTTCTGAAGAACTTCCCTAGTCTATCAGTGTCCTTTTGACCTCGAATTCCCCAATCTACAGGGTTACCACTAGAGCATCGTTGTGAGGCTAATGAATCCATGCCAGATCGTCATCAGAAAATGTGATATGTGAAGTTGAACAACACGCTCTTTTGGTAGGGAATTCGGATAGAGTCATTATTTCTCTATGACGTGTTGTCCTCCTTCCATATGTCGTTTTCGAGGAATTGAATATATTATACTAATGACCACCATTGGTTGTACATCGCTACCCTTGTCCTTTCCTTTCTCTTTTCGATCAGGGGAGCAGTTGATGTAAGATTGTAAATGCCTGCTTTAAGCCAGCTCTTCCAGAAATTACTTCAATGCCTTGCAATCTTCTGTAAGGTGCGCATAGTCCTTATGGTAGGAACATCGTAATCTATGATTTCAGAGAGATGGGTCTCCGATTATCTTTTGAGGCCAAGAGAAGTAGGGCTCATTCTGAATCTTTGCCATTAGATGGTGTATGGGTTTGGTGAATGTAGTGATGACTGCTTGAAAAGCCTCATTTTTTGGCTTTGGTTGTTCAGTGATGGCATTTGATTATTTTCTTTTGGTGTCATTGGACTTTTTCTCGTCCTTTCTCAAAGCTCTCGACGAGAGCCGGGCAGATTTTGGCTCTTCGCTCCTTCATAGGTCATCTTCGATTTTGCAGTGCTGCTCTACTTGACTCATTAGACTACCCACATTAGTAAGTGGCTTCTTGGTTAAGAACTGTCGAAGTTTACTTGTAGGCTGCAATCCCAATTTGAATGATGCCACTGCCAACTGTTCGTTACAGTTATCAATCTCGTTGTAGGCCACCTAATATCGATTGGCATACTCTTGTAGGCTCTCCGTATCATTTTTCTTCATTGTGAGGAGTACATCTACCTCTTTTGGTGGTTGGCTTTTGGTGATAAAACGTGAAATAAGCGCTTGCTGCAACTACTTCCAATCATTAATTGATTGGGCTCCAGTTTATAATACCACTGAAGTGCCATTTCTCTTAGGCTTAAGGAGAACATTCGACACATGATTGGACCATTGCTACTCCACAATGTCATGGCTTGGGTATAATGTTGAATGTGGCTAGTCAGATCTTCTTTTCCATTGTATAAATTGAATTTTGGTGGAGTAAACCTCTTTAGCAGGTCGGCCCACTTTATCGCTCGAGAGAATGGTGAAGCTAGTTCTTCTGTGAAGAGCTTTCTTCGAACGAGTTTAGGATCATCCCTCGTTCGTCCATCAAGCTAGCTCCACAAGTCGTCATTTTGATAATCTTGGGAGTCTTCTTTTTTAGTGATCGGGCACTTTCTCTGCATCCGATCTGGGTGGCTGCTAGTCGTTTGGATGGCAGTTCTGTGAGGACCGGTCTTCTTCTGACCATTGGCAGTCCCTATTCGAGGATCATCTTTTCTTCGGGCCAAGCGTAGTTCTTCTTTCAGGGCTTCGACTTGTGCCACCAACTGATCTATGAGTGGATTCCGGCGGGGGAATTAGCTTTTCTGAGTCTTCGAGCACTACTTCAAAATCATGGTAGAAGTTTAGGCTGGCCATGTTCCCGATTGGTGCGTTTAGGTGACCGTTTGGTATTTCTTCTAGAGAAAGATGGTTACTTATCTTTGTGACTTTCCACAGACGGAGCCAATTGTGGAAGGTAGAGGATTCTTCGCAGGAAACGTGAGATGGGATGGTCCTTCCTATACTCTGCAAAGAGAAACCAATTGGTCAATGATCGCTCCTGACCAGATTTGGTCGGGAGAACCCTCCGACGATCAAGTTAGACATGAGATCGGCCGTATAATATTTATTTATGGAAATAGGTTTTATACTTCTTTTCTTTCTTTTTTTTGCTTACCATTTGCTTTTCCTTACTTTTCCTTTTATAGTGTTATAGTCCTAGCCATGGCCGTTGGATCAGCATCTTCATCTAAGGGTTTTGGTTATTGCCATACTTTGGTCGGACAAGTGGCCAGGTTACTTTGATCTTTTGCCGTTGGATTGCTTTGCTGTGTACGGCTCAGATTATGTCAGACTTCTTAGGGACAGCCCGTCAATTACCTCATTCGTTTGATCATGTTCATCGGACGACCATTTTGTTTATACAGGCTAGGCCTATGCACCAATCTCTGGCGATTATAATATGCGTCGTTTGTTGTGGATTAATCTAACGGCCTTCTTGAATTTGGTAGATCCTCTTCTAGAAGGCGATTTTGTTCAGACTTTAGTCACATGACATTTTCCCTTTCTCTGTTGGACCCATCAATGGTTTGGGCCTCCCATGATTTCAGGTTGTTAGGTTGGACTTGACTTTTGGGTTTTTGGGTTTTTGGGCTTAACATGTTTGGTCCGTAGGCCAATACTTTCATCCCTCCATAGACATCATTAAAAATTATTAATTGACTTAATAATTTATTAATAAAAGGGTCATTTATTATGAAATTAGAAATCTTAAGATAGAGAATATAATTTGTAAAATTATAAAGGATGATTCATATTTTAAAAAAATTTCAAAAGATATATGTATAATTTATCCTGATTAGAATAATAGTAGATATATAATATTCTATATCAATCTATAAACAATAAGAATATATAAAAAAATAAAATCAATTTTTAATCCAATTGTTCATTCATGGTATCCATGTGTGACCCGTAGGCAAGTTATATTATTTGTGATTTTAAATATTATAAATGATATAATTAAAATTATAATTAAAAAATTTAAGTTATAATCACACATCATATGAAGTTTAATTAAATAATTTTTGAATCAAAATTAAAATAATAATGTAATTAATATAAACAAATTGTTACAACTAAGAACACAATAAATTAGGATGATTAAGAACACAAAAATCATAATTGAAAATGAATGTACACACCCTAGAGGGGTGTCTGGTTTGGGGCCATTTGGAAACATCCTAAAAAAAAGTCGAAAGTTATTTTTTAATTTATTTTACAAAAATGTCTAAGATCCCTTTTTTTCCAACCCCTTTGGCACTCTCTTTCTCTTATTGGTTGGATTTTCTTTTTCCTTTTTTTTTGTTTTCCTTGTCCTCCAATCACCACTTGCCATATATATATGGGGTGGTGGGGTGGTGATTGGAGGGGTCTCCATCACTCCTCTTTATTTTAAGTGGTATCACCTCTCATATAAATATAAAAATCAAAATCAAAAAATAAACTTCTAACCATATTCCAAAAAAAAATAAAATAAAATAAAAAAATTGAGAGTTGTTTATTATTTTTTAGAATGGAAATATTGGAGTATGAAAATTGAAGTCTAAAATGCAGTTTAGATTTGTTTATTTGATCTTGGTAAGCATTTGAATTGCTATGTGTATTCATATGAAGCCGCAAATCATTTGAGTTACACTAGTAATGTAAATATTTGTTTGGTTTGGCAGTGAATGCTTTGAATACCATATTCGGAGAATGGGGTTTATCGGCATCGAATCAATGGAATATAAGCGGAGAACCATGCAGCGGAGCAGCCATAGACTCTACAAGCATCGAGTCCACGAATGGCAATTACAATCCCGGCATCAAATGCGATTGCGATGGGACTACTTGCCACATTACCCGTCTGTAAGTAGCGAACACTACTACCACCACTTTTCACCACACACCCCTATCTATCTATCTATCTATCTGTTTCACATGCTTTCCAAATGGAGATTAGATTACCTCAAAAGAAAGCTCTGTAAATTTGTCCAATAGGGTTTTTATAGAATGTTGGATAAATGTATGTGTGCACTCCCAAAAAGAGGCAAATTCTTATTATTTTTTAGGATAAATTACGCTCAGCCTCTTTTATGTTTGGTCACTTTTCCGTGTAAAGTTTATTTTTTTTCTAATTTATTCCTAAACTAAAGTGTGTATAAAATTAGACAAAAAAAATACCACAATAACTATCACATAATATAAAAAAATATATTTTTATATTAGAATTTAAATTTATGTCAATGATGTGAATCATATATAATAAAATATTTTTATATCACGTGATTGTGATATGTTTTGTCTAATTTTTAACATAAATTAGTTTTAGGATTAAAGTGGGAAAAATTTGAAAAAATAGACTTTAAGGGTGAAAGTGGCCAAACATATAAAGGGCAAAGTGTAATTTACTTTTTTTTTTCAGGGAAATTCTACCTACGCTACAATTTTATCTCTTTACACTTATTTTCTCATTACACCTTTGCGAAATAATTGAAATTTTTATTACGTCCTTTATAATACTAAAACTAACCCTAAATTAAACACTTTTCAAACCCTTACAAATTTTTCTTATTACACCTATTCCTTTTGAATTGCTCCAGGTTATGTTACCGAACAAACTATATTTGTCCAGTCATCTATTATCATTATTTTTTTTCTAAATTTACGACGGGCATGTTCGGTTATACATTGCCAAAAAATTTGGATTATTTCGATGTCATTTTGTCGAACAAACTAGATTTTTTCAGCCATCTGTTGCCACACGTTTACAGATTCATTTTTCTTAAAACATTAAGAATCTATAAAAACATGAAGTGTGCAAACATTCATAAAAATATTCATAAAATTCATCAATACAAATATCTTCAAATTTGTTAATACAAACATCTATAAAAACATACTGCTATGTTATCACAATCCATCAATGTTAATAGTTTTGGTAGTTATTACATCAGGACTGACAAGCGTACGGAATTGATCAATACGGGTAGATGTTTTCTCCCATCCATTAGTACACAAGTGATGAAAGTGAATCAAATTACTTGCATTTGGAGGTATTGGATGACTAGGAAGTAGATAAATCTAACAAATCTCGCCTGTAATGAATTCATAACGGTAGTCCATTAAAAATGCACCACTAGCCTTACTACAATAAATAGAAGCATAATCCTTCAAAGCAAAAAAAACAAAAATGTCAGAAAAATAAAACTGAAAATGTTTAGTGGTGAGTTAGTAAGTTACCGGACATGTGCTTTTTGTTAAGCAGTAGGTTACTAAACTAATATTTTTTGTTCGGCAGTGTAATTCCGAACTATTTGATTTTGTTCGGTTTTGGTACACCGAATAAAAGTCAAACATCCCTCTTAAAAAACGAAATGAAAACATAAAAAACAAAGAAAAAAAACTCACAATTTTATTTTTTTGCTAGTCCTTCATCACCATTTATTCGTCCATTAATTTACTTTATGATCAAAACACTTGATTCTCACTTTTTGAAAGTAGATGTACGGTAGAGAAGAAGAAATGAGAAAGGAAGAAAAAAAGTAGGGATTGAAGTGTAATGGGTGTAAAGAGATAATCAAATCTATTTAATTTTGATCTTTTGTTCTTAAAGATAATTTCACACGAGTAAAATTGGAAAAAAAAGTTCTCAAATGGAGGTTGTAAAGAGATAAATGTGTTGTGTAACTAAAATTTCCTTTTTATTTATTTATTTATTTATTTATTTTAATGGTTTAAGTGACACAAATGTTTGTGGTATGTTATGTCATTCCAATAAAGTTACTAACTACTACCGAATTTATGGTGTGCATCTTCAAGTGATAGTTATGAATGATTTTGTGGTTATGTTAGTCTAATAGTAATCTTGTGGTGTTGTTACGAACTGAGAAATGTGACTAATCATTTTAGTTTTGTGTGAGTTTTTTTTTTGGTTACAGGAAAGTCTATGCATTGAATGTTGTTGGTGTAATCCCAGAGGAGTTATGGACTTTGACTTTCCTCATCAATTTGTATGGTTCATTGATATTTGATTTAATTAATAAACTTGCCCTTTTCCTTCTTCCGTTTTATTTTCTCCATGTAAACCACTATCAAATTGCAACCTTTGAAATTATGATTAGAATCTCACCTTATTGAAATATGTGCTGTGCATGATTGGGTAGTTTTCCTTTATAGGCCCTCTAATTTTTTCAGTCATTGATGATGCTAAGTTCCTTTCATAATGTTGCAGGGACTTGCGCCAAAATTACCTGACAGGTAGCTTGTCTGCATCCATTGGCAACCTATCTCGCATGCAGTACCTGTAAGCCACCTTATTTTTATTAAAATTTTGCTGGTTGCTAATATTTTATCCATGTGTAGATACACTCCTTTAATGTTTTGGCACCTCATTTAAATGTTGTTAGGACCGTGGGTATTAATGCATTATCGGGGGAGCTTCCAAAGGAACTGGGAAAACTTACTGATTTGAGATCACTGTATGTTATTTAATTTTTGTACCTTTTTAAGAGGCAACTTAATGCCAATGCATAGGCATATATGCAAATATGTACATGTATGTTCGTGCCAATAAATATTCTCTTAATAATATATATTTTTTTTATTCTTTGTAATCTGTCTTTCGCTATAGTGGGTACTCTGGACCTCATTCAAGACATACCTCTTTTGTGCATACCATTCAAATGCTACCTTATTTGAATTATTTTGATGTTGTTGACATGCTACTTTTCCAGGGCCTTTGGTACAAATAACTTCTCTGGCACTCTACCATTAGAGCTTGGGAATTTAACAAAATTAGAGCAACTGTAAGTGCTGAGACATTTGCTCACTTTTTCATTTTGTTATCCAGAAAAATGCTGCTTCTCTTAGAGTTGGGAAATGGTGCAAGAATGCCACTTCCATACTATTGTGCACTAGATTCTAGTAGCAAAGAATTCTTGTGTTACTGCAATTGTGCTGTATATTGAAGATATCCCTAATTTGCTCACTGCTTAGATGAGGAAGCTAACCAACTACTTTTCCCTCGACTTTTCACTTCTTCCCTCGTAAGACAGTCCCTTCCGTTGACTTTAATCAGAAGAGAATTCCTGCGGAAGCATAGGGAAGTCTTCTACTCTCTTCTCTAATCTTACATTGGTAAGTCCAAAGGAAGACTGCAACGTGTTTGTGAGTGAGAGCAGAGACAAACTGAGCCAACCAACCAATGCTAACCCATAAAGAATTGTTAAAATAATAAAACAGGCCCACACATTGAATACAGAACTATACTAATGCCCCTTGTTGTATCGCACAGGTAAGGTGCACCAGACTCGTACAACCTTAATTATCATGATCTATAAACCAGTGTCATCCAGTCTAGTCTGAAATAACCATTTCATCCATCCGGCTGTTTAATGAACTATGCTAGTCCACATCACATAAAAATTCTAAAACACATATTGGAGAGCCTAGATTTCTGGGCATACTAAGCAGTAAGCGCGATCCTTTTTTATAAGAAATGTCAGTCACTAGATATAAAGATCTGTTACATGTATCATGTACCTTTCTACTGATTAGCTGATTGCTTGCAACCCATCTCATGAGTTGTCACCTTGGGATTTACCATCAACGAACAAAATTTAAATTTAAATCTGGTGTTGAGGACAAAAAAGTGTCGCATTTGTTTTTTGAACATTATCCACCTTGACAGTTACTTTGTTAGCTCTGGAGTTAGTGGTGCTATACCTTCAACATTTGCTGCTCTACAAAATCTGCAGACAGTGTAAGAGCTTTCTGAACTATCCTTTTTGCATATCTGAGAAACTAAAATATTGTGTTCAGATTAATTGTTTTTGTTATCAATTTTACCGAGGAAGAATTTTGGGGATGTCAGGTGGGCTTCAGACAATGAACTCACTGGTAGCATACCTGAATTCATTGGGAATTGGTCAAAGCTTAAAAGCTTGTAAGCAATCTTCTATGTTGTGTTCTCTTTATTTTGACAATCACACTCAAATTATAGCTTTACTTTAAAATAGCAATGTGTAGTAACTGAGATGTATAACACTCTTCAGCAATCCACTTCATTTTTCTTCTTTTTTTTTTTTTTTTGGTAGGAGATTTCAGGGAAACTCCTTTGGAGGTCCAATACCACCAACATTTTCCAACTTAACCTTGATGGAGGACTTGTGAGCATTAACTCTTTCAACAGCTTTTGTTCAGATTTAGAATATCAATAAAGCTAATCTTCTCTTTTATAATATACCCATGCTCATCTAGGAGAATAAGTGATTTATCTGAAGGAAGTTCTTCATTGGCGTTTCTTAAGGATATGAAGTCTTTGAATCTCTTGTAAGGCGATATGGTTATTGCTGGCAAATCTGTTCTGTTTTAATTTTTCATTTTCGTGCTCCTTAATTGCTCTTTTACAAAACTAATATAACCATGTGGTTTCATGTCTTGCAGAATTCTGAGGAATAACAATATTTCTGGTTCTATCCCATCCAATATTGGAGATTATCAAAGATTGTTACAACTGTAAGTTATTGCTATTAATTTCAGGTCAGCTCCCTTATACTTCAACCTGAAATTTGGCCAGTTCAGAGTCAGATGGGGGAAGATGGGGTCAAAACCAGACAGCCAACTCTATGAAGCAAATATTTTTAATGTATTTACATTATTATATAATGAATTTACTTGACCATGGTTTATATAATTTTTCAGGGATTTGAGCTTCAACAAATTAACTGGACAGATTCCTGATTCGCTGTTCAATTTGAGCTCTCTCTCTTATTTGTAATAAACATCTTGTGCTGTATTATTTTAGAATCTTTCCAACAAATACTGTTTATTGCTTGAACCAATTTCTTTTTGCCCAGGTTTCTTGGGAATAATAAATTAACTGGTACCCTTCCTGCACAAAAGAGTACATCTCTCCTGAATATGTAAGTACATCTTACGTAACAACCCACAGTCTAATTAGAATGTGAGTGCTGTTATCGAAAAACTATATGTAAGTTGAGAAGTTCTTTCGTTTTCTGGCACATAATGATTATCAAAAATGGTTTTCTTTTCCCAAATATGAAGGTTATATAATTTCTGAAGCATAATGTACCTTCGAACAGGTCTATGATGCAGCACAGATTTAATCAGTTTTGCCATAAGTATTCTTGACAGCAGCATATTTGTCACACAACCCTGCTACCACATGCTAGAAAATCATGTATGTGTAAATGTAAATGTAGAGATGTATACAAAAATAGCCAACATTAGGGAACACATTAGGGGAGGTAAATATTAAATATTTGGACATACACTAGATTTCTGTTTGCATCTTGATCTGCCTGTGATGATTCTTTTCTTTTCTTTTTTCTTTTTTTTTTTAATTTTATTTATTTATTTTTTCTTTGACGGACAATTTCATACACTAAAATCAGGGTCCTAGCATTTTTTTCAGATGATCTTTTCTTGGATGTACATCATTTTTTGGTTTGATTCAAAGGGTATATATTTATTACCGGTAACCATGTCCTATTAATGCCTCTATTTGATAGAAAAGTGGCAGTGAAAATGTCGTGTTATATAACTATAAACTTCTACCTACAAAATACGAATTTAATTATTATTTTTTTGTTTTTTTATTTTTTTGAAAAATCAGGCAGTACTTGATTCTGTGAATAGGCAGAAAGTATATGGAAGTCATGTTATCTTAAAGTTGATATGAAACACAACCCTTGGTAAGCCATGTAACATGTGAAGGTTTAGTGCGACCCACAAAAGTTTACGAGAATCATTATGGATTCACTGCTTTCCAATTTCAAGGTCACAATGTACAATTTCTTTAAACATTAACGAGATACAATTAGGAATGTAAATAACTCTATTTATTGCTTAGAAATTTTTTTATGTTAATAGTATGCTGCTACTGTGTTTGGGCAGACATGGAGAAACAATTAATGAGTCTATGTATTAGAACAAAGTTGTTTTGGAAACTGGCATGTAGTGATACATGCAATCATGGGAGTATGTAAGGCTATTGACTAAATCCATAACTTCAGTGCCTAAATTTAAGACTAACCAAGTTATCAGGCATCAGTAGGATGGAACATCGACTGAACATTCCCATTATGTTTTTGCCTGCAGAGATTTGTCATACAACGATTTATCTGGGAGCTTTCCTTCTTGGATCAACCAACAAGACTTACAACTGTATGTAAAATAAATAAATAAATAAATAAAAATTGGTCCTTCTCTCTGCTTTTATTTTCAGATTTTGTGGTTTACCATCCTGGCATCCTGTAATAGTTTTTGAGTGCAAAATATTTGTTATGATTGCATTTTGTACCTCATCATATCTTCTGCATTGGTTTTATACTATTGAAACTAACAACGAGATTTTTTGGGATGTAATATGCAGTAATTTAGTTGCCAATAACTTCACAATAGAAGGTTCGAACAACAGGTGATTCTCTCCCGGCTGTATCTTTTTAACGTTATTCAGTAGCCTTTGAACATTCAATGTTGCTAAAGGAAATTTCAGTTATTTTCCATTATATTGTTTAGTGTTTAACACCATAAGCTGGTAACCAGCACCTTTATCAGCGGTCAAACATGCATGTGCTTAATCCTGCTTAGATTCACCAGATATAACACCTTTATAATCAATTTGCATTCTTCGTCTGCTTTTAGTGTTCTGCCTTCAGGATTGAGCTGTCTTCAAAGGAACTTTCCCTGCAATCGTAATGTTCCTGTCTGTAAGTGCCTTCATGACCTTCTTTTGTGTGTGTGTGTGTGTGTGAGAGAGAGAGAGAGAGAGAGAATCAGTAGGAAGATGGGAGTCGAACTCAAGCCGCACCAATGGATATAGTAATACTATTAATTAGATGTCGTTCTGTTGAACGGCTATCAGCATTTTTAGTGAGGTAATGCATAATTGAACCCATTAAAATGCGTTGAACCCATATAATCAAGGTATTGAAAAACGGTTGTGATCGCCATAACTGTTGCGGTGATGCGATAGCGGTTGCGAGGTGTAAAGACCGTAGTGTAACGGTTGTGGTAACCAGAATCGTGATTTTTCTTATTTTCCACACACTTTGAAGAAAACTTATCAATACGCATTTTTTTTTTTCAGAATCACATTTATTGGGATTTAAAATAAATTTTGATCAATTTTTGTTAATTTTTAAGTATGATCGGATATATTTCATATTTTCAAATCACTATAAAAGGAACTTTTTACATTTTATTTCAATATTATTTCAATAGTTAATGATTTTAAGAATAATTAATTTTAAATATCTACAAATTATTTTTTACCAATACCTAAACTAACTGAATAAAAAATGTTCACAATTATTAAATGAAAGGATTATAAAATAAAAATTGTGCCATAAATTAAAAAAAAAATTTATAAAGAAAAAAAAATTCATATAAGACTTTTTCTTTAGGCTTGGATCACTTGAGTGTTTGTTAAGCTTTTGTGTTTTTTTGGGAAAAGGAAACTATTTAGAATATTGTAAAAAGGTGTAATGGTGTCTAACGGACCGTTACGGCTGTTACAGTACCACTATGGCTGTTATGTTACACCGAAACGGCCGTTACAGATGCGAATCTCCGTCACACCGCTATAGTGGTCGTAACGGGTGGTGGTAACCACTACAATCGTTACATAATGGCGTTACGTTATGGTTGCGACCACTTTTTAAAACCTTGCATATAATGCATATGAATAAGGAGTTATGCATGGCTGATTTGATTTTTGTTAATTGAAAGCGCATTTCCAAGCCCAAATCTGACGAATTCCTCTTTACCATTGGCTTACAGATTCCAACTTTGCAGTCAAGTGTGGTGGTCCACAGATTACTTCTAGTAAGCAGATTATATATGAGAGGGATAATGAGACTCTCGGTCCTGCTACATATTATGTGACTAGCACAAACAGGTGGGCAGTTAGTAATGTTGGACGCTTTGGTGAGAACAACAATGCCCAGTATACAAGTTTCTCTTCATCTCAGTTCACAAATACTTTGGACTCAGAGCTGTTCCAAACAGCACGAATATCTGCTGGATCACTAAGATACTATGGGTTGGGGCTTGAGAATGGTAACTATACTGTGAATCTACAATTTGTAGAGCTAACCATCGAGAATCCTACAACTTGGAAAAGTCTTGGAAGGCGTGTTTTTGATATATATATCCAGGTCTGTGCTGAGTTGTGGAATTGGATTAGCAATTGTGTTTTCCCTGTCCTCTTTTAGACTGAACTTTTTGTTATCAGCTTTCGTTATATATGTGTGGATGTCTGGATGAGGGGTATGTAATAAGAAACAGTGGTGCTACATGCACCAATTAGTGTACTAACTAATGTACCAACACTAATTATGACATTATTATTGACTTCACTCATTAATCACATTACAAATAGCAAAAACTTCTTAAATTATGCCACATCATCAATTGGTATACTAGTTAGTACACTAATTGGTACATATAGCATTATTTAATAAAAAAAGGTTGGTAGTTGGAATGATGAAAGGGTTTCACATCCATTTTCCATGTCATCATGTGAAAACTTTTTTCATACCAAATAAGAGATGGTTTAACATGGAATATGTACTACTGCAGTATTCTGTTTTATTAAGTAGTATACTTCAGGTATTTTCAAAATTTGCATATTCTATCCAACGTTTTAAGCTAAACTGGTTTCCATTTTGTTGTTAACAATTAGACTTTATGATTTATGTGGGCACATACCATCAAGATTAACAAAATCCTTGTTTTTTTTTTATTTCTTTTTTTATTCTTTTTCTGAAGGTCATAAATGTCTTGAAGTCTTTTAAACATTTATTCGACTGCATATGCACATTGAATTAATTTCATATGACTATCATGATGTTATATTAGATATTGTTTCAAGTATATGATTCATTTTCATTAATCACCATCTAGTATTTCAGACCAATATTATTTGTTATCTTGTGATCATTAGTAGAACAGTTTCTCTAGATTCCCATCTCACAATGTATATGTCACACAACTCTGAAGTTTGTTATCAGAGCAACTCCAAGGCTGCTAGGCACAATGTCTTCTAAAAGTACACAGAAAAGGACAATATCTATTTTTCCTAACTAGTTTAGCTGGTGTGCACTTCAAACCATACTCTTTATTTTAACTAATCAAACTAACTTAGCTAATTTTTAAAAGAAAAATACTATAAACATAAATAAAAATATATAATCTTTTTATTTATGATATGTTGTTAATGTAGCTAGTGTTGACATGACATTTACAAATATTTATTTACTTTAAATTATAATTAATTATTTTTTAAAACAATATTTTTACACGATCATATTTTAAAAAATACAATGGGTTGGAACAAGCAGAGATGCAGCAAAGATTGAGGGAGCAAGCAGAGATGGAGACCTCAAAACAGCGGGAAAACCCTTTTGCCTAGCAATGGAGACTAGCTAGATGTGGAGAGCGAAAATGAAAATGGACAAAATGCCTCTTGTGATGCAGAGCGAGGAAGAGAAAACTAACTTCACTAGCAAAAATGCCTCATGTGGCCCTTTTGCCTCCTCCCTTGGAGATGCTCTTAATCAATTTAAGAGCTACATATAAATAACGGTGTGAAAAGGTTCATAGGCCATCACCTATTATTGTACTCGTCATCCCAGAGTGTTGGAATGGGTGGGACTGGGTATAGATCTATCTTTGGTCCTTAATTAACTTAAACCATGTTGTCTCCTGTTACAGCCCGTGCTTTTCTGCCTTATTTTTACCTTTGTACCAGCCACTTATTTAATTCCCTGAATGTGTTCCCTTTCTCTGATATAGTTATTCTTATATAAATGAAATTTTGCCAAAACGTGGGAGACAACAATTGCCTCTGTGATTTATTCTCAATGTTTTATTAGTTAATTTCTAAAATCATGCAGTTTTTAATGATACATAGTCAAAGACACCCATGTTTTGTAGCTGCCCATCTTTTAATTCTTTTTCTTCTTCTTCTTCTTCTTAAGTTCTGAAGTTCTTTTACTTCTGTTTCTTAAGCTCTAAACTTGTTCATTCTAGGGGAATCTGGAGTGGAAAGATTTTGATTTACGAAAGGAGGCAGGTGGGGCCTCTTTGCAACCTGTTCAGAAGGAATTCAAGGCTCAGGTATCAGAAAACTACCTTGAAATCCATCTCTTTTGGGCTGGTAAAGGGACTTGCTGTGTACCTACTCAAGGTACATATGGACCTTCTATTTCAGCAATCAGTGTCACCTCAGGTAATATGATTCAAAAACATTTTATGTGAGTTTAGAAATTTAAGTCTTATATTATTGATGCCAAGTTTTTGACAATTAAGCTTTTGTACAGACTTCATCCCCACTGTTAGTAACAAACTTCCGACCAGTAAGAAGAATAAGACCGGTTTGACTGTAGGGATTGTTGTTCCTATTGGAGTTGTATGCCTTCTGTCTGTACTTGCGTTATATTGCTTCATTCAACAAAGAAAAAGGTCACACAAGAGTGAGGATGAAGGTAAAAATAGAAATGAATTAATAAATAAGCCAGGTTTATTATTGCAGTCCGACTTCTTCCCATAACAGATGTTTCGTTTGCTACTTGCAGATCTACTCTTTTAGTGGAAATGCTTTCTAAATGGCACTTTAAAATGAATTTGTCCATACCTGTATATTTGTGTTAAACACAACATCAGACTTGCTAAATGCTGTTTGTGCTTCAAATATTGTTCATACATGATGAAGATTTCTTTAGAAGTCCTACTATTAAACAACCTCCCTTACCTTTCTGCCCACCAAACACCTTAACCCTTTGGTTCTTTGTAAAGTGAGGGAGAAGAAGATAAACTCTTACAAAAGGAACACATTATGGCATTTTTCTTTAGTTTCTTCTCCCCAAACAATTTTTTCATCTTTAATCAAAGACCATTTTGGATTGGAACTACAATTAAGATTAGTATATTTGTGGTTACACATTTACTTGTATAATCTGGTACCTTTCATTGATCAATGTGCCAGAGAATGACCATATCATTATAAGCTTACTAAATACATAAGCCGAGTTATTAATGACTTCTTAAATATTCACTGCCAAGTGTTTTTATTGAACTTGTAGAGCTCCGAGGGATGGATGCTAAGCCTTACACCTTCAGTTATGCTGAACTAAGGGCTGCAACAGAAGATTTCCATCCTGCAAACAAACTCGGGGAGGGAGGCTTTGGACCTGTTTATAAGGTAAGTTACTCTTCTAATCAAGGACAAGCAGTTATCAAACATTTGATATTGCTTCATAAATAATACCACTCATCTGACTTGTAAGTATTCTAAGTTTTTCTATAATTAGTTTCACAGTTAAAAATTATTCTTCCATATCACTTCTTTTTTAATTTTTTTCTGATCATTGTGTATAGCAGCAGTACACTTCTACCATCACATTTTGTGCCATTATTGGACATGTAATTTTTGTAGAAAAGAAGATAATGGAAAATCCAACCCTTGCTATTATAGCTATTTTGTGCATAAAGAACAGAAATTTATTGGTCCATATCCTTTTTCCTTTGAAGTTTCACAAATAGAACATGAGAAGAAAAAGAATCCATGGTTGAGACTAGACAGTTTATCTCATGTTTTTAAGTTTTGTAAATAGGGAACGCTCAATGATGGGAGGGTGGTTGCTGTTAAACAACTTTCTGTGGCATCCCGCCAAGGAAAGACTCAATTTGTCACAGAGATCGCTACTATATCTGCTGTGCAGCACCGAAATCTTGTGAAACTGTATGGATGCTGCATTGAGGGAGATAAACGATTGCTTGTTTATGAGTATCTTGAAAATAGGAGTCTCGATCAAGCATTATTGGTATAAGGATATCACCTTTACAGTATATATATATATTAGAATTTCTGAATGTGGAGAATACAAGAAATAATTAACTATTTGGTATTTATGAAGTAGGAAACAGAAGTTTGTATCTAGACTGGCCCACTCGGTTTGATATTTGCTTGGGAGTAGCAAGGGGTCTAGCTTATCTTCATGAAGAATCACGGCTTCGCATTGTACATAGAGATGTGAAGGCCAGCAATATTCTTCTTGACTCTGGTCTCAACCCCAAAATCTCTGATTTTGGTTTGGCCAAACTTTATGACGACAAAAAGACCCACATGAGTACTCGTGTTGCAGGGACGATGTAAGATTTTCAGCTGGCAAGCTCCATATATTCTTTCATTATATTGGTTAATTTATAATTTTTTGATATTGTTCATAGCCTATGAAGCATGGGTACTTCGATAAACATGCCGTACCCGTACCAAGTACTTACCGGCGTAGGGACATCGTATGGTACTTCTACATACGTACTGGATACATGAAATACATATCCAAATTTTTTCTTTTTAATTTTTGGCATATCCAGACATACCTAGTATTTACCTAAGTCGTACTGTACCTTAGTCAAAACAATATTTTCTTTTACTATAGAGATAAAATTCTTTTCACTAGACTTCTTTTCTATTTCAGTTTTATGCTTAACATGATTTTAAAATTAAGCTATGGTTTGTAAGTTATTTAATATAATAACATTTAATTTTGGTTTATACCTTTACTTTTGATATTAAATGTTAATTGTCGGTTTGATCTTAACAAATTAAACCATATAATCAATTTTTGCATTACTCTAAATTAAAAAGAAATATTTTTTTACAAACGTACCAAGCCGTACCCATATGGTACCAGTACTAGTACCAGTACTCGTATCTGTACTTGTGCTTTATAGTTCATAGCTGAAGTAATATCTAAAAAATTGTGACGTTTTCTTGGTTGTTGGTGTAGTGGATATCTTGCACCCGAGTATGCCATGCGTGGGCACCTCACAGAAAAGGTTGATGTGTTTAGCTTTGGTGTTGTAGCTCTAGAGATCGTCAGTGGAAGGCTAAATTCTGATTCAAGCTTGGAACAAGAGAAGATTTATCTTCTTGAATGGGTATGATTCACTTTTTTTTGCACTCAATAAACATTAATTCTTTGAAACATTGCCAATTGCATGCATGGATATTCACTTTAGCTGTGGATATAGTATTTGTTGTCATTGGTTGAACAACACCTATGTGTAGTTCACTTTTGAAAAAAGAAGGAAACATCACTATACCTAGAAAAATTTAGGGGTGTTTTCTGATGTCACATGTTTGTCATCTTATAATTGGATATCCATTACATATTTACATGTGAGTGCCATTTGCTCATGGGATTATTGATGGTCACCAAGATGGATATTGGCTTAATTTGCTTGAAAACTTTGCTATTCAAAACAAGACAACAGCTTCCAAAAGCTTAAACGGCTATAAAGCACGAATACTTTAAAAAGGGAGATGTATCCATATTGGATATGAATCGGATACCGATACTCGTCGAATACTCGCGGATACGTATCAGATACTTCTTAAAAGTATCGGATACTTTTTAATTAATTTTGCATTAATTTTGGAGTATCGGATACTTAATTTTGAAGTATCGGATACTCGAAATCACATATAGTTGGTAGAGTGGTAGTGGAGAGATTAGCATTATTCTAATAGGAATGCATGTATCAAAGAAATTTTTTATTTTTTATTTTTTGTTGGTTAGGTTACTAATGAGGTGATCCCACTTTAAAAAAAATTAAAATTAAAACATCAAGTGTAATATATATATATATATATGTTTTATGAATGTTTTTTTTTTTTTCTTTAGGTTTTATTTTCATGCATATCACATTATTAAAATTATAAAAATAAATTTTTTTATGAACGTATCCCCACTGTTTCCGTACCCTACTTTTTAGATTTTGACATATTGTCATATCCGTATCACCGTATCCTATATCCGTATCCGTGCTTCATAGGTAAACGGTGTGTTTTTTTGGACTCTAAATTGTTTGAAAGAAATGTAGGAAATGTAATGAACTACATTCTTGAAACTTAGTTTGTTCACTCTTTGGGACCGAGAAATAAAATTTCACTTAACTTACTTTTTTACAACAATAGGGACGAAATAATATATATAATATTATTTCTGAAGTTTGTTATGTAATTTTTGAGAAAGCCTAAGTGCACATAAGAATTTCACAAAATGGAACACAAATGTGAGATAAAAAGATGGGCTCCATATGTGGCTGTTATTATACAAGGCGAGGCATGGGCTTCATCAAAACGAGGCTCATGTTAACGATAAAAAATAGATAATTTAATATAAAAAAATAATTCAAGGTTCAACGTAAGTAAAATGTAATATTAAATATTTTAAAACATAAATACCAACTAACCCCAATAAAAAAATAATTCAAGGTTGCATAAAACAATCATCTAACTCATAAATCATAAACATTTGAAAATAGTGACAAAATCGAAGTGTCTTAAAAGATAAGCATAGAGAAGGAGGAGGAGAAAGAGTAGAAGATTGAGGAGATGAAGAAGAAGAATAACGACAACTGTTAGTTATGTTTAAGAGTTTAATCCCTTGTAGTAGCGTGTAAAAAAAAATGAGATAGTGAATTCAAGGGTAATATTTGTAATAAACAAACATTTTAAAAGAAGCGCACAAGTCGCACGCCTTGACCCTAAGCCTAAATTGCATGCTTCATGCACTTTTATGGTGCCTATTTTACATCGCCTAGTCTGAGATGTTTCAAAGCACACTGACTGCGCCTTGATGAGCCTTGGGCCTAGGCGCACACCTTTAATAACACTGTGTGGACCCCACTTATGTGGTTCCCACACCATTGGCTCACATTTGTGCTCCATTTTGTGAAAATCTTGTCTTCCTAGCATCATCGGTCATTTTTCTTAATTTTTCTTGCTAACCAAATAATTTTGGGAAGTGCATCAAGGAAACAAATGTGTTGGTTCAGATGCTTTGAAACAAAAGCTACTCATCAAATTCTTTGAAAGAGAACACTATGTCACTTACCATTTTCGTTTCTCCAAATCCAAATTTGAACACAGTATAGCTCTGCCCATTATGATTGCCTCAAATACATATTGTGTCGATCCAAATAGCCAGTAGCATGGGCTGCCCACTCAGTTATTGTGATTCAGAATTCATGTATGATTCCTCCCATCTCGAATTCTCATGACATATTTTAAATTTTCTCCTTTTAGGCTGGCATTTACACGAAATAAACCATGAAGTTAAGCTAGTGGATGCTAATTTATCCGAATTTCATGAGGAAGAAGTAAAACGAGTGATAGGAGTAGCTCTCTTGTGCACTCAGACATCCCCAATGCTACGCCCATCCATGTCGCGCGTGGGGAATGCTTTCAGGAGACTTTGAAGTTAGTGCTATTACTACCGGCCTGGATATTTGACCGACTGGAATTTTAATGACACAACCAGCTTTATGAGTAATGATACTCCAACTGTGAAAAAAGAGCATAGCCACTACAGCTCATCAACTAGGACAAGCATGGTGGCTGATCCAGACCGGTCACCAATAAATGATGATAAACCTATGCTTCAAGAGATCATTGGAGAAGGTAGGTGAACGTTGTTTATTTTTTTTTGAGAAACAGAGATCAATTCTCCTGGAATACATGACATGAGATCAAACTTTGTGTGAATTTATTAGTTTCCTTTTGTCGCTGCAAATGTTAGTTAAATTTCAAGCATATCCTATTGTAATTAAGTTTGCTATTCAAAGCCTGGAATGGCTACATGGTCTTGGGTAAAACAACTCAATCTCAAATGCTAATTATTGAGGAGAGGGTGTCTTCATGCTTATATACTGCACATTACTTTTGTACCAGGCAATGTGAGACTTCACTTCACAGCCTTGCTCACACACAGCATGCTCACTCAGCTACACCTACTGTGTGCAGGTTAGGGACACACACCCTATCCATTTTTGGGTATTTTGTTTCTGATATCATATTATACGATTTTGAGTAGAACTCAATCTCATAAGTTAGTCATTGAGATGATGGTGCTCTCATGATTATATACTGAGATTTTGCGTATTTTTACATCGTAGAGGAAGTATGTCAAGGTGAAGAGTCATGATGAGGTCTGGAGAGTATGGCCCCAAGAAGATTGGCCATTGCCAATCATGGCATCACTTTTGCAAGGAAATTGTGTTGCTGAGCTTAAACAGTACTAATCAGAGAAGGGAAAAGCTTTCCCCTACAAAAGCATTTATGTTATATTGGAAATGCATCCCCACAAGCCCATCTAATCCTTGTACCCTGTTATGAAGATAGAATTGGATCCTGTCGCTTTACTTCAATCATTTGCATCTTTGTCATACTCCAGTGATTAAGTTGTATAAATAGATACCAACAAGGCATGGAATCAGAAAAAGTGACACTGAAAGTAATATTATTTAATCAATATTAAAGTTGAGAAGGTTGGAGAGTCAATGTCATTTATTCTATGTTGTTTTCACCATGCAAATGTGGATGTTTAGCTAAACTAGCTAAACATCATAGCTAATTCCAAAAGTTCTTTCAAAATATTGAGCTACATAGCACATGTAGGTCCTCTTGATGATATGTTCTTCTCCATTTGCTTCTGAAGTCTGCTGCTAACTATCCTCAGCAATAGCTATCCTTTCTACACATTACATGGTAAGCTTCAAAAGTTTTTTTTTTTTTTTTTCATTATTGTCACTGAACAACCCTTAGGTTCTCATCCCATTTAGTAAGCACATGGTTTCTCTCCAGTTAACTAGAATCCAGATGTGAGAAGAGTTGGACCCTTTTTTGCAATATTTACAAGTACAGTTCACAAAGTTTTTTTTTTTTTTTGAAAAAATATTCTACGAAGTTGTCCACTATCATCATATATGTATGGAAAGACTTTAGGCTTTTCTGTCAAAGTTGGCACTGACGATTATTTCCCATTTTGGGTAAAGATTGGAAGTGAAGCTCTTATGCTGTCCAGGAAACCAAATCAGAGCACCAGAGGGCCTCATCTCTCGTGAGCTTATGTTTGTTCACCAACAATCACAGCAAACTGGCCACCAGTCATTCGGACAATAGGCCGGGCTTAGGACACATTTGGAAATAACAAGGTGCTGCTAGAGCCATAGTAATTATTTTTCTATTAAAGAAAATCCAAATTTGTTTTGATACTTCAATCAAATGAACAAATTCCAAATCTACACGATTTACTTCAATAATTCCCAAAATTTTCAAGCCTCCAGAATATTATCAATAGCTTCTATATTTTTACAAAAAAGGTCTACTTGTACAGAATTTAAATACAAAAAGCATATATTATAAGAGAGAGTTAAAGAGATTGCCCTTACATGAGTGAATCTTAGGGGTGAAAATTGGTGACACGATACGATAAACGACTCGAACTGTACACGAAATTAACGGATTAGAGTTGACCATTTCCTGATATGAACACGTATATGACATGACTCAATAATACGAATATTAAATAGGTCGGGTTAGTGTCAAATCTGTATAACACGAAATTGACATAGATAACCTGTATAACGAAGAATTAGTTACACATTTAATATTATTTCCACTAAAGAATATCATGACATTTTTTAATCTCTTATGTAGTTACATCCAATTTATTAAGAAGTATGTAAAATACAATTTTAAGTTTAATATAAGTTTTGTTTTTGCTTTTAAACTTAATGTATTTTTTTTTGTCTATTATTTAAGTTGATCTAGTAAAAATATAATAATAAAATATAATATTTATAATTAAGAAAATAAAATTAAGTTGAAATCAAATATTTTTATAAATATTTTCATTTAATAGATATTAGTTACATTAAATTTAACTTGTGAATAAATTTTTAAATTTTTTCAGTACATTTGATACTTTTAGTTAATAGTGAAATTTTTTGACATGACACGTTAACACGACACAAACCAGACATGGATTGAAAATAACACGATACGATAACACGAAATAATAAACAGGTCGAGTTAGTATTAAACTAATTCAGACATGAACCCGAGATGACACGACATGACGCCCACCCCCTGGATCCCATATGTGAACCTTACTTTATGTATGGGTTGTATGAAAATGAAAATTAATCACCTTATTTGGTTTAATTTTCAAAACTATTTTTAAATTTAAAAATCAAACAAAATATATTTTATTTGTGTGGAAGTATCACACCTATTTTCCATATATATATATAGTTTTCATGATAATTTTGGACATGAATACATTTGTCGGCTAAGCGTTCTCAATTCAGAAATTAATGGCAGCAGCCTTGTTGATTGAAGGAAAACAATAATGGCAAACGAGTTACGGACCCCACTGACTCATCAAAGTACAAGTTTCCTGAAAGCTTGCTTCAACACCACAAATGCATTCCTTGGTAACTCTTAATCCCTCTCTCATCATAATTCTTCCCTAATTGCTCCGAAATCTTTTGTCTCCAAATCTTTTATCTTTTTATTTTAGTGTATTCTGAATTAATCGACCACATTTTGAGATTTTCTTATTCCGAAATTTTCACATGTAAAGGAGAAAATATTTTGAAGACAAAAGAATCCTCCGTCTTCATATTTTTAGAGAGCAATTTCTCTTCAATTGGGTTTGTGATAGGTTAGACCAGTCCACTCTAATTTTTAGGCTCACAATAGCACTCGTAAAGATGATCCGAACAGTTTATACTATATATTTTTTAAAAGCAAATATGATAAAATTATACAACTACACTATCCGATCAAATTTTTATGGGGATAATCTATACACATGGAGATAAAAGACGAACAATTTGAATCATCTTAACGGATCCCGTTGTGATTCAAATTGCTAGACTGGAACAGTCCAATCACAAGACTGAACTGGAGAGAAACCATCCTCTCCTTTAATTATTTTCTTGCAACTCAAATGTTCTTTTTCACTGAACAAATAATTTACAAATTTGGTAAGCAATGGTTTGATTTCACAGGAATTGGTCTTCTGATAGTTCCCTATGCCCTCTCAAGTGGTGGTTAGTTAAGCTTACTGTTATTTTTCGTCGTCGCCCCCATGACCTTCTACACTGGACTACTACTGAAGACATGTCTTGATGCTGATCCATCCATTAGATCTTACCTCGACATTGCAGAACAAGCATTTGGTAAAACGGGCCGAATCATAGTCACAATCATCATGAACTCAGAGTTGTACCTCGTTGGAATAGGCCTCTTGATACTTGAAGCTGACAACTTACATAAGCTCTTCCCAAAATTCATGATCAAGATTGGAACACTAGTTGTTGAGGGAACACAGTCGTTTGCTTTAATCACTGCACTTGTGATTCTGCCCTCAATGCTGTTAACTGACCTCGGCATACTCTCCTATGTCTCGGCCACAGGGCTGTTCTTTTGCCTCATCATCTTCATCTCTGTTGTCTGTGTTGGTGCTTTCAATGGTGTTGGTTTTCTATGCGAAAGGAACCTTGGTTAATGTGGGTGGCCTCCATACAGCTGTCAGCTTGTACATTGTTTGCAGGACATTCAGTGGTCCCCTTCTGTGTACACTTCAATGCGAGGCGTGTATCAGTTTTTAACAATTGCACCTGTTTAAAGTGTAATCACTTCAATATTAGAAATGTCTTTTTTCTCACAAAAAAAAAAAAAAAAAAAAAAAAGAAAAAATGAACATAAAAATAAATAGGAAAATGTGGCATTTTTTAGCAGTAGCAAGTGAATGGTTTTTTTTTTTTAAAAATGATTTATAAATGCTTATTGAGTACTATTTCTAGCCTGCAATGTGAAGGGTCCATTGTCTGTGCATTTTCTTTGAAGTCTTGTTCTTCTCCAAATCCTATCACATTTTTCTTTTCCTGAGCATAACCAGCTTGCAGGTCTTGTTTTCAAGCTTTACTGTCACAACAATAACCCAAGTGTCAATGGAAATCGTGGGGTATCTCATGTATGGGGACGATGTTGAATCACAAATTACATTGAATCTACCAACAGGGAAAGCTAGCACAGAAGTATCGATTTACACCCACTTCGTTTATTCCAATTACTAGATACGCATTGATGCCACCCGTGGCAAATGCATAGAACCAATTATCAGAAAATTACAAGACTGGACACCTGTTAGGTTTCTGATTAGAATGGCTACTGTTTCAGCACAATAGTTCTAGCTTGTGTTTCCATATTTTTGAGTCCTTGATGGCCATTGTCGGATCAATCTTTGTTGTTCTAGCATTCATTCATGCTTCCATGCCTATTCTACCTGACGATTCTAGTTCCTATCAGAATTGGAGTTACAAACGAAGTGGGCATCATCGGAATAATCATATTTGTAACTGTTGCTGGAATTTTTGAGACTTATCATCTATTGCTGAACTTGTTGATGATGTTCATTTTGTTGTATAATCTATAGCTACCTTTTAGCATTTCTGTGGCAATTCTTCAAAGTTAGTTTCAATTCTTGTTTTTTTCCTCCTTAAAGGTATGGGATGTCCCGGAGGGTATCTGAGCACCCCAACACTTAGGACTCCGAGTCTGGTCTCACGAGTGCAATGTGAAACAGAGAAAAAGAGTCTAAATCCAACAAATTCATAAAAAAATCCACTAATCAATAGAAATGTCGAAAATTGACTACATTACCAGATTTAGAATCGCCAAAGATTAAAACCATGACTAATGTCAAAACCCACTGTCTGTCGTAACTAAAGTGACGGGGAAGGTCATGCATTGAGCACCCCGCTCATCTGATTAAGATCGTCTCTACTAATTCACAATATGAGATTCATTCATAACTAATTATGTTTATGTACCAATTATCAAAGCTAAATACTATTGCAAGCAAACAAATAATAGACTAAATCACTGTTGTTGGAACACTTTGATCTCATGCATTTAGAAAAGGTTTGAAATATGCAACTCTAAAGAAAACAAGTGTCCACATGCATAAAGATCAAATGATCACAAATCAAGAGCAAAAAAAAGCCTCCATCTACTACTGGCTCCAAACAAATTATCAAGTAAGCAAGTAGCCTCATTGGAAGAGTGCTATAAATAAAACATACACAATCGGGATGCAAAGAAGAAAATCTCACCTGGTACTCTCCGCCGCACCAAGCAAGCAAACAAGCGTTAGAAAGCATGCATGATCCTAGATGCAAAGGAGACTAATGCAACATCACAAAATGCAACTAAAGACTTAGCTACTAAACATGACATGTGAACCCGTTTCAAAACATGGGAGCACATAATCATGTAAGAGATACAAAATAATAGATAAGAAAAATGAGCCAGGTCTTTATGCATGAAAAATTGATGCAAAACATGAAAAATGATGATAAAGAAAACATGATGCCAAGATATGGAAAGGTATAAAATAAAAGGGGATAGAAAGAGGAGATAAACAAGAATATATCTTAAACTAAAAGAAAGCAAGACGACAAAGTAGAAGCTACTACACATGCAAGGCTACCAAGATGAAAAATATGAGAAGCTACCAAGCAAAGAGCCAAGAAATAAGATAATGGAAAGGAAAACAACCAAAAGTAATTCTCTAACATGGGAATGTAAGAGAGAAGCAATCAATTCTCTTGTATGCCATTAGAAGCCAGATATAGTAACATGTAGATGTTGGCGGATCGGGGGGCACCACCAGGGAACACAAACAAGCAATAACACACAAGATTTAACGTGGTTCGGCAAGTCGCCTACGTCCACGGGCAGCGGATTCACTATATTGATAGAAATGGAACAATTACAAGCTCTCAGAATGTTCTCTCTCTCTCTATCACTCTAAGCCTCACTTCTGCTGTGTTTTTCCCTCTGCCTCAACCTCTCTATATATACATATCAGAGGGAGGAGGTGATTGGCCATCACCTACTCCATTCCACTCTCTAGTCTCTAATGGTGGGTGAAATGGAGCTTCCATTTGGGTAGTGGAAGGATAGTGCTGCACTCATGGTTGGTGCTGCACTCACAATCCTTGGTGGAGTTGCCTAGTGCTGCACGCACAATCCTTGCCAATTTACAACAAATCTCCACCTTGGCGAGGATTCTCTAATCCAACATAGTGATCGATCAACACTGCCTTGCACCCGAAGGTGCTCAGTTCCGAGAGATGTTGACCAAGTCCAAACAATGTTGGAACTTGATCCCAGAAACTACCTTTGTGAGCATATCGGCCGGATTATCTGCAGTACCAATCTTTTGAAGCAGAATATCCCCTTCATTCACAATTTCTCGGATGAAATGGAAACGGACGTCAATGTGCTTGGTGCGGGAATGATGAACCTGGTTCTTTGCCAAACAAATGGCACTCTGACTGTCACAATACACCTCAACGTGCTTCTGAACAAGTCCCAAGTCTTCAATCAACCCGTGTAGCCAAATAGCTTCTTTAAAGGCTTCTGTCACTGCCATGTACTCTGCCTCTGTAGTAGACAAAGCCACCGTTGACTGAAGCGTTGACCTCCAACTTACCGGCCCTTTAGCAAGCGTAAATAAATACCCTGTTGTTGACCGGCGTTTGTCTAAGTCACCAGCATAATCTGAGTCCACATAACCTTTCAAATTCTGCCCGAGTCGGTTATCTCTCTCGAACTTCAATCCCAGATTGACTGTGCCATGTATGTACCTTAGGATCCACTTCACTGCCTGCCAGTGATCTTTTCCTGGATCATGCATATACCTGCTTACCATACTCACAGCATGCGAGATGTCAGGCCTTGTACAAACCATAGCATACATTAATGCACCAACTGCATTTGCATATGGAACCTGTGCCATATGCTTCCGTTCTTCTTCTGTGCGTGGAGACATCGAAGCACTAAGCTTGAAATGAGGGGCCAATGGTGTACTTACAGTTTTGGTTTTCCCATTTATGCCAAATCTGTCTAACACCTTTTTCAGATACTGGGTTTGTGTCAGACAAACCGTGCCCTTCTTCCTGTCTCTCTTGATCTCCATGCCAAGAATTTTCTTTGCTTCTCCCAAATCCTTCATTTCAAACTCCCTTGCTAACTGTGCCTTGAGTTTGTCAATCTCCACCTTGCTCTTAGATGCAATTAGCATATCATCTACATATAAGAGCAAGTAGATGAAGGAACCATCGGGAAGCTTACGGAAATATACACAATGATCAAATTGACTTCTTGTGTATTCTTTCTCTATCATGAACCGATCAAATCGCTTGTACCACTGTCTCGGGGATTGCTTCAACCCGTACAACGATTTGTTCAGCTTACAGGCCCAATTCTCTTTTCCAGCAATTTTGAAGCCATCTGGCTGGGACATGTATATCTCCTCTTCAAGATCTCCATGTAAGAAAGCAGTTTTGACGTCGAGTTGGGCGAGCTCGAGATCAAACTGTGCAACCAAAGCTAACAGGATGCGAATAGACGTGTGCTTCACAACAGGTGAGAATACCTCATTGTAGTCTATTCCTTCCTTCTGAGCATAGCCTTTAGCTACCAATCTAGCTTTGAATCTGATGTTGTTGCCTGGAATGCCTTCTTTCTTGGTGTAAACCCACTTACACCCAATTGCTTTCTTGCCTTTTGGAAGTTGCACCAACTCCCAAGTCTGGTTCTTGTGAAGTGAACCGATCTCTTCATCCATAGCCTCCTTCCATTTGA
The DNA here is from genome assembly GCA_030407325.1 of Camellia japonica. NCBI lineage: Eukaryota > Viridiplantae > Streptophyta > Magnoliopsida > Ericales > Theaceae > Camellia > Camellia japonica. The sequence goes on from JAPPVO010000029.1 coordinate 63,756,101, forward strand.
CACTTTCTGGATGCTGCACGGCTTCTTTGAAAGTGCACGGAACATTGTCTTCAATGATTGGAAGTGCATAGGCTACCATATCGGTCATCCAACTGGGTTGCTTAGTAACCCTTTTACCTTTCCTGATTGCAATGGGTTCTGATTGTTGCGGAGCCTCTGGATCTTCATCTGAACTCTCTTCAGAGCTATCTTCTGAGACTTCTTCAGGATGGTTGATTGGCTGACTAGTCTTTGATGGAGTCTCAAACTCCACCTGCACTGACTTCTTCAATGCTTCAACATTCTGTTGAGGATCTGGTTGCTTCAACATTGCAGACTCATCAAAGGTAACATCTCTTCTGATGAGAACTTTCTTTGATTCAGGGCACCACAATCTGTATCCCTTAACACCGTCACCGAAGCCCAAGAAGATGGCTTTCTTGGCTCTTGGATCCAACTTAGATTCTGTAACATGAAAATAAGCTGGACATCCAAAGATACGTAACTGATCATAATCAGTAACTGGGACTCCTGACCATACCTCCATGGGAGTCTTCCCATTTAGTGCTGCAGTAGGTAGTCTGTTGACAAGATGACGAGCATAGTTCAATGCCTCGCCCCAAAATGCCTTGCTCATTCCAGACTGTGACAGCATACACCGGACTTTCTCCACCAAAGTGCGGTTCATGCGTTCTGCAACTCCATTTTGCTGCGGTGTTCCAGGAACTGTGAAATGTCTCACTATCCCTGCATTCTGGCAAACCTCAAAGAAGGGATCTGATGTGTATTCTCCACCATTGTCAGATCTGAGCTTCTTGATCCGTCTGCCTGTCTGGGTCTCAATCATCTTCTTCCACGTAAGAAAGATGTCTAAGACTTCATCTTTGTGCTTCATTGTATAAATCCAAACTCTTCTGGAGAAATCATCAATGAACGACACAAAGTAGTGTTTACCTCCCAACGAAGCATTCTTGGAAGGAACCCATACGTCGGTGTGGACGTAGTCTAGAATCCCTTTGTACGGTGAATTGCAGTACCAACTTGATTCTTGTTTGCTTGCCCAATACACAATGCTCGCAGAACTAAGCTTCCCCGTCTTGCGCCTTTCAACAGGCCTTGCTTTACAACCCTGTAAAGCCTTCTCACCGACATGCCCTAGGCGCATTGCCAAAGTTTGGAAGTGTCTGATGCATCATCTTCTTGAGCTGGAACTGGTGGAGACAGCCACTTTCCCTGTGACTGTAGAGCCGCTAGGAAATAAATTTCCCTCGAGTACCCTTCATTGCAACCAATGCTCCTCGAACAACTTTGAGGACTCCACTTCCATGGTTACTCTGTAACCTTTGGAGTCTAAAACTCCCACTGAGATGAGATTCTTGGTTAGATCTGGTACATACCGTACATCTTCAAGAATTCTGATTGTTCCATCATGGATCTTCAGTTGATTGTTCCAATTCCCTTTGTCTGGCAAGCTTGGTCGTTGCCCATCAGCACAACTCCTCCATCGAATTCTCGTAAGCTCGAGAACCACTGCTTGTTCGGACACATATGGAATGAACACCCGGAATCGATAATCCATTCATCAGACTGGCCGTATGATGAAACTGTGAAGGCACCTCCTTCATCATTATCTCCATCTCGTGCAATATTCACATTCTCTTCTGTCTTGTCTTTATTTGGACAATCTTTTGCCCAATGCCTTTCTGGCGACAAGCACACTCGTCTTTTGCAAGACGTCTTTTGTCTGAAGCTTTTCCCCCTGGATTTTGAGCGAGACTTTCCTCGCCCTGCATTCTTCTGTTATTGGTTCTGCTCTGACTGTCAAAGCCTCAGATGTTGAGTCCCTGTTTGCAGACTTGTCTTTCTTCTGAACTCATTGTTCACCAGGCGTTTGCAACATCAACATACTTGATCTTCTCTTTACCGTACAATAAAGTAGTAGTGAGATGATCATACGAGTCAGGCAAGGAATTTAACAATAACAGTGCTTTGTCTTCATCACCAACGTGATCATCCAAATTCTTCAAGTCCGTAATAATTTTGTTGAAGTTTTTTAGGTGTTCGTTCATCGAAATACCTTTAATGTAGTCGAACGAAACAACCTCTTCCTCAGTAGAGCCGGTTCTCAATGCTCTTGGTCATGAACTTATCTTCCAGCGCCTTCCAAAGCTTCTTCGCAATATCATATTCGTGAAGGCATACTTCTCCTCTTTCGCTAGGCAAAGTCGGATGGAACTGCAGGCCAGGAGATTCACCCTCTCCCATTCTATCTCGTCCAGGTCATCTGGTTTGTCTCCCAGAGTGAAGTGCAGGTTCATCTGGACAAGCATATCCTTAACTTCGCATCTCCACATGCCGAAGTTGCTGCTTCCATCGAACTTCTCTACCTCGAACTTGGCATGGACACCGGGGTCCAATGCCTAGAAGTCTTGTACTCGCTGGATTACTTACGGACTCGGTTGATTTAGATTCTGCCATTTTGTTTTTAGAAACTTCAATTCAAAAAACTGAAAACTGACCGTACAGATGTGTCCGGAATACTCCAAATAGTTGGAAGTACTATTGGATCATCAAAAACGGACTCCGAATGCCTCAGATCAACGCCAAAATATTTTGAACACCTCTGATTCAAAACTAACCGTACGGATGTGTCCGGAATATCCCAAATAGTTGGAAAACACTATTGGATCGTCGAAAAGGACTCCGAATGGCTCTGATCTGGCAAACACAGTTTGGACGGTTCAGATCTGCAGAATCTGGTGCGCTGAGATGCACCGGATAATTCCTCCGGTCAACGGCTGGTCAACGGCTCGGTCAACGGCGCAGGCGGCGCGGTCAACGGAAGATCGGCGGCGCGGTCAACGGCGGCTCAGCGCGGTCAATGGCGGCTCGTCAACGGTCAATGGCGGCGCAGTCAACGGCTGGTTGGCTTGGGCAGCGGCTTGGTCAGCGGCTCTGCTGACGTGGCGATGACACGTGTCGTACACGTGGCGTACACGTGGGCTGACGTGGAGATGACGTGGCTCGTCTTCTTCCTGAAGAGCGCGTGTGGGCGCGTGTTAGCGCGTGGTATGACGCTCCGACCGGCTACCGGCGCGCGGTGGTAGCGCGTGCAGAGAGTGTATTCACTCTCTTCCTTCAGAGAGCGCGTGGAAGCGCGTGCGATGTTTCTTGGGCCTTTCTTGCTGTTTGGACTCCTCTCAGGGAGATCTTGCTCCTGGTATGCTCTCAAAAGTTGATTTCGAGCACTTCGAAATCTGGGCACTTTCGGGAAAAATTCGATTTTTCACCACCCGAGCTCTGATACCAATTGTTGCGGATCGGGGGCACACCAGGGAACACAAACAAGCAATAACACACAAGATTTAACGTGGTTCGGCAAGTCGCCTACGTCCACGGGCAGCGGATTCACTATATTGATAGAAATGGAACAATTACAAGCTCTCAGAATGTTCTCTCTCTCTCTATCACTCTAAGCCTCACTTCTGCTGTGTTTTTCCCTCTGCCTCAACCTCTCTATATATACATATCAGAGGGAGGAGGTGATTGGCCATCACCTACTCCATTCCACTCTATAGTCTCTAATGGGGTGGGTGAAATGGAGCTTCCATTTGGGTAGTGGAAGGATAGTGCTGCACTCATGGTTGGTGCTGCACTCACAATCCTTGGTGGAGTTGCCTAGTGCTGCACGCACAATCCTTGCCAATTTACAACAGTAGAGAATCTCAATCACTAAGAGATGAGAGAAAGCAAATAATGAAAGAATTACAATATCATTTCTATCATGAGGATGATCAAGGAAGAAGTGGATAAGACACAAGGAAAGGCAGAGAGAGGATGAGGAGGGCGATGCCGATGGTATTTATAGTTGGTAACAGGTAAAGGTATGGTATTGGTCAGCTGGTGGACCTCTTATCTTTACCGGGTGTTGCCGGTGTCGATAGCTCAAAATTTGTATTATTTGGCTGAATTTTTTAAAAATATTTTTGTTTAGTCACAAGGACTTTTGAAGTTTCTGGACCTCTCCTCTAGTTTTTTAAATTGTAAATGTCCTCCTTTATTTTCTTGATAATAATATAAAGGGCAAATTACCAACACCCCTCAAGGTTTGACTAAAATACAAATTCCCTTTGAAGTTTCAGAAATTACAAATTGCCCCCTAAGGTTTATATTACATAACAAATGAAGGGACAATTTGTTATGCAAATATAAACCTTAGGAGACAATTTGTTATGCAAATATAACCTTAGGGAGCGGATGTAATTTTTCAAACCTCAGGGAGAATCCATATTTTAGTCAAATCTCGATAGGAGATGGTAAAAATATAAAATCACCTCCGTTTGCTAATTTTGGAATGACCTAAATAAAGTATATTTATAGATAAGTACACTTATTTAGATCACATAATTTCTCTACTTTTCTGCATATTTTTTTTGTAAAAAATCAAAAAGTATACTAAATAAGTAAACCCTAGTTTTAAATGACATTAAATTTTAAACTATAATGACTTAAAATGCCCTTAAAATTTAAAAAAAAAAAAAAAAAAAAACATTAAAAAAATTAACTTTTCCTAATACAAATAATCAAATATCTAATTTTTATTCTTTATTATCATTCTCTTTTACCCAACACTCTTAATGTGAATGAAACTTGAAGTTACCACTCCCTCTATGAGCCATCACCTATTTTCACTACAGATCTTGTAGTCATGACCAAATTGAGGGATGGGAGTAATTCTTCTAAGTTCTCTCTCTCTCTCTCTCTCTCTCTCTCTCTCTCTCTCTCTCTCTCATATTAGACGATGGTAAAACTATCATTCTTAAATCACTAATAGTGCAAAGCATATTTGTCACCACCAAAATCCACCATCACCGAATTATAACACACCGATGAATCCCATCATAACTATAACACAACTCTCAGATAATGGCTACTAAAAAGGGAGAGGGAAAAATAGAGAGGTGTGACCATACAATATAGAATAGGAAAACAGAACAGAGGAAAAATAAAAATAAAATAAAAAAAGGGAAGAGGTGGACAGGAGGAGTACGGATGTGGCTGATGGTGGCAAAATATGACTTGTAGAACTAGAAGTAGATTGTGGGTGGTTATGTTGGCAGTTGTGGTGGTGACGTTGGCAATCGTGGCAGAGATAGTCCGTTGGAGGGGAAACAGAGTATATAAAGAGAAAGAGAGATGTTGGTGGCTGGTATGGGGTGACGGGCAGTTTAAAAGGGGGCTAGCAGATATGCTTGTGGACTGACAATTTTGCCAAAGAATAAAATTGTAGAGATACCAATCATGCCAATAGTACTAATGCTTCAGCAAAATGGGCATATGCCAGTAATGTGTGATGTTGAGTGTTTATTCATTGATGCTGTTAGGCCAATGCTTATCAATTGATCGAGGAAATGCCTATGAAAAAGGTTAAATGCACGCAGGTCTTCTTTCTCTCCATGCTATTTGGTTCAATGTTACTTGGGCTCTCAGCCAACATCTGTGAAGGTGATACCTGAAATTTGTGCGTTGAAACAGAGCTAATAGTGAGAGTACACAAACAATACTATAGTTGTTACAATTTCTATTTGAAGAGAGAAATTCATCCACTGGCTGGAAAAAAATTGAAAAGATCAAATCTGCCCAGAGTAATAGGAAATCAACCAAACAATTTAAATGCTTATGCCAAGTGGTATCCCCGGTATCAGTTCTAAGTTCAGCACCACAGCACTAATGCAAGAAAAATTAGGATCAGCCCCATAAACAAACTTCAAAAAAAAATAAAAATAAATAAATAAATTCAAAAAGCAAAAAAAATACAAGTAAATTATACAAGAAGGAACAGCAATCTATGTCATTTTAAAACAAAAATTTCTTAGGCCGAGTCTTTGGCATGCAAAAAGAACAAAAACATAGCCCAAGCATGGTCATTACAGTCACTTGCCGCAGCTCATACAAAACCTTAGTCCTCATCCATCCCTGCAGCAGGCTGCTCCCTCCTTGGTCCACCAGCTGGTTTTGCCATTATAATCTGCAGTATATACAAGTCCAGGCATGATTTAATAAAAGAAATGACACGGGGTGGACTGCATGGGTTGACATTACACTTCCAAAAGATAAAAACTAAATATTGTCAAAACAATAAGCTCCAATAGATAGACTAAAAATCACTGGATAAAATCATTTCTGTATTTGGTGACAGCTCCAAGTATTGCCTTTTGATTTTCGTCTGTCAAACCAAATTCCCCCCCTCCCCACCAGAACAAACAAAATAAAAAGTTTTGGAAACAGCAGTTCTGCTTTTTAACACTAGCATCAAATCCACATTTCAACCAATTTCTCTCAACACTCTAAGTGGATACAACGGGTGAATCTGTTATGGATCTGGCATCTCACCCTACCGGAGATTTTACCACAGTGCCCAAATCAATTTTAGCAGTTTGATTTAAGATTTTACCACATTTCAAATCATTTTCAGTGCGACACACCTAATTAAATTTTGGGAAAAATACAAGTCAATGTAAAAAACAAAAAAACACATAGGGGTGCATCTTTTTCTGTGCAACAAAACCACAGCAAAAGGTGCATCCCCATCTTTTGGTAAATATTTTCCCATTTTCCAGTGTCTTAAAATTTCCGCTTAAATTTTTGTCATCTCCTGTCCTGCATACTCGTTAATTACATGTTTTAAAGTTCATTATTCATTTCTCTTTAGTTCTCTTACTTGGTCTCCCCTCCCAAAAGCCAAAATATTACGGCCGTTTTTGCCAAAATGAACCCCTGATTTATGTATTATTGGACAAATTTTACAAGTGGCTACAACATTCTCAAGTTTAAATGCCCTGTATTTTTCTCTATATTTTGCGTACTCCAATCCTATAGTCTTTGATGAGAATTCATTGAACTTATTGTCCATCACAAAATAAAAATATTTCTTCCCTCTAGGGATCAGTACTTCACCTACTGTTCAGTCAAATCAAGAGAATTTATTCTCTTCACCAACTCAGTATTATATTGATGACCTATTACTACATTGTGATTTGAACAAGTTTGTTCAAGGAGCCTCTGAGTTCTTTAGTTCTTTGATTTGAACAAGTTTGATTTGAACAACAGCAAGCTTTTGACCATACCATTGAAGCAGCTCTTAGAGGGAAAGAATAAATGGCTTTAAGACAGTGAGAAGTAGCTTACTTGGTGACATGCAGGTCCCATATATTCATGGGAGAGACATCCTTGCATACACCTTCCTCCAAGTCAATGCCTACCTTGGTGTTTCCAGATGCGTGTTCAGCATACAAAGAAGATATTATTTCCATTGCGTTCAGGCCAGCATTCTCAGCCAGGGTTTTAGGTACCATCTCAAAGCTCTCAGCAAATTTTGCAATAGCATATTGATCCAATCTGCAAAGAAGTGTCAAATCCTATCACCAAGCAAGTGGAAACACTACGCACTGTGAATCTTTATGCAAAAGAAGGAAAACCCCATGTTCACAATCATTAGTTTAGTAGAAGAAATATCCAATGCACAGGTAATAATAAAACGTACAATTTTGAAATAGCCATCAACAAAGATAAGCACTAATCAACAAATCAGAAAGGTAACGTCTATTTTGCACAGACATCTTAGACATGGTTATCAAAATTGTGATCCAAATCATAGGATTGTAAGATCCTAAATTGCCAAAACGATCCAAATCGTTGTAGGATCAGTGTTATAGTAGGATCGGATCGCACGTAGGATAGTGTGGGATCATAGGTAGGATTGTAAGTAAGATGCAGGGTTTTTGAGTTTTCACCTTTTAATACAATCATCCTTGTTTGCATTCTTATCAAAAACTTACAACTCACAACCAAACACACAACCCAAAATTCTATTCAAAGCTCATAAATTTTTTAAAAAAATTCCGAAAATATTTTTTATTTAAAATATAAAAATAAATAAATAAAAACCGAACACTGTTCCGATTAATCGGCCGGACGACCGGCCGGACATCTGGGTAGACATGTTTTGAAAAGTGAGTGTGGAATCAATTTTTGATAGCGCTAACCAAACACAACACTCAAAGCAAGGGGTGGAACTAATTCAAAGCTCTACCAAACACAGCCCAAGCTTCTTCTCTGGAACCTCCCCAAGATACTGTAATCATCTGTCATAATGTTACACAGATCTCAAAAAAAAGTGATGTAACATGTTGGACATGCTAAAAAGATGCAAAAACACTTCACCCAACCCCGAAGTACAGGAGGCATTAAATTAGGCACTCCCACATCTCATCAGCCCCCCCAATGCCTAAGGCAGATCCACACATAACCGCTAACTTACCTAGGCATAAACATCACAAACATTCTGGCCTATGCATCACATCACAATATATACAGCATAACATATCTCAACATGGCATATCTCATAATATACCCATGCATCATATCTATCTATCTATGGAGAGGAAACAACATACCCTGTTTCCTTAAAAGAAAACTCCTTCAGTCTTTAGCCAACTCAATTTCAGTAGCTGCAGCTCAGGTACTATACGGCTGTCCTGCACATTGCCTGGCACAAAGATGCATAAAGCCACATTCAGATTAGCTCCTTAAGGACCAGTAGAAACTGATGCAACACTTTTTATGAAGTGAAGAATAGATTCAAATAAAAATGACAGGTAAAAGATGACCTACCTAAAATAAGTATCATAGATGTGTTAGACAGAATTACCTTGTACGTATTCACACCATCATCAACCTCTTTCAAGGTCATCCAATATACTATCGGTACTTCCTCGTAGGACCACAGTGCATACAGAGTTTCCACCTTCTTCATTTCTCACAATGGTGACCTATTATTTATTAGATATAAAGATCATGTTGGGGAAGAAGAAGATGAAGAAACATAAGGAAAAAGCCCAACAAAATTAAAACCAAAAGCAGCTTGATCATACCCTAACGCCGCCAATTTCCTCCACAGACACAGAATCAATGTACCCCAAATCATCTGGATTTGGTGTACCAAGCTTCAACTGTTTCCAAAATTAATAAGAACATGAGAAAGTGGTCAATAATTTTTGCACCGAATGAAATACAAATGTGCTAGTATGCTTACAAGAGCAACAGCACCAGTTGTACGGCAAAATTGTCGCAGTTCAAATTTGGAAACTGATTTTTAAGACCATAAGCCTGTGAATAAATTTGTTGTGAATCAGATTAGTAATAGGCTTAAGAGAACCTCCAGAAGAGCATATGTAAGGTAGTAGCTCTACATAATAGAAATTGCCTGTATAGAACTTGGCTTCAAATTGGGTGGGGAATGACAATGCTGCATCGTGCATACCGATCAGAATAAAATCGACAGAAAAAATAAAATAAAATAAAATAATGAAAAATAAAAAAGATGTAGATGATATTGTCTAATGGACATGGATACACAGACACGCTTACAAAAAATATTATACATATACAGACAGGAATACAAGAGAGGATGTGAGAATGATAGCTGATGCTTGTAAATGCATCACTAGAGGCTTATTTGGGACACAAAATGGAAAAAAAAATAAAATAATGAGCTACAATAGCAGTTCCTTAAAAATCGGCTGCTTGAGGAAGACTTGTATGTCTCTGAATATACACAATACCGTGTTGCCTTAGCTATGATTCTAATATGTTGCATATAAGCAATGAGAATCATACACATGCCATAAGGACCATTCCAACTGGCAAAATGATTGTGTAAGATGGAGCATTAACCATCTTTCGAAACTATTCAAACCACAATTGCTGGTAAAAACTTTTGGCCATAGGTTCAATAGAAACATGATAGCAAATGGAATGACAGAGAAAAAAAAGTAGGGGGCAATATACTTGTAACGCTCACAGAAGTGCAGTGCCATCTCTCCAACTGCTGCTCCACTAACAATAACCTTGGCACCTGAGTCTGCAACTGCTTTGATGAGCTCCTCAACTTTGGCTTCTTCAGTTTTTGCGTAATTTTTAGCTGGAGGATTCCAAGATGACAAGAGGAAGATTGGCAGGAAAATTTAGTATCAAATAATGAAAGAAGCTATACAAACAATATCTGACTACAAGTATGCATCAACTGTTAAAAAAAAGCTACAGAAAAATATCTGAATCCAAGCATGCATTGACAATCCAAAGAACAGTGAACAAAACTCATTTAAGCCAAACCAAAACAAACAAAAGCAAATACTAGCGAAAGCCAGGCAGGACCTTGGGGAAACTAAATATATATATATATATATAAAGCACTCTCAACTCAACGCACAAATACCCTATCTAGACTCACAACAAATATGTTAACTAAAAACACATTGCAATCAAAAGAGTGAGTCCAATAAGCTAAGCAGGCAGCCAAACTCCAAGTTATCAACTAAACTGTCACTTTCAAGATGATAAGCCATTTGTCAACACTTCTAGCTTTTTCGATTGTTAGCTTTGAATAAGTAGTAAACAAGTCAATTAAGTATTGAGACAATTTTGCACATTATAAGAAAAGAAGCACTTCGAGGTTCACACACCACAGCCCCACCACCCCAAAAGCAAAAAGAATTAGGCATGATTATCTAAGGAAGACATCAGAAATAGTAAAGTACAGAAAGCATATGGTAGAATGTAGACAGGGGATCAACCCAACAATTTCTTCATCAAGAATGTACCTGCTCGGCACTATGAATAAGGACTGCTGTTCCTTTTGTTTCAGTTGCAGATGTATCAACACACCAACAACACAGCAACCTACAAATTATAGATAAAACGCACAATGAATTTCCACTTCAAAGCAATATACCCTATGCATCTTTGGCCTATACATATAAGGTCAAAGAACTACAAAACCAATATTTTTCTTATGCAGTCATTCACATAATTTGCTCATATGGCCAAAAGAATTGTGTTGATAGTCCATAAACCCATTTCACAACGAGCTTGTTAAGATGTAATCACAAAATACAATTACAACTACCTTCAACTGCAATTAAAGATCAAAATGATCATAGAATACTATTGATATCAGTTTGTCCACTAAAAGTTTATGAGTGTAATCTATCTTGCATCAGGTAGATATAAACCTCTACGCAACATTTAAAATGTGGGAAAACAAGGGAAAGAGAGAAGGGCAAGGATCCATAAATCTGTACGCTGCCACAAGTCAGAAACTGCCTAATTTATACATCTTGTGGTGACTTGCAGAATAATATGCCCACCAAAGAATTATCCATATACAACAAGCAAGAAGTTGTGCTACACAAGGCTATATAGAAACCCTATAATATGTTACAATGGTTTAACCCTCAGGATCATAATCGTGACTTTAAAAGATGCCATTCTTGTTTTTTGCTCCAGATCACTACTTCAGGTTTGAAATAGCATGCATCTGGCCTTTTGTCTAATCGAGTAGCAGGAGAATTCCAGAAACGTGCAATACAATGGTATGCTTCCACAAAGGCTACAAATTGATCAACTCAATTTAATTTGACATCACATTTAATCTAACCAAATAGATTTGCATATTTTTATACATGCATACACTACACACTTTAGACTTTCATGTTAAATTTTGTTGCAATTAATTGATCTTCTATTGATTTATATTTGGGACTTTTTGGAATAAAATAACCTTGAACTATAGAATGAAAACCGAACCAAACTGATTTCTACAGTTTGGTTCTAGGTCAGTTGCATAGCTTCAACAGTCTGGTTTTGGTTCCAAGTTTTCTGGAAGGGATCGGTTTGGTGCTAAACCCACTTTGAAACAATACCAATTCGATCCATGAACACACCTAAATTCTTTCCCATGAGGAAATCACAATGATTTAATTTATCAAACAAAAAGTGCCAATAACAATTCATTCTATATGTAAATCATTGGAGTTTGATACTGCTTCAAATTATTTCCTTACTTGAGAAATTCCATAAATCCATTCCACCATATGAATCATTTACGCTTCATATCAATAACAAAAACAGTAGCATCCAAATAAAGGTTAACAATAGCAAGTAAAAGTTTAACCTTCTATATTAATAGCAGTCAGAGAATGACAAGTACTAAACTAAGTTCTCTTTCCTATTCCAAGCATCAAACAACAAGAAAAGTGAAAGTTTCCTCGGGAGAAAAAATCAAAGAAAAAAACTAGAGAACTGGAAGAAATTCAAGATGAGATCATAGGAGGAAAAAAATTGCAACATATCCCATGGTTCAACATCAGTGCGCAAGAGAAAAATGTCTGTTAAAACTGAAAAGACTTTAAGAAAATGGATAGATTAGTGCCTACCTTCGCTTTCTCTACTCGCTTTATGGACCCAATAGCATCATTCTTCAGAACCATACCTCGAACAATAGTGCAATTATGCAAACCTCCACCCAAAAGCTTTGCAACCCGGACATTATCCACATTAAAGTTTGCAGGATTCTTGGGACATACTTGTATGCATGCCTATATTGCAGCCATATAATGATAGTCATAATCCAATATACCTGATGCTATTGCTAAAAACAACAACGGAAAAAGTAGAGAAGATTCACCTCAGCAATAAGAGGACATAAAATATCCTCCAGCCCAAATTGCTTGCTAGCAACAGCAGCTTTCATTCGTCTAATAACTTCATCCTTGTTCCTTACATCCATCTTTTCAGAACCTTTTTCAACCAATTCATCCAAAATTTCAACAATCTGCAAGCATGGTCAAAGATAATGAGATAGAACAATTACTTGTACTTTTTGTACATGAGAAATACCAGTGATTCCAGACACTCAATGTAAACCTTATTAATTGCTTTCGTGTATCCTATGATTATCTCACTTGGGTGCAATCCCATCCTTATGAGCTCCTCAGCATTTTGAAGGAGCTCCCCAGCAAACGAAACTGTCAAATTAGCTCCATCTCCTATCTCCTCTTGTTGAGCCTTGCCCGCCAAAACCAAAATCTTGGCTGCGGGATGCTGAACCTCGAGTTCATTCACAATAGTAGCAGCATCATTTGTAATGAAAAGCTTGTCCAAATGATTGATAACCATCTTGTTCATACCTGAATATATTAATGCAATCACAATAAAAGAGAATGATGGGATATTCCAAAAGTTCCCTAAACAAAAAATGAAGACTTAAAACTGCTTCTACAATAGCAAAAACCACAGGCATTGAAATACCAGTTATGCAAAGTAAGTCTTTACTCTTTAATTGAAGTAAGTATTACATAAGGATTTTTTCCACCTCCTACAGGCTTTGTTTCAGTTAAGGACTTAACCCAAATATATCTATATATATATAAATAAAAATAAAAATAAAAATAAAAAAAAACTTATATTTGATTCCCCTTCCCTTCTCCTTTTATATTCCCTCTACAAATCCTTACCCAAACCCTTGGTTCAAACACAGCCTTAAAGAAAACATCTTTGAGACAATTCTCCTTTTATATTCCCTCTACAAATCCCTACCCAAACACTTGGTCCAAATACAGCCTTAAAGAAAACAAATTGGACACAACTGCATATCGCTTAGGATCACAAAATTAACAATTTAGAAGAAAAGCGTACACGGGGTTGCAAATCATAAATTGCTAGTGTTGTAGAATGTTCTCCCACTCAAAATTATTCAATCAAGCTATTCAAGTTTTACTTGCTCACAAAACTGGTAATTGTTTCCCTCCACACACCAACGTTTAAGCAACAGAGTACAGAAATGGGGGCATTTCCCTAAATAAGCAAAATAATATGGGAATTCCCAAACTAAGCCTAGTTTTGAAAGATTTCTCAAAATGAGCTAACTCGCGGTTCACAATTGCGAGTTCAACACTTTTCCACCCCTCTCGCCTGAAACCTGCCAAAATTGAAACTCGCTGTTACGAAAAGCGAGTTTAATTAGGAACTCGCTGTTAGAAAACGCGAGTTTGATTAATTTTTTTTTCTTTTGAACTCGCTTTTCACAAGCACGATTTCATCCTGAACTCGCTTTTTGAAAGCACGAGTTTAGCAGAAAGGATTTTTGTTCTGAACTCGCTGTTTGTAAGCACGAGTTTATCAAAAAAAAATTTCTAATGAACTCGCTGTTTGTAACCACGAGTTCATCAAAACCCACGTTTTATGAAAAAAAAAATTTCTTCTAACCTCACTCTTTAGAACCACGGTTTTTTGCCAAATTTTTTTATAAACCGCGCTTTTAGCGTAATTTTTTTTTTTATTTCAATTTTACTGAACTTTTAAAGAAAAAAATTTCGTTCTTTTGTTTATGTTGTCATTGTTTTGGTGATAATATATTTCAGAATAATTTTTTTGGTTAAAATTCTTTTACTAAAACCGTTCTCATATTAATTTTTTTTTCTTTCCTTTTGTCTTTATTTTGGATTAGAATGTGTAATTCAGCATTTTTTTATTTTGTTTGACTAAAGTAAATTTATTTTGTTTTTTCTTGTGTTTGTTTTGGGTTAGAAGGTAATAATGTAATTCATAAATTTTTTGAGCTTTAGTAAAGCCGTTTTGATGTCAATTTTTTTTAAATTATTATTTCTTTGTTTTACGTTAGAAGGTGTTATTCAGTAATTTGTTTGGGCTTTAAAAAATCCGTTTTCATTTAAATATATATATTTTTTCTTTTGTCTTTATTTTGGGTTAGAAGGTGATAATGTAATTCATAAATTTCTTTTCACTTTACTAAAGCCATTTTCATGTAAATAATATATATTATTTTTGTTGTCTTTGTTTTGGGTTAGAAGCTGATAATGTAATTCATAAATTTCTTCACGCTTTACTAAAGCCGTTTTCATGTAAACTTTGTTATTTTTTATTTTTTTCTCTTCTCTTTGTTTTGGGTTAGAATGTGTTATTCAAAAATTGGTTTTGGCTTTACGAAAGCCGTTTTCATTTAAATAATATTTTTTTTTTCTGTTGTCTTTGTTTTGGGTTAGAAGCTGATAATGTAATTCATAAAACCTTGAGGAAAAAACACATAAGTCTCCCACAAAAATACATAAGTAGTACAAACATAAGTCTTGAACAACAATACATTGTGGACACCATGAACTGAACACACAATACATAGATAAACATAACAATTAGACAGACAAATATTAGCCAGACAATCTGACCAACTCATTACGGAAACACTTACTCTAACACAGACATTACATATTAATGCATGACCTAATATTGCCGAAGTGTAGACATTAACACCTAATTCGCGCTTAAATCGGTAGGTGGCTCAGAGTCTGAACAATCCGAAAGCTCAGCATCAGAGACAAGCTGAGGATCCTCCATGATACCCTTGATAGCCGCATCATTTGGTTCTGTTTTGTTCTTCTGGGCATCCTTCTTAACTATGTATAGCTGCATATCGCGGGCTAACCTACGGTTCATTTGAGAAATCTCACGTTGTAGTCTTTCACATAGTCGATCAACATTATCAGGATCTTCCTTTTGGATCTCAACAGAACGTGCTTTTGGCACCTTCAATCGATTTTCCCGACATAATCTTTCCATTTGGACTCGCTCTATAAATAGTGCGGGCCACTTCAGAAGTCTAGCGTTTGCTAAACCATATCCTGTTTGATTATCTGATGGTTCCTCCACCAAACCACATGGATCTCGATAGTATTGGGCATGACAAAATGTCGCTTCCCAAACCTATCATGAGCACAAGAGGCATCTAACGAAGCAAATGGTGTTTCATCTTCAGCATCGCCACTTCCCCTTCCTCCTCCTCGTCGTGAACTGTCACCCCTTTGCAAGTTCCTACCACCTCTGCGATTCCCACTCTCTCCCATGAACCATGTAGCCATGCTAATTTTTAAAACAAATGAATGATAATTTTGTAGGGCGAAATGAGTTGTAAGGTTGTGTTTCACCTTTAGTCGTTTATATAGTTGGTTATGAACAGCTTTAGAAATATGGCCCTGCATGACAATCCACATAAACGAACAAGGTATGAGTTGTCAGTAGAATAAAAAACCAGAAAAAAGGAAATATTGTGCACAAGTCACATGACTTGACAATCCATCTGCAAATACCGACAAAATAAGGGCATGCTCATTGTAAGGTAAATCAGTGAATTCACTGTTGCCATGTGACTTTTGAATTGAGAATCGCACATATATTAATAAGAAATGAGTTGTCATTGTAATAAAAAAGTCGAGCAAAAAAATTGAGAAAACAAAGTCTGTGCACCAAGTCACATGACTTGACAATCCATCTGCATATACTGACAAAATAAGGGCATGCTCACTGTAAGGTAAATCAGTGAATTCACTGTTGCCATGTGACTTTCTGAATTGAGAATCGCATACATTAATAAGAAATGAGTTGTCATTGTAATAAAAAAGTCGAGCAAAAAATTGAGAAAACCAAAGTCTGTGCACCAAGTCACATGACTTGACAATCCATCTGCATATACCCACAAAATAAGGGCATGCTCACTGTAAGGTAAAGCAGTGAATTCACTGTTGCCATGTGACTTTCTGAATTGAGAATCCCACATATATCAAGTATAGATGAGTTATCACTGTAATAAAAAAATCGAGCAACAAAATCGAGAAAACCAAAGTCTGTGCACCAAGTCACATGACTTGACAATCCATCTGCATATACCCACAAAATAAGGGCATGCTCACTGTAAGGTAAAGCAGTGAATTCACCGTTGCCATGTGACTTTCTGAATTGAGAATCCCACATATATCAAGTATAGATGAGTTATCACTGTAATAAAAAAATCGAGCAACAAAATCGAGAAAACCAAAGCCTGTGCACCAATTCACATGACTTGACAATCCATCTGCATATACCCACAAAATAAGGGCATGCTGACTGTAAGGTAAATCAGTGAATTCACTGTTGCCATGTGACTTTCTGAATTGAGAATCCACATATATCATTAAGAGATGAGTTGTCATTGTGTATCAAATATCGAGCAAAATATCGAGAAAACCAAAGCCTGTGCACTAGGTCACATGACTTCACAATCCTCTGCATATACTGACAAGTCTCTCCACGATTTGACTACTCAATGTTTGAAAAAATGAAGCTTATGTAGGCAATGTTGTGTTTCACTTAGCTATGCATCATTCGTTGTTATGACCTACTATTTCTATCAACGGGAAAAGTATGACTATTTGAATTTTTGTTGTCATTTGGAATTATTTTAAAATCAACTTTTGATTATTCGATTTGTAATATTTTGGGAAACATTTACAATCTCAACTTTTTAAATCAACTTTAAAATAATGGTGGACCTTGTGAGTGAAACGTACAGGATCCCTATTTCACGAGCCCCAGTTAAGGGAAGCTTTTCACCGAGCTACCTGTTCTGTTTTATGTGTTTTAAGTATTCACATAATTCAACATACATTAATCCATTTGTTAATCCAGAACATTCATTAACTCATTGCAATTTAATAAAGAAAGTCGTGAACTAATAAATGTGCTGTTATAAATGTAGTTATTTCATAAACTTCAGGTTCATTAAACAAATACTTCAAATACATCCGTACGTTAGATAAACAAAAACATTGTCTTACACTCCAGACAACATACAAATATATATGAAAGATAAAGGTGTTTGATTTCTCATTCCTCATCTGACATGTAGTAGTCAGAGAGATTTTTTCATTGTTTAAGACATTATTTCGCTCAATCACTTTCAAATCTCAGTTGCTTGCTTCTGCCATTTCGGTGGCTAGCTGAAGCATGAAATGTCGACATCTTCGCATCAACATTCTGTTGTTCTCCTTCTTAATTCTACTAACTGCTTTTTCATAGTCACTGACATTTCGTCTAGCCATGGTTAATGAACGACGATGAGGTACGGTGCCCCAAAGTTACGTAGATCATTAACAATCCTTCTTGCTCCGTTACCCTGAACGCCCATTCTGCTCGGATACCAGCATAAATAATCTTCGGACTCGAGTACTTTTCGCTCTTGTAGTCATAACTAAATGGAGGTAGTAGCCACACTTTCGGATTTCTTGTTGGCGTGAACTTCCGCATCCTCTTGAAGCATTGTTCCTAAATAAACAAACAAATAATAATAGTAATTGTAGATATATTACTATTGTTATGATTGAACAACATCATACTGGGGTTGTCGCTATTTATAGACATCATACTGAGGGTTAACTAGAGATGATCTAGTGACGATAATGCATGCTGGGGCACTATGGAAGAAGTCATAAACAACCTATATTTTTTTATTTTCACTTAATGAACTTCACAGTCATCCTATTTTCTCCTGTTTGCATTTTTTGCTTCTTTTTGTATATTCTGCAATGTAAAAAAAAATAAAGCATTTACTTGCGCTGCAAAGTCACATGCATCACGTAATGTGAGGAAAAAAGTGACAAACTATATAAGCATGGCAAAGTCAAAAGTCACATGCATTACTGCATCACTGCATAAGCGACATGCATCACTGCATCACTGCACAAAGTCACATGCATCGCGCACAAAGTCAGATATCACTGCATCGCTGCACAAAGTCACATAGCATCTGAGGAAAAAACAAAGCATCCAAATTATTACACCGGTTCAAGTAATTGGTGAGCATCACTGACAAATGGACGTATCACCGCGCCGAGCTACAATTTATTATCGTACCATACCTACTGTGCCCTTGTGAATTATGCAATCTATTAAAATTTTGAGGGGGTGTCATAACAAAATAACAATAAATTAATAAATATGTCAATACACCTAAAAGTAAAACAAATTTCTGAATAAATATTTCAAAGAATTTAAAAATATTTTAAAGATTTTGAAATTGTAATTTCACATATTTTTTTTAAAAAAATTTCAGGCAGAGAAATTTGACTACTTCAGACGTTTAGTGATGCATGATCAGCTTGGTTTTTATTTTATTATTTTTTTTATGTTTTACTTTTTGTTTTGGAATAACAATAAATTATGCAATTCATAAAAGTCGAAGTGACAACTCCTATCAAGTTGATGCATAGTTGTTCAGGTCATAAAAGTTGACGTGACAACTCTGATGCATAGTTGATTACAATAATTTCATACATACAGCTACCATGTGTATATATGGTAAATATCGCATCATACCATAACAAAAGTTTTATAGCTATTTCGAGCGATATCATCATGAGATATACGGTGGTTGATCTATATTCAGCAATGGGTCGCTATTGGTTGCAGATGGAGATGAATTTGAATACCCAATGAATCCAAATCTGCGTTACTCACGTGCCACCGTCAATACCATGAGAGCTGAGTGGGAATTTCGCAAAACTCGAGCAAACGTTCTCGTTGAGCTATGTCGTGAAGTTAATCTTAAATTTCCTCGCCGGTTAGCCATGCGTATGCCAACTGACACTCCACAGTTGTTGCAAAGGGCATTGCATCGTATCCGCGACGAGGTTAATCGCATGACCCAACGTTTGCAAAGGTCCGGACTAATGAAGACTGCAAATGAGCGTGCCGAAGATGGGTTAATGGATGATGCACACCAGTACTACGCCTGGAGCATGGATGTTATGTATGAATCTGATATTGAGATGTCAGATGATGATGATAATGAATGAAATTGTTTGGATGAACGCCCAAACCATTTCTGTAATGCATGCAATTTGTAATGCTTATCCACGACTTATCAATGAAGGGAGATATTTCAATTGTTTTCGAATATTTATTGTAATTCTACCTTTACTTTCTCTCCGTTATTGTTATTTTGAAGAATGCTACTTGAACTAGACTTTCATGATTTCATGCATTATTGATGTGGAATATAATAATGACACTTAATGAACAAGGTATGAGTTCATATCGATTGATAGTTGAAATACTTGTGTTTGTTTAGATATTTATTTTGTTTCCTTTTTGTTCATATTGCTCCCTACAACTATCCATTATGCAATGTTCACATTTTTTTCCCAGATTTTTGTTGTATAAAATTTTTACAAACCTGTAGCAACACAAGTGATCCTCCAATCTCATTTAATCATAAAATCCTATCAATTCTTATCATTTTTTTCCTGTTTTCGTTTTCATTTTTATGGAAATCATCAAAACAAGTAAGAATAAAAAATTGTGAAATTATATTTTTCGAAGAAATAAGTATGACACATTTACATCATCTGTACAAGTTTGATATACAAAAACTATAAATAAAATAAACTATACACTCCACATCACACCCGCTAATGCCCTAACCTGCCCCCAGTCCCACAACCCCGACCGTGGACCTCCCTCCTCGGTCTCCTGCGGTAGACTCTCTGAATATCTGGCTCCTGTGGAGCCTGTGACTGTGACTCCCCCTCTACTGCATGTGCTGCCCCTGATCCTGCTGTGGGAAGATCGGATACTGCGTGAGCTGTGAAACTCCATCATCTGGTGCAACTGTATCACGATCTGCAGCTGGAGCTCGACCTCTGCCTCTGCCCGCACCCCGACCTCTGCCGCGACGTCCGCCACGACCAAAACCTCGGCCTCTCCCGCGCGCTCTGAGGGGGGCTCAATATGGCTCTCAGCGTCAACGTGGGAGATGTCAGTGACAACTGCATCATGTGTACTCATGGTCGCAGTCGAACTATCTGGTGCTGGTAACTGGGTGGGTGGGGTAACAACGTCATGCATGTATCGGGGCGGTGTCCAATCAGGGTCAGGCATAAGGTATGCCAGTATGCTGCGTAGAAGTACGTCGAGGGAATCTGCAGATATGTATGGGGTAGTATGTGGTGGGGACTGATGTCGAAGGAGCTGATGTGGCAGGCGCTGAAGTGGAAGGCGCTGACGTGGACGACGCTGATGTGTCTGGAGCAGCTGTTGAAGTCTGTACACCGTAGTGGCCGAAATGCAAACGATCTCCCCGATGGGCAACCTGGAATGCCTGGTACAATAACTCCCGGATCTCTGCAACGGCCTCCAAGGCATGCTGTGCGTCACGTCTCAAATGGGCGTCCTCAGCCAAGTGAAACGACCTCCCAACTCTAGCCACCTGAACAAACATTCAGACGTATTATTAGGCTACAGTTGACTGAAAGTAAAGCAAGTATGATTTTAATAATTATCTGACACGTAATATGATACTCACCAATGCCTCAAGATAAGGGCCAACTCCCTAATATCCTGACTCAGACACGTGGCTCGGATTCCCGACTAGTAGGTGTGTATGTCGCCGATACCACAACATGTAAGGGTCGGAAGAGGGGATCACCTCATCGCTGTAGTCAGCCTGTACAATACTGTCCCGGCGGGCATCCCACAACTGTATATATCGCATATAAAACAGATGCCAGTCAGTGCTAGCTCGGCCACGCCTATCAGTGACGTACAATTGCCACTCAGTGTTGAACCGATCCGGCACGGACTGGACCCGACCAAACTGTCGGAGGACACGATGGGGGAAATGCCACTCAACCACGTCAAAACAAATAAGTGGCACTCTCGCCATCCATATCTCCTGACCCAGTCGGCAATAGTCGGGGAGTGTATCGAGGACCCCAGCGTAAGGTTGCCAGATAAACTACAATGACGACAAATAAATTAAATTTTGCTCGTGAACTCAAAACATATACAATGAAGAAGACAACTAAAATGCAATCAAAAAATTTCATACCTCGCCCTCGATCATCCGGTCCAGCTGGTCTCTATAAACTACCACTACGTGGGTCGAGACGACCTCGTGGCCCATGTCAACCCTCCACCGGCTACCTCGCGGTCCAGGGGGCAACTGCATGTCCCCCTCACCCATAGGAAGCTCACCAGGACCAACCAGTTGCCGCCTAGACGGGGCAATGCGAATCAATCTCTCCCATGCCCAAATCTACAATAGTTTGAACACAATTACAATACTGATATATATGGCATACTATATGAATTGACATGTAATAAAATTGTTACTAACCTGTAGCAACACAAGTGGTCCTCCAATCTCCCTCGTACCCACCTGAGCTGCTCGACATAACATCCTATACAACCATGCCAGAGCCGCGCTACCCCAGCTGTACTGCCCAATCTCCTCAATGTCTCTCAGCAATGGCAAGTACATCAGCTTGACTAGGTTCTGTGACTTATCAGGGAGAAGTACCCCCCCAATAAGCCACATAATATATGCTCGGGTATGCTGCTGTACCAACTCATCTGGAGCATGATCTGGAAGATGAGCAAAGTGCTCGCCAGCCACCTCACCCTCACTCTACCTGCCTGTAAATCTGCTGGTGTAGGTGCTACTCCCAATAGCTCAGCACATAGGGCTATCCACTGCCCGTCGCGAGAGAAGGTCAACTCCAGTAACTGCTCGGCCATCAATCCGAAGACCATATAGGACGGATACGTCCTGCAACGTGACGGTGGCCTCCCCGATCGGGAAATGGAATGTATGAGTCTCTGTGCGCCACCTCTCGAGAGAGCAGTGATGAGTGCGTGGTCCAGTCGAATGTGCCCGATACGATACACACCATAGAATCCCGCGCGTAATAGATACTGCAAGACTCTATGGTCCAACGGATGCTCCCACAATCCAGAATCTGCCCGACGGCATGTCAACACGGTGCGTGCCTCATCCTGCACAACAGAATTACCAGTTTAAATAATAACATTATCCCGAAATATACAACAAAATGCAATGTATTTTAATTGTAGCGTAAAGTCCAACAAACGTTATTGCATACCGGACGGTCCCACATACTGTCAGCCCGATGTGCCTGTCTGAACAGTGGAACCTCCTCAGGTACATGTGCCATGAAGCCTGTACAACTGAAATATTAGATCATCCATATCAAAATCTCATTTAATCATAACATAATAACAGAGAAAACTGTAATTATTGATTTTGTAGTTAACGATGTAAAATACAATGAAGTAAATGTTATGGGTTCGAGAAAAGACAAATTTATGTGCCACTTACACGAAGCAATTCGAAATTAATGATTACATTTATGGCATATTTGACAAAACTTAAATATTGATTTTGTAATGCTAAAGTTTGAATAAATTATAAATTTTGCAAAATACATATAAAATTTTGTAATTGTGAACAATGACTGCAGCATTCCAATTTTAAAATTTTAATTTATAATAGGTTAATTTTTAAAATTTGTAAATTTTAACAAAATTATAAAATGTGAACAATGATTGCAGCATTCGATATTTAATTTATTAAAAAATATGAAATTTTTAAATGGTAGAAGAACTACGTGATTCGTAGACCGTGAATATTGTAATACACATTTCGAATCAAGTACTCCGTCAAAAACTAGTACACATTTTCAATAAATTATAAAAGTTTGAATAAATTGTACACATTTTCAATTTGCATACACATTTTTTGACTCAAGTACACATTTTGTAATACACACTTCAAATGTACAACCCCGTTTACAAATAAAGAATTTAAAAATACATAATTAAATGTTCTATTACAAATGAAGAATTTCAAAATGATATTATAAACATGTAAGCATTACATAGTCTTCATCGACCAAGTCGCGCCGGACATGTTCGCCTGTCATGACCTGTCTGGTGGCACTCACTGCAACGAGCTGTCAAACGCCTATCTGATATATCCATCTCATTCGGAATACGAGCCATAGATGTACGACCCCGTTTTACTTCTCGCAGACGAAGGTCATTAGGCATTAAGGTCCACTGCGGATCATCCCAATAATCTTCATGCGGTATTGGGTTGAATTTAGTTTCCCAAACTCTCATGTATACAGGAAGCCTGTATACTGGATCAACGTACTGGAATGGATTGTCACCGCATTCAGACATTACAGCGAGCATATGAGAACATAGATAGTGTCTTATCTCATATTTCCCACAACTGCACGTGGGTTGATTCATCCGCACAATCTGTCTATTGCGACCTCGTCACGGCGAAAAAGATGTTTGCACCTCAAATACACGGCGGGGCCTATAAGATAATATTGAAACAAACTAATCAAGTTCATGTTTTTAGATGTAATTAAATGAACAACATAAAATAACAATTTTTTCACATTACAAACTAACCTGTCATACGATATCAACTTGAAAGTATTTCCCCTTGCGATACCTCCTCCATAGTTCTTTGCATCTCTCTAGGGTATTGGAAGTCATTGCGTACATCTGTTTCAGCTTGGGCTCCCATCTCGTCAAATATTTGACGAGTCGTCGAAATGTGAATTCAACATAGCTGAAATAGGTAAGTTCCTTGCACCTTTCAAGACACTGTTGAAGCACTTTGCATCATTACTGGTCAATACCCCCCAGCGATATCCACCGTCATATGCAAGGGCCCAGTCCTCAGGATTCATCTTGTGGACCCAATCGATAGCTTCTTGGTTAATAGCCTGTATCTGATCTAAGTAACCATTACACTTTCGTCGTTGATCAGCACTCCCTGCTTTCCACAGAAGTTGTTTGAGCTCCTTATTTCTGAAATGTTGTTAAAGTTACTGCAAACATGTCGAAGGCAGTGCCGATGATATCCAACAAATTGGAGCGAGGGATTCAGCCAATGCCGCCTCACAGCAGCTAAAATACTCTCAGCTCGATCAGATATCAAAGTAACTCCTTGTCGGTCCATGACAATATGTTCCTTGATATTTTGAATGAAGAACGACCAAGACTCCAAACTCTCCCTGTCGACAACAGCGAATGCAAGCGGTAATATTTTGCCATCGGCAGTGACAATCGTTGCTACAAGCAACACATCAGTGTATTTACCGTATAAGAATGTACCATCTATAGTTATAACAGGCCTATAATATCTAAAGCCATCGATGACGGGTTTGAAAGACCAGAAAACAAAGTGGAAGACGGGTATAATGGTTGCATGCCCAGTATATCTATGCTTCCATGTCACGATGGTGCCAGGATTAGATGTCTGTAATGCATGCATGAATTTAGGCAATTGCCTGTATGATTCATCCTAATCACCGAATACCATTTTAATTGCCTTTGCCCTTGCATGCCACGTCTTCTTGTATATATACTATAGTTCATGGTCTTTTTTATATCTTCGATGACATTCTTAATTGGCATATCAGGTTCATTCTGCATACGACAATCAAATATGAGTTGGATTATCTAGATGTGAACACTATAAACAAACAAATATGTATGTATATGTAAACATTTATTTTTTATACTAACCGCAACTTGTCCCAAAATATGAGAAGCAATGTAACTGGAGCTAATATTAGCGTGGTCCCTGTTCATTCGTGGGTATAAACAATGGTGAGGACCCCTGTACTGCTTTATTTCAAAAAGACCATTTCCTACTAAGAGATGCACGCAACCACCAACTGCAGTCGTGCTTGCAAGCAGACACCGAAAGGTCTCGCTTGGAGGTTACGACCTTATACTCTCGATTATTTGTTGCATGGTACAATTTCACAGCATATAGAAGTTGCTTCTTATCAACAAAAACCATTCCTCTGTCCAACTCTGGATTTTCAGCACTCCAGATCCGGTTACGGGGAACGACATCACGGGTACTAATGTCAAAATCACCACCCATGTGAATGTTGTCATAGAAAGGGATTTCAACTCTAGTGGAATGGGGGCATTTTCAGGTTCAACGGGAGCCTGGGCATCATATTCTTCATCATCATCATCATCTGATCCGCCTAATAAATTTTCTTCCTCACACATTTCATTGTCATAATCGTTTACGACGACATCAGGACCGTACATGTCACTGTCAGCAAACTGCACCTCGTTCACTGTTTCAGCCATATTACCAGCAACTTCAACCGGAGTGGTATGATGGCTGCATGTCGGCACATCTTGTGTGTTACTGTCAAATTCATAACCATATCCACCACGTGAACTTGATTCTACACCATGGCCCTGAAATGACTGTTGTGTGTAGCCCAGTGGATAACATTGATCTGATTCATACATAGGAGACTGAAACGCTGTTGTGTCAATCCCATGCGTCAGCAATGTAGTGAACGGACGAGAATCCATATGTGTCATGTTCGGGATATTGTGTACAATCTCTTTATCAATGTAGACTTCCAAACAATTTGGTGCTTGAAAACTTGCACCGATACTTAATACGATGTTCAACGCCTCATCGTCATTGATCGGTAATATCTTGTATTTGCTGTGTGTTTGCCACTGGCGATAAGGATATCTACATTTGAAGGTCAATCGGACACTTTCCCCGTAACTTGCCACCTTTGGCGTAAACATCTCCTCTAAATTGCTAAGCGTGGTGCCAATTTGCACCGCATATATCCCTTTCGGCTCAGCATCATATGCTACGCCTTCATCAGGATCCCGAATTATGTTTCCCCCCCAGTAGAAAATAATTGGAACAGTCTCCATATACTTGCTTCAATTAAGACAAAAAACATTAAAATAGCAACAATATACTTATATCTCCTTGTACTTGTAAAAGAATTATATGAAATTATACTCATTCAATTACAATTACCTGTGACGCAAAAACTTTATTTAAGTAATCATCAATTCTAATCCAACATTCATTATTGATTTTTTAATTAAGATATGAGTTAAAATAATGATAATGGTTTAGATTTTTTAGCTTTTTAAGAAAAACATCTTACAACTTATGAAAAAATTAACATCATTCTCTTATGCTATGCTTTTTACATTACTTATTATGATTAAGATCATGCTCTTGTGCACATTAAATGTAATTCAGCTAAATTTTAGGTCAAAAAATAGCTTTATTAATTTTGAATTAATTTTGTATAAATTAGAAAGTAACAACATTTGTAATCATTAAATAAATATAATTTTATTTGTGTGATGAACATCTTAATTTTATAAGGACTTCTTATTTTACTTCTGAAGTTGTAATTTAAAATTTATCAAAAATGTCTGTGCTACATGGAATCTTGAAAACAAATCAAGTAACCATATCAGACACTTGACACCTAGATAAGTGTATCATATGTATGGTCGATACTTCTCATCAGGTATGCACATATCCACGATTTTAGCCACAAAAAATTTTGTTCTGAACTCGCTGTTATAAACCACGATTTAAGCCAAAAAAAAATTTCTTCTGAACTCGCTGTTATAAACCACGATTTTATCCAAAAAAAAAAGGACTTGTGTACTGAAAACATATATATTAAAATGTGATCAGAACATCACTTATGTTGTTGGTAGCTCAAGTAGTAGTGCAATGGTGATACCCAGGCAGAGGCGTGGGTTCAAACCACGCCAACTCCTTCTCAATTTTCAAAAAACTCAATTTTCAAAGAACTCAATTTTCAAACAACTACCTCGGCATCACCATTGCACTACCACTTCAGCTAAAATCGTGGTTTATAACAGCAATTTCAGAACAAAAATTTTTTGGACTAAAATCGTGGTTCATAATAACGAGTTCAGAAGAAAATTTGTTTTGGCTAAAATCGTGGTTCATAACAGCGAGTTCATAATAAAATTTTTTAATTAAAAGCGCGTTTTGTAACCGCGATTTCTTAATCAAAATCGCGTTTGTAATCAAGATTTTCAGATTTTCCAAATTCCACGCGGGACAGGCCCAGAAATGTTGAAATCGTGGTTGTGAACCGCGAGTTAGCTTATTTTGGAAATTCTTTCAAAACTAGGCTTAGTTTGGGAATTGAATTAGTATTTTGACTTCTTTTGGGAAATGGCCCTAGGTTCTGACCTTATATAAATGATAAAGTGTTGATAAACTTGATTTATACATAAAGAAATTTGATTTATACATATTCGTGACCACGCTTGTAAGTAAAATATGTAAAAACGTGTTTTCAAAACACATTTTGAACAAAAATTCAAAACCAGCACTCCCTCTTATTTGTGACAGACACTGACACTCACTCTCTCTATCTCTCTGTCTGACACACACACCAACAACACTTGCACTCACATGAAACATATAATTTTTAATATATATAATTTTATTTTATAAAATTCAGAACAATTAATTTTTTTTTAATTTAATTTATCTTTTTAAATAATTTATTTTTCAGATTATTTTTTTTTTTTCCAATGAATTTTTTTTTTCCAAATAAACCTCAGGGGTGTCAGTGTAATTTACCTAAAAAAAAAATTTACATTTTAAGAATTAAAGTAAAAAAATAATCATTTATATAGTTCATTATTATTTGCTATTATCAATTATTATTATTATTATTATTATATATATAATAATAAAATATTGGTATGAATTTACAAAATAAAATTTATATATATTAAAAAGCCTATATGTTTGATGTGAGTGTGAGTGTTGTGAGTGTGTGTGTCAGAGAGAGGGATAGAGAGAGTGTTTGTGAGTGTCTGTGACAAACAAGAATGAGTGCTGATTTTGAATTCTTTGTTGAATTTTTACATTTTGCTTAGAAGTGATTATTATCCACGAGTCAACAGTAAACCGTGGTTTGAAACCACGTTTTCTAAAGAGAGACAGAATTACTTAACCACAGCATGGTTATGTATAAATCAAATTTTCTTAATCAGATTTACTTTAAAAAAATAATTACTTTAAAATTTTTGTATAAATAAAATTTCCTTAAAAGCGTGATTTGTAACCTAGACAGATATATATCAATAATTTTGAATATGAAGACATTACGAAGATTCTTCTTTTATTTTTCTGTTCATATAATTTTATACTACAATTTGTATGAAGTATTGTATTTATTCAGTGCGATTGGACAAAACTGGACAAGTCATACAAAAATCTTAAATCATAGTGTAACTTTTTCTATGAAATTATTATTTTTTTCATTGAGTTCAAATAACTCGACTGATTTTGTATGACTTGTACTTAATTTTAATTTCAAACATTGTTCACGTCATTTTTTATAACTGATGGTCAAATTAGTGAGATTTATGGACAATTAAAGAGAAGTTACTTTTATTGACATTATTCCCTCTGCCAATAGGGACCTTAATGACAAAGTTATTTGATAGGTTATTTCCTATGACATTATTCCCTAACTTAGGGAAATAACCTCATCCGAAATAACGTAGGAAAGAACTTAGGGAAATAACATAACAAAAAAATTATCGACCTGAAGCGAGTCAAACTTGAGTTTCATTAATATTAAAGAGCTCTCATTATGTGTTAGAAATTAGGTATGCTCCTTTCAGATTTCAAGTTGAACTCTCAGTATGTTTCATTAATTGAGATTTGTCGGATCTACGTGGAATGGACGTTTGGTGTGGATTGTAAGATTAGTTGATAAATACGTAAACTGATTCAGACATCCGACTATCATAAAAAGTTATAACTTAATTGAATAAACATAATGCAGGCGCATAGAGAATAAGTCAATTGGATAATTCAAGTGGGTAAAAATTATCGAGAATGACTCATTTTATAAATCAAATATTTTAATTTTTTCAAACAAAATTTCTAAACAAATTTGTTTTTTTTTTTTTTTTTATATCAAATGTTTTCATAATAGCATTTTCCATTACGACTTGGAAGGCCTCTTCTGGCAAAGAGGTAAAACATAATGTTTTGACTTCTAATTTTTTGTGGATCAAATTATTCGACCCTAATGTTTATATCAATTTTTTGTAGATCACTTCTAAAAAGTCATGTATTTATATCAAATTTATAAAAGGGAATGTCATGAATTTTAAGGAGGAAAAACTCGAAAATGAAATTCAACCGTAAATGGGGCAAGAAATTCAAGTAAACTATACTTTTTATATTTAACCACGATTACATTTGAATTTAGTGCATAAATTTAGTCAAACCAATTTTTCTTATCGTAGGGGCATGTGGCATCAATGGCATATTTTAAAGTTTCTTTTATTTTTATTTTTTATTTTTCATTTTGGGTCAACATTCTAAGTAGTTAGATTTTTAATTTGTTAATAAAATTTTAGTGTACTACTTAAAGGGTCACCCATAGAAAATATTAACAATCACAATCACTCTTTAAAAAAATTTAATAAGAAAACGAAAGCAGGCCTACACCGACATAAAATTCAATTATCTGACTTTTCTATTTTGCCATATCCCTATCTCCAAAAATATATATATATATATATATATATTTTGTTCCTGGCCAAAATGATGAGAAAACTTCCATAGCAATTTCTTATCACAAATTTTGTTCCATACTTTTCAATTTCTTATTCTTACTTAAAAAATTGAAAGTTAGAACAAAATTATTTTTGTTACTTTATTAATTTTGCAGGCATTTCAACTCCACATCACCTAATTAATAATAATTTTTACAGCCAAATTAACGTTTCTCTTTCTTTTGTAATTATTATTATTATAAGATAATTATCTATTCATTACGTAAAAATTATTTGTTCCTAAAAAAATTTATATAACATTATTTACAAAATTTAACTTATCATAAATTTCTTAACCCCTAATTTCTAAAACCATAACCCTCATTTCTGATTTCAGAATTTAAAACCGTTAATTGAAAAATGATTTCACATTCATCAATTCAAAACCAAAACCCTCATTTCTGATTTCACATTCAATAGAAAACCATAACCCTCTATAATTAAACACATTCAACAAATTCAACAACAAATTATCTATAGCAAAATATTTCACATTCAACAGATTATCTATAATTAAAGTTCAACAAATTATCTATAATTAAACAAATTCAACAAATTATCTATAATTAAACAAATTCAACAAATTATCTATAATTAAAATTCAACACATTCAACATTCACATTCAACAAATTATCTATACTTAAAATTTCACAAATATAAACCGTAACCCTAATTATTTCTGATTTCACAACATTTTATTCACGAATATAAACCCTAACCCTAACCCCACATTCATGAACCCTAACCCTAATTTATTCACAAATATAAACCCTAACCCTAGCCCCACATTCATGAACCCTAACCTAATTTATTTACATTTTCACAAACACAAATATATTCACAAATATAAACTCTAATCCTAATTTATTCACAGTAAAGTAGATGATAGAAGGCATACCAACGAGAGAGAGACAGTACTGAATCAGAGGGAGCTCGAGAGAGAGAGAGAGAGAGCAGGTAGCTCGAGAGAGAGAGAACAGAGTGAGAGGAGTAAAGAGCGAGAGAGAGACAGCAGAGGGAGAGAGGAGAAAGCGTGAATGCAAAACACGGGGCTGGGGGGGTTAAATATAAGTTCTAAAATCGTGGTTGTGAACCACGATTTCACTTAAAGAAAAAAAATTTGCCCTAAAATCGTGGTTACAAATAGCGAGTTCATAATTTTTGAGAAACTCGTGGTTACGAACAGCGAGTTCAGAAGAAATCTATTTTTTGATGAACTCGTGCTTTCAAAAAGCGAGTTCAAAGCGAAAAAAAATTTAATTAAACTCGCGTTTTCTATCAGCGAGTTCTTAATTAAACTCGCTTTTCATAACAGCGAGTTTCAAATTTGCCTGGCTTCGCGCGACAGGGGTGGAAAAGTGTTGAACTCGCGATTGTGAACCGCGAGTTAGCTTATTTTGGGAAATCTTTCAAAACTAGGCTTAGTTTGGGAATTCCCTTATTATTTTGGCTTATTTAGAGAAATGCCCCCCTTTTGTTGTGCTGTCAGTTCTGTTTTTCTTTTTTTTTTTTTAATTCCGATTTCACATGTTTTTTTCATTAATATCTAATAACTTTGAAACATAAAATTACAACAACAATGATAGAGACCACTAATTTTGGAGCTTTAAAAAGACCACTAATGACATGGCACACAATAAAAAAAAAAAAAAAAATACAACACCAAGGCCAAAACATCAAATCATTCATGGTGGGGCCCACTGCCACATCATTAGTGGTAGCACTAATTAGTGCTCTCACTCATTTTCCAAATTCCAATTAATAATTCATCATCTATTAATATAATTTTGCAGATATTATATACATGTGAATATTAATATAAATTGAATTGCAAACAGAAAAAAAAAAAAAATTTTGATAAAACTATTTTGATCAATCAACAGTATTTTATGCAAACAAAAATAATATACACACATATATTAGTATAAAATACTAATTTCATGGATATTCAATAGTACAAAAGCACCTTAATAATGGCTCTGATATCAATGAAGGAAATATAATACTATATACACAGCAGAAAATTATATGAGTTCGGGCATACCTTGTGGGTAAACAGGTTACACAATGAATCCAGCTTAAAAGGTGAATCACGTAACTTGAATAATCTCCACAACAATGGAGTAAAACAACTAGAGTTTTACCCACACCAATCATAGTTTAAAGGCAGAATGGTTTATGGGAAAAGAGAACGTATATTTAGATTGTTGTTGTAAATATAGAACCCAAGTTTTGTTAGATTGTTGTTGTAAATATAGAACCCAAGTTTTGTTTATGTGAGAGAGTTAGAAGACCCATACGATAAATATATTATCCCAGATAACGTCTATTCCATAT
This sequence comes from Camellia japonica, assembly GCA_030407325.1. Lineage (NCBI taxonomy): Eukaryota > Viridiplantae > Streptophyta > Magnoliopsida > Ericales > Theaceae > Camellia > Camellia japonica. The sequence goes on from JAPPVO010000029.1 coordinate 63,788,391, forward strand.
CAACAATATCTAATTAATAATTATCATTTAATATATTGACAATTATCTATATCAAGATTATCTCATATCTTAAAATATAATCTATTTTTTTATTTGGATCTCTCCTAATCAGGTCATGCCACCATGGGCGACCCAATTGGGTTTGGGTTCTAAACCCAACCCAATTTCCAACAACTGGATTGAAGCACCACCAATCTCAAATCTAGAATCCACTTCTCTCTTTGACAGTCTTCTAGATCTGTGGTGGATCTGGACATTTCTCACTCTTTCGGTCCCATTTTCGACTTTATGGCAACGAGATCTAAGTTCCATTTGGACCAACCAATTAAGCAATTCTTTATCAACATCATTGATATAGATATACATGTTTGTTTGTTTATTGATCAATCTGTTGTGTGTAATTACACTGACTTCTCTGTATTGTATACACCTTGTTTATATGTATAATATACAATTTATGTATATTTATATGTGCATATAGATATATGTTTGAATGTGTCCAGGTTCCAAGGGGATTTGGTTCTTGACCTCTCAAGTATGGTCAATCAAACCATCAAGCTTGTGGGTGGTCTCTCATCAGGTTTGTTTTAATGGTTTACTTTCTCTCTCTCTCTCTCTTCCAGATCTCTTTTTATTGTTGTTGTTGTGTTGTGGTAGATCTAGTGAACATATATCTATTGTTTTAGTTGATTATTGTTGTTATTGTTGTTGTTTTTGTTGATGATGAAACAAATTGCAATAGAAAGACGAGTTCTATAGTTAGATTTAAACAGATAAGGGATCTCCTTTGGGTCTTACCTGTTCCAAATGGCTCTGATATTTCTACATAGTTTTTTAATAGATAAAATGCCATGATCTCTTCAAAAAATTAACATATACACTTTCACATAGGTGTTTATTTATTTTTCCATTTGTATATATACACATCTGTGTATACATATATATGAACCAAATTTTGAACCATCTATATATATCATTTCCAAAACGAATTTGTGTATGTATTTTTCTATTTTTCTGTGTTGTTGATTATTATTGTTGTTGTTGTTGTCGTCGTCGTCGTCGTCGCTATCGTTATTGTTGATAATGATGAAGAAATTGCATCAAATTTCTCGAATCTAGATTTGTTCAAATTTATTTATATATATATATATATATATATTGTAGTTGTTCTTTTTTGTTGTTGAATTTGAATTTTATTTGTACAAATAATGGCAATAGAAAGAGAATTTGAACAAATAGATTTGCAACAGATATATTTTTTCAATAAATAATTTTAATAGATATATTTTTTTTAAAGGGATATTTGAACAGATTATTCTCTTTTAATAGATAAAATTCAACAGATAATCAAATTTGGTTAGATATTTGAACAGATAAGGGGAAAAAAAACTAAATAAATGGTCAAAAAATTTGAACAGATAACAAATTTGTACAGATAGAATTTTATTTGAATAAATATTTAAACAGATAAGGGAAATTTGAATTGAAAAGATTAACATTAAACAAATAGAGGAAAAAATTGAACAAATAGGGAAAAATTTGAATAGATAGGGAAAATTTTGAACAGATAGGAATTTTTTTGAATAGATAGTCAACGAAAATCAACAGATAAAAATAAAGTAAACAGATAAATTAAGGTATAAAATTGGAAACAAAATGTTCTTCAAAACAAGCACAAAGTTTTTTTACTAAACTATTTCACAAATGGTGGACTTCTTATCAATAAAAAATATTCAC